>CM050406.1:23717158-24229658 GCA_027580255.1 Therioaphis trifolii
AACGTGGATTTACATATATTTCAGAAAAAAAAATGCCAACATTTAGGGTGTCCCGTAAACTAGAAAAGTTCCTATTTTTTTAATAATGGGTTTGACGATTAATAATGTTTTATTTTTATACGTACTTTAATGTTAATAAATGTATTCAGATTGTAATATGATTTAATTTCATTAAAACATCAGTAAACTTGAAATAAATTATATAAATTACACTATGTGTACAATTAAATAGTTAAAACATAAAAATTAGCCTAGAGTATTGTAATTTTTGGTATTATACCTACAGTATGAAATATAAATATAAATGTACCTACATAATTTTTTTTTTTTTTTTTTTATTGGAGATTATGTATTGTCTTTTTTTATTTCTATAATTTGATTAAGATTGGGTAATTATTAAAACTTTAAATTTGTATATAAATTTAAAAAGGTTATGTGATCCTAACCTATTTTTATTACTTTATCAACATCACCTACTTATAAATTATTACTTTATTACTTAATTATTTTTCTTTAAATATCGAAGAGAAGATATTTTATCTTGTGGAAATTGACCTAGTAATTTTGGTTCTTATATTTTCCTTAATTTATCTGAAAATCATCACAAGAAATGCTTTAACTCTATACTGATGAATAATTACAACTTTTTAGTAGATTTTCCTTTTAATTCTTTTTTATCTTATAATTTACATTTTAAATAATGAACCAAAGTAAAATTAACAAAATATTAAATGATATTTAAGTATAATATATTATATGCTCTCATGGTGTGTATCGTTATTCGTTATAACTGCGTATACTTTTTATCTTTATAAATAATATCAATATGAGCATTAAATGACAAGTCGAATGACTACAGAACGCCTAGATCCTTGATTGTAGCAGAAGTTTGTCATTCAAATCTTTTTATTTTACATGTACTAGTAGGTTTATTTATTCGTTGGATAAATGAGATTAATTTGCAATTAAAGGGGTTGACAGAAAGATTATGACGTTCCCACCATTTGATAAATTCAGAATATTTATGTTATATTGTTTAAACTAGTCTACATGACGTTACATCTAGCTTAGTGATTTTTTATCATATTTATTAGCCAACGGTCTATAACATCTCGTCAAGTAACTAAATTTATTTTAATTCATCGTTTATTCATACGAGCTTACAAGCTATACGCCATGCCAGAGGCTCTCAGAATAAGGAAAGAGTTAATCATTTAATAAATATTTGCATAATTCATCGTTTATTCGTACGAGCTTACAAGCTTTACGCCATGCCAGGGGCTCTCCGAATAAGCTGTAAGGAATAAGGAAAAATCATATCTTTTAACGAATATTTACAGTTTATTTGGATATGTGTATCATGAATCGGTAGTGAATAATATTAATCAATAACAAAACGTTTATCCATAAATTTAATTAAAGTATTTTTTAACTTTTTTTTTAAATTCATTAGGCATGCATTTGTCTAACCATTATTGGACGTAATCAATAATTTGAAAAATAATCCAAGTTTAAGTCGTCATATATCTGAATGAAATACATAACTACATCGGTATAGAAAAGTAAAGAAACATTATTTATAATAAATTATAAACATTATGTCGTCAACATTTAAAGAATTCATGTTCGAAGATAACATTAAGAATAAAACACATTTAAGGTTACGAAAACAAAAAATAGAGCAACTATGGGAAGAATTTGATAGTACAAAGTTGAAAGCTAAGTGGCATAGACCGGACAAGGCTGATATCAGGATAGGAACTGTGGTATTGCTAAAAGAAACAAAATGTACCACCTCTCGATTGGCTCATGAGGGCGAGTCATATCAGAATATCCAGGACGGGACGGAGTGACAAGAGTGGTGGAGGTCAACACGCGTGGCGGTTTTAAGAAGAGGACGGTAAGATTGGCGTGCCCATGACCCGGGCAAGACCTAAATGAAAATTAAATTTCTAAAAAACAAAAACGTATTTTTAGTTATTTTTGTATTCAGTATATTTATTTAACCTTTTTATTTTTATGTATTGGCGGTGTCAGACGTTAATTATTTAATTTGTATTGTATAAATGGTAGTATACGTTTTTTTTCAATGTTTATGCGTAAATTTGAAACTGCGCTCCAAGGGGGTTGCATGTTAGGGTGAGCGATAAGACAAATAGCGATAAGCTGAAGTGGGCATTATTTTTGTATGCGTTGTTCAGTTCTTCGATTGCCGTCAACCACGACGCATTTATTTAAAACAGTTATTATTTGAATTAAAATTGATACTATAAATAATTGATTAATTTGTTTACATACTGATAAATAACTCTAAAATAGCCAACGTCGAACTAATATAAAGATATATTATCATTTTTAAACATGTTGTAAAAATGCAACAGTGCGTATTTAAAGGATAAGTTAATAGCTATTTTCGCTAGTGTAAATTATGTCGACTGAAACATACAGACGGGCAATACGCACGATGTGAAGCCCGTGTATGCCAGGTGATAAAGAGGAGAACCTAAATTAAGGCCGGGTATAGGAGTAGCGGATGGTAGTAAAGCATAGTGGACGGGTAAAGAACCGGAAACGCAGTGGCATGGCTTCAGAACCAACTAAATATATTTAATTATATGGGAGAGACTGTGATAAGTTGACGAGTCGATAAGATGAAGAATCGATTGGATTAATTAACAAATCATGATAACAATCAATATTAGTAATCAATGACATGTATAATGTTATATAAGCAACTTATTTTCTGAAATTCATTTTATTTTGATAATACTTAACTTCGTCAACTCACCACAGTCTCCCCTACATTATCATTAATTTACAAGACATTATTTTAAAATGTAAAATAAAATAAGTTAAAACTTTAATACAAGCTATTCCCACTGAAGACAGATATGATAATGAATTGAGATTACGAGTAATGATGTTGTTCAATCTTCAAGTAATATCTAATAAAAATCTAAATCAATAACTTATATCTATTTTAGGGTGACCATACGTCCCGTATTTTCACTTTGTGTCCCGTTGTCCCGACAAAAGTTATACGGGAAGCATTTTGTCCCGTATATTCAAGTAGGTCCCATATTAATCCCGTTTTTTTCTTCATTGTTTTCAAAAAACTCGTTGCCTATCCTTATTACCTGCAATAACAAGAATTTTTGATATTTACCCGGGCTTAAAATCATACTTCGAGAAACAGGAAAAGTGTCCTACAATATTAAAATCGTTTTTTAATGATCCTATGTCTATAGTATTGTTTCATTTTTTGCAAAGCCAATTAAAGATTGTTTATGATACTGTAACAAAAATAGAAGTAGACAAAATATCAGCCTGTGAAGTTGCAGAGGAATTAGAAATTTTAGTTGGAAAAATAAAAAATAGAAAAAATCTCAACTTCCTTAAAACAAATATTTTATCGCTTTTAAATGGTTTAAAAAACAATAATATGTATAATGAAAACTCATTCAAAAAAAGTACCGATCTATTTTATAATACTTTTTTATCTTACGTAGAAAAATGGAGTTGCCACTTTGACCAGTTGAAAATATTTTGTTGGGTCCAACTAATAAACTGTCCTACTTGGGAAAATGTTCAAAAATGTATTTAATTTCTTATGGAAAACAACGGAAATAATTCTAACATAAAATTAGATGAAGATAATTTATTTGATGAATTCAGTCATGTAGAACAAATTTTTAAATCACGATTTCACGAATGGCAAAAAAATTCAGCTAAAGTAGAAGTTAAGTGGTGTGAAATATTTGTGTACACTAAAGCTCACAACATTGATACAACTAACATATCAAAAATTGTAGAATATTCTTTGGCAATTCCTGGTACAAATGCTGTAGTAGAACGGATATTTTCAATCATTAATATGTTGTGGACAGATGAAAAAAATCGATTTTGGTTGAAACTATCAAATCAATTTTAATTGTAAAAACACATTTTATAAACTTATCTTGTAATGAGTTTTATAATATTCTATTTAAAGAAACTAAGTTACTCGATGAAATCAGTTCAGCACAAAAGTATACAAAAACATTAAAAGAAGAAATTTACCTGCCATCGTCTCCAAAATAATTTTTTTTGGGATTTTTGTGTACATTTTATACTTTTTAATATTTTTATTTTATTTGTATTTGAAAACTATTATACAGCATATATCTAATTTGTTTTTTTTTTTTAATATATTCAGTTAAAATTAGAATTTCTTTTTTTTTTTTTTTAGTAACTAAGTGTCCCGTATTTTTATTTTATTTTTATGGTCACCCTAATCTATTTCAGTTATTGATTTCTTATTTTTCATAAAAGAAACATTCATCTCAAGGAGCCTCACTTTAAAAGAATATAGTCAATGACTTCTCGGCATGTATTAATTCATTATTTATATTTTTCATCTAAATGAACAATTTTATGAAAACTTAAAACACTTATCAGAATACCCTACATAAATACATATTATATATATATATATAATTAGATAGAAATAACTAAGAACATTATCATGAAGCAGTTGAGCTCTTAAAAGCACATTTGGCAAATGAAAAAAAAAAATTACAAGACATTACTGTAAAATATAATATTATGGAAGGACAATTTCTACGACCAGCTATTCCAAATGCCTGGAGGCAGATTCCATCTGCATAGGTAGCGAATCCCAGTGGAAGATACAAGCCTTAAGAATACGTGAGTATGTATACTGTAATGATATCGAATGACAATTTTGGAGCGTTCAGTAAGTCAAATGAACCCTAGGTCCTCCAATCCTACTAATGATTTTTATATACCTAAACTCCACTTGCCTCCCAAACATAAATCCATTTAAGTCACCACTTAAGACATGATTGATGTACCGAGGAAGAATTGTCATCCCCAAAATTTAGATATGTGATCACACACACACACACACACACACACACACACACACACACACACACACACACACACACACACACACACACACACACACACACACACACACACACACACACACACACACACACACACACACACACACACACACACACACACACACACACACACACACACACACACACACACACACACACACACACACACACACACACACACACACACACACACACACACACAAACGAAAACAAAATTATTAAACTGAAGTTAATTAAAAGAAGACAAATTGTCAATGAAATTTATGACATACAAAATGAGATAACTTAATATTCGAACTAATTGAATAAATAAGTATTTAATATTCTAAGAGACTACGTTTTTAGGAAATGTCTACTTATATCACTACCTTACCTTATCTTGAGAGCACTTGTTCTTCCCGGCTTGTGTCCCAGACACGCCTCGCAGTACTTCATTGCATCATCAGGCCCTGTTGATTGACATGTCACATTTAGAATCCAACTCATATATCAAAAATTGTGTCAGTAATAAACTTAACAAAAATTAGATATTTTACAGCTCTATTTTAAGCCCGAAATTTCTAATTTTTTTCGAAGCTTTTGTAAAGTATGTAACAATTTATCATATAATGAACATTCCAAATTTTTGGCAACATCATTTTGCGAGTTAAGATCAAATAACGAAAATCGATTTAGTGAAAGTGTCGTTTACGGGAAATTCTACCGCTTTTACTTAGTTTTTGGCAGTTTTTTCTCACACAAATAAAGAGGTGTAAAAAATTAAATTTTAACTACTATAAAAAAATGAAATGCTTTATCCTATATATAGAGTCACTCTAAGAAACGTTTGGACTTCTCAACATTCTTGAAAAAGTGATCATAAATTTTAAATAAATTAAGAATACAACATAATTGTAAAACCCATAGATCCTTCACATAACTTAGAATTTAAAAATTAAAGCGGAATTACTATTTTATGAATTTCATAGGAAACTGTGTTTAGTATTTACTCGAATGTCTACAAAGCTTTATCATCTTATAGATAACCCAATTTAAAAAAATGTATTATAAAAACGTATTTTTTTTTAGTAGGCCATGGTGAAATTACATTGAAATAGGTAGTAATTTATTTAAACAGTTTTTAGAAAGCACATTTGAAAAAAATTAACCAAGATTCAAAATAAATGGAATCATAATGATAGAAAAGTTTATTATATTTAATTATTACATATTTATTTCAATAATTTAAAACAAGTGTAAGTAATTTATTTTAATGAAAGCTTATGTTTGTGAAAAGTCTAGGGTATCACATTAAACAAATATGTAGGTACCGAAAATCAATCCGTGAAAATGTTTTAAATCAGAATAAAAATATTATAATGGAATACAATAAAAACAGATATTAAATTAATAAATCTAAATCTAACCTTTATGTGATGCTCTTCGGGTCTGTAGTACTAGTTTTCGCCGTTGTTGGGTTGCCAATGTCTTCACTAAAAGTAATAAAAAATGCAATAAAAACGTAATAGAATAAATACTAAAAACTAATTATTTCCATCAGTTATTTATAAAAAATAAATGCATCGAAGAAAAAAAAAATATATTTAGAAAAGCTGTATTTTAATCGTCAAATAATTCAGTCACATACGAAAAATGAGCCGTAATTTTTCAAATGAGATTTTTACGGATTGTACAAAAGTAACATAGAGTTTAGATCATCCTTATTAAACCATAGATTATAGAATACGTTGTATACCTTTATTTCACAGTCATCGATGTAGCGTACATTTTTATGTCATCGAGATCGTATAAACACCAAAGACACCTCTCTTTAAATAAATAAAATAAACGAAAAAAATCTCAAATGAATATAATATTATTTTAAATAGAATATGAAACTATACTTGGTATTATTTTTATACATTTCTATTTGAAACCAATTGTGTTTTCAAGATAGTAAATAATACTTTGTTTAAATTTACTTCGTTGAAATTATTTTCATTTTTTTTTTAAACTTTTGTAAAGTATCCAATAATACATCATTAATATTTAAAGTTTTTATCAACATTACTTCGTAAGTTAACATCAAATTACGAAAATATTTCGACAAGTTTTACCGTTTTTCGGCAGTTTTTCCGTAAACCCAGAAAAAATATTTGAGTGGATAGAAAAATCGATTATTTAAAGCACAATCTAAATGAAATATCCAATCGTTGAAGTTGTTGTATGCAACTTTTGGACTACTCTAACTACGCGAGAAAAGGTTCACAGAAAAAAATATAAAATAAACATCATTGTAAAAACAATAAAGACTATGCATCACAGTGGGATAACGATCTAAAGAAATCCGTATTTCATATTTACTCAAATGACGACGGTACTTTATATCTTATTGAAAAAACAAGTTTAATATTATTTTTTTTAAATTACAAACGTTATAGTTTCATTAAACAATAATGAAATCATATTAATGGGTATTGAATATTTTCAAACATTTCAGATATTAATTAGTATAGTAGTATTTGAAGAAACATAGTCAACTTAAAAAAAGCTGGTAAGTGAGATGATGGTGGTACAAGTTCGTCCTTCGTCCCTTCGGTCCTCGGACAAGATATTGGTGATGAATGTATTAAGTTTTAAAGAAATAATGACTCATTAAGTAAGTACCTACCTGTACAAATAAAATAAAAACAATTCTTGAACAATTTAATCTGGACTTAATTATAAATATATCTATATACCTTAATAATAATATACCTAATAATAATAATAATAATAATAATAATAATAATAATATACTTAATAATAATATACCTAATATACATAGGTAGGTACTAATTATACACATAGGTATAGTTATTTAAATAGTAGGTAAGTATCTTATATAATAAAATACATTTGGTTAAGTAGATAATTTCTTATATTGTTTATTAAAAACTGCAAGTATATAAATATATAGTTACAAAATAAAACAGCTTGTCATAGTTATATTAATATATACCTACCTAACAAATTACATTATAGATAATAGGTAGGTACTATGATATATTTTAAGAACATATCAATAGGAATTAAAAAATATAGTAGTAATAAACAAATAAAATAGGTACCTTTTATTTATACAGCACAAATTGATCATAAAAAATAATATTTAAATGTAGGTTATAATAATATATAGGTATATACCTATCTAATAATAACAAAATTTGATACCTACCTACCTATAATGTAGGTATATAATACACAATTTTTTTTAAATATGTTTTAGTTTTTAACAAAATTTTGTAAAATATATTATGATGAGTGATGTAATGCCATAGCTATGTATTTACAAGTATCTATTGGTATTACAAAGCACTTATGTTTTAAACTTTTTAAAGTGATCAAAATTGGTTGAACCTTTGGAATAATTTCATTGATATAAAATATTTTTGTTAAATCTGACGTTGATGGATAATCAAACATGGGTGAATGATTAAATTTAATTGCTTCAATTTTAATCTCACCATTATAATATTTTACTATTTTGGTAACTTCAACTATATCATTATTTTGCAACATAAAATATTTATCTTTAACACTTTTGGAACTTATCACAAATTGCTCGAATGCAACTTGTACATACAAAGTTTCAGTTAATGAATTATTTAAATTATAATTGAATTTTAACTCTCGTTTCAATATTGGATAAACAAGAGGTATAGTTTTAATTTAAACGTTCATTTTTTCTATGGTGCGATTATATGCATCTTGGAGAGGAAATCTATCATTTTTACAACTTTTTTTTAAAAACTGTAAATAGTTCTCATACTTAAACGCATTAAATAATTCTAAATGTCCATGTATTAGAACAAAATCAGCTACATGTATTAAACCATGGACATTATATCCAACATACCCTTCACCATAATAAGATCCATATTCACGTACAAATCTTATTAACATGTCTTTAGCCAAATTGTTAGGATGCATATATTCGAGTACGACTGTAGATGTTATATCAGTTGGAAATTCTTCTAAGGGGCTCGAGTCTTTGTGATTAAATGAATCCTGTTTATCTCGAAAAGATTGATTTGATCTTAAAGGGGCATTTAAATCTAGGTGAGCCATCCTTTTATTATCAATATACGTTCCTTCAACAATACAGGAATTACACCCATGATAGGCATTATGACCTTTCACGTTTAAAATAAATGATTTTGCAGGTGCATCACACACAATTTGACTAATTTCAAATTTTAATAATTTATTTTTTATACATACTCCATTTGTTAAAATCATTTTCATTTCAGAAGTAAAATATTGTAAAAATTCATGACTAGATGACGGTTTTTTATACTTGCCATGATAAATACCCACCGGTATTACAATATTGAATAACTGAGGAATATTTACGAAGCTTAAAAGAATTGGCCAAAAACTTGATTTTGAACTTGATGTTAGAGGAATGCCATCAATATTAAACCCAAGTTGTATTAAAGTATTTTGTTCAATAAAACCAAGATTCGCAGTAAAGATTTTAGTCAACATAAATTCTACTCCAAGGTGTATATATGATCCGGGGTGAATATTTATTATGCTATGTTCATGAGCTTTAGGTGTTTTCAATAATGTCCTGGCATCTTTAGGCAATTTTAATCCTTCTGATCTCAAAATTGACAAAAGTGAATTTACACAATTATGAGAAACATGATAATCACTTATCCACTGTTGTAATTTTTTTTTTAATGGATTTTCATCATCAGAATAATTATCATTTAAGTCATTACTAATAATATTATTAGAATCACTAACTTCAGAATTATCTACATTGGAGAAGTTATCAAATAAAACTAGTGATAATGAATTAGATGCAATTGGTATTTATAAATCCATATTTGAAAAATCATTTAAATTGTCTGTTGTTGGGTTCATTTCAGGTTCTTGTAAACTGGCATTAGTGTTTGTAATTTGAGTATCGAATGATAGTTGATTTCATATAATATCACTTTGAATGTAGCTTAAAAAACGCCTTTTTGTTGTAGAATGTATAGCTTTCTTTTTTCGAAACTAAAATTCAAAGATTAATTATCATATAAACAGAGAATACAAACACATCTGTTAAAATTAAAATAAATACCTTATTAACAGCTATAAATTGTAATTATTTATTTTATCATTATACCTATTTGGTTAACAAGCCTTGAGGACCTTTGCTTCTAAAAATAATTTTACCATTCTTGTCTTATGTATAAGCTATACTTATCCAATTTCCCTTTTTAATCTGGTTTTAACACCATCACATGTTTTTTTTAAACTGATAATACCCTGACCATCTTTGCTATGGTCAATGATCTTATTCTACCTATTCAGTACTTGTGTCTTGTTTAGTTCTAGATTTGAAGCATATTTTGTTTAGGCAATGGATGGGTTAATAATTAAAAATAGGCGAAGTTCAAACATTTTGACAAAAACACAATTAGTATAATATTATGTTGATGATGTTGATATTTTAAGTAATAATATTTTAAATAAGTCATAACTGCAAATCATGTTATATAACAAAAACATAATTTATAATATAATCACTTTTTCTTTATTATAATAATTAACAAACATGTAAAAATTGTAACAAAGCACATTATTGTATTGTCCTTAAAAAAATAAATAAAATAAACATCTCTGAATATTTTAAAATGCAAATGTTAGATTGTTCATAATCTATTAAAGTATAAAATAAAATAATTTCTTTTTTGTAATAATAATTAACAAAAAAAAAAAAAAAAAAATTAATACCTTTTAATGTAATAAATACTTAAGAATTTAATGCTTATGAAGATTCTTTTTGTTGTTCTCTGCTATATCTTTGAGAGCAAATTTTTTTCAACGGTATAACAATTAGTATCATACTGCAAAGTGTCCACAGATGCTAAACATATAATATTATTAATATTAATTGTTATCATCAGTAAATTATAACTAAATTTAATACATACAAGAAATACAGTTGATGAGCAATAACTGATGGGAAAATTGGTTATTTTGCAGTTCAATATAGTTTGAAGATCCACTTTGTTGTAAGTCCACTACATGATTGGTTTTCAACACTTTTATGGGAGTTGTGTGTGTACTACTACAAGCTGTAATGCAAAAATTAGTATATTTTAACAATAAGTACTAAGCAGATAATATGTAAAATGTACCTATGCATAATTTACCAATTTTGGAAAATTAAAATCATATGACTTACCACTGTCACTTTCTTCAACAGTTTGTGCTGGATAAGACTTTTTTTTTCCTGGACACTCAGATTTTGATGCAGACAAGAACAATTATTTTTCTTTAGTATCTTCAAATATATCTATAATATTCAAAATAAAAAATTGTTCAACAAAGGAGTATATTAAATATAATTTAATTAATAAACATAATTTGCCTATATTGCATAATATTATAAATATTTTATATTTCTCACTAACTTAATTATATTTTAAAAAGAAATGACTACTGATTTGAACATAAAGTTACCTGGGACCCGAGGACCAAGTGATATTAAGAATAATGAAAAAAATTTAAAATTTGTGCGAAAGGGTCCCCAGCGCCAAGGGTAAATTGCTTTAATTATTATGCAATACAAAACAAAACAAACAATAATTTGAACAGTGGTTTCCCAGCCCTCGAGGGCTAAGTGATTTCAATCAAAATGAAATAAATTGAAAATTATTAAAAATTTGTGCTAAGGGTCCCCAGCGCCAAAGAACTATGTGATATAAAAAATTGAATATTAAATTTAAAAATATTAAAATTTTCAGGAGAAAAACTTCAAAAAATTGTGCAAAAGGGTCCCCAGCGCTGAGGGCTAATTTCTTGAATTATAATGAAATACATTACAAATGAAAAAAAAATTTAAGCAGAGGTTCCCCACACCCAAGGGCCATGTCATTTTAGTTATGGTAAAATGATTTTATATTTGGACAATTTGAGCAGAGGCCCATCGGTGGTCAAGGGAAAGTTATATTTAATTTATTATGAAAATTGTTCAAATAATTAAAAATTTGAGCAGGGGTTCCCCGGTACCCGAGGGCCAAGTTATTTTACTTATAACAAAAAAAAATGTCCAAGAATTAAAAGGGGTCCCCAGTGCCGAGGAGAAATTGCTTTAACTATTATGAAATACATTAGAAATGAAAAAAAATTAGAGCAGAGGTTCCCCACGCCCATGGGCCAAGTCATTTTAGGTATGGTAAAATTGTTTAAAAATTGAACAATTTGAGTAGAGGATTCCCAGCCGTCGAGGGTCATGTGATTTTAATCATTATCAAATGAATTGAAAATTATTGAAAACGTGTGCAGAGGGTCCCAGCGTCAACGAACTATGAGATATAAAAAATTGAATACTATATTTAAAATATTAAAAATTTCAGGAGAAATTCTTCAGTAATGGAAAATTAGGTGACTTTAATCATTGCAAAGAATATTTTGAAAATCAAAAATTTGAGCAGAGGTCTCTCGGTAGTCAAGCGAAAGTTACATTTCATGTATTATGAAAATTATACAAAAAAATGAAAAATTTGAGCAGGGGTTCCCCGGCGCCCGAGGGCCAAGTCATTTTATAAACTACAAAAAAAAAATTCCAAAAAAATTAAAAAATTTTGCAAAGGGTCCCCAGTGCCCGAGTGCTAAATTATACAAAGAATAGTCTTGTGATTTCAAAAAATTAAAAATTTGATCAGAAGTTACCTGGGACCCGACGACCAAGTGATATTAAGAATAATGAAAAAAATTTAAAATTTGTGCTAAGGGTCCCCAGCGCCAAAGAACTATGTGATATAAAAAATTGAATATTAAATTTAAAATATTAAAAATTTCAGGAGAAATACTTCAGTAATGGAAAATTAAGTGACTTTAATCATTGCAAAGAATATTTTGAAAATCAAAAATTTGAGCAGAGGTCTCTCGGTAGTCAAGCGAAAGTTACATTTCTTGTATTATGAAAATTATACAAAAAAATAAAAATTTGAGCAGGGGTTCCCCGGCGCCCGAGGGCCAAGTCATTTTATAAATTACAAAAAAAAAAAATTCCAAAAAAATTAAAAATTTTTGCAAAGGGTCCCCAGTGCCCGTGTGCTAAATTATACAAAGAATAGTCTTGTGATTTCAAAAAATTAAAAATTTGATCAGAAGTTACCTGGGACCCGAGGACCAAGTGATATTAAGAATAATGAAAAAAATTTAAAATTTGTGCGAAAGGGTCCCCAGCGCCAAGGGTAAATTGCTTTAATTATTATGCAATACATAACAAAACAAACAATAATTTGAACAGTGGTTTCCCAGCCCTCGAGGGCTAAGTGATTTCAATCAAAATGAAATAAATTGAAATTATTAAAAATTTGTGCTAAGGGTCCCCAGCGCCAAAGAACTATGTGATATAAAAAATTGAATATTAAATTTAAAAACATTAAAATTTTCAGGAGAAAAACTTCAAAAAATTGTGCAAAAGGGTCCCCAGCGCTGAGGGCTAATTTCTTGAATTATAATGAAATACATTACAAATGAAAAAAAAATTTAAGCAGAGGTTCCCCACACCCAAGGGCCATGTCATTTTAGTTATGGTAAAATGATTTTATATTTGGACAATTTGAGCAGAGGCCTATCGGTGGTCAAGGGAAAGTTGTTTTATTATTTATGAAAATAATTCAAAAAATTAAAAATTTGAGCAGGGGTTCCCCGGCGCCCGAGGGCCAAGTTATTTTACTTATAACAAAAAAAAATTTCCAAGAATTAAAAGGGGTCCCCAGTGCCGAGGAGAAATTGCTTTAACTATTATGATATACATTACAAATGAAAAAAAATTAGAGCAGAGGTTCCCCACGCCCATGGGCCAAGTCATTTTAGTTATGGTAAAATTGTTTAAAAATTGAACAATTTGAGTAGAGGATTCCCAGCCGTCGAGGGTCATGTGATTTTAATCATTATCAAATAAATTGAAAATTATTGAAAACGTGTGCAGAGGGTCCCAAGCGTCAACGAACTATGAGATATAAAAAATTGAATACTATATTTAAAATATTAAAAATTTCAGCAGAAATTCTTCAGTAATGGAAAATTAAGTGACTTTAATCATTGCAAAGAATATTTTGAAAATCAAAAATTTGAGCAGAGGTCTCTCGGTAGTCAAGCGAAAGTTACATTTCATGTATTATGAAAATTATACAAAAAAATGAAAAATTTGAGCAGGGGTTCCCCGGCGCCCGAGGGCCAAGTCATTTTATAAACTACAAAAAAAAAAATTCCAAAAAAATTAAAAAATTTTGCAAATGGTCCCCAGTGCCCGAGTGCTAAATTATACAAAGAATAGTCTTGTGATTTCAAAAAATTAAAAATTTGATCAGAAGTTACCTGGGACCCGACGACCAAGTGATATTAAGAATAATGAAAAAAATTTAAAATTTGTGCGAAAGGGTCCCCAGCACCAAGGGTAAATTGCTTTAATTTTTATGCAATACATAACAAAACAAACAATAATTTGAACAGTGGTTTCCCAGCCCTCGAGGGCTAAGTGAATTCAATCAAAATGAAATAAATTGAAAATTATTAAAAATTTGTGCTAAGGGTCCCCAGCGCCAAAGAACTATGTGATATAAAAAATTGAATATTAAATTTAAAAATATTAAAATTTTCAGGAGAAAAACTTCAAAAAATTGTGCAAAAGGGTCCCCAGCGCTGAGGGCAAATTGCTTGAATTATTATGAAATACATTTCAAATGAAAAAAAATTTTGAGCAGAGGTTCCCCACGCCCAAGAACCATGTCATTTTAGTTATGGTAAAATGATTTAATAATTTGACAATTTGAGCAGAGGCCTATCGGTGGTCAAGGGAAAGTTATATTTAATTTATTATGAAAATTGTTCAAATAATTAAAAATTTGAGCAGGGGTTCCCCGGCGCCCGAGGGCCAAGTTATTTTACTTATAACAAAAAAAAATTGCCAAGAATTAAAAGGGGTCCCCAGTGCCGAGGAGAAATTGCTTTAACTATTATGAAATACATTACAAACGAAAAAAAATTTGGGCAGAGGTTCCCCACGCCCAAGGGACTAAATTATGTTAGTTATGGTAAAATAATTTAAAAATAGAACAATTTGAGCAGAGGATTCCCAGCCCTCGAGGGCCAAGTGATTTTAATCATTATCAAATGAATTGAAAATTATTGAAAACGTGTGCAGAGGGTCCCAAGCGTCAACGAACTATGAGATATAAAAAATTGAATACTATATTTAAAATATTAAAAATTTCAGGAGAAATACTTCAGTAATGGAAAATTAAGTGACTTTAATCATTGCAAAGAATATTTTGAAAATCAAAAATTTGAGCAGAGGTCTCTCGGTAGTCAAGCGAAAGTTACATTTCATGTATTATGAAAATTATACAAAAAAATGAAAAATTTGAGCAGGGGTTCCCCGGCGCCCGAGGGCCAAGTCATTTTATAAACAACAAAAAAAAAAAATTCCAAAAAAATTAAAAAATTTTGCAAAGGGTCCCCAGTGCCCGAGTGCTAAATTATACAAAGAATAGTCTTGTGATTTCAAAAAATTAAAAATTTGATCAGAAGTTACCTGGGACCCGAGGACCAAGTGATATTAAAAATAATGAAAAAAATTTAAAATTTGTGCGAAAGGGTCCCCAGCGCCAAGGGTAAATTGCTTTAATTATTATGCAATACATAACAAAACAAACAATAATTTGAACAGTGGTTTCCCAGACCTCGAGGGCTAAGTGATTTCAATCAAAATGAAATAAATTGAAAATTATTAAAAATTTGTGCTAAGGGTCCCCAGCGCCAAAGAACTATGTGATATAAAAAATTGAATATTAAATTTAAAAATATTAAAATTTTCAGGAGAAAAACTTCAAAAAATTGTGCAAAAGGGTCCCCAGCGCTGAGGGCTAATTTCTTGAATTATAATGAAATACGCTACAAATGAAAAAAAAATTTAAGCAGAGGTTCCCCACACCCAAGAGCCATGTCATTTTAGTTATGGTAAAATGATTTTATATTTGGACAATTTGAGCAGAGGCCTATCGGTGGTCAAGGGAAAGTTGTATTTTATTTATTATGAAAATAATTCAAAAAATTAAAAATTTGAGCAGGGGTTCCCCGGCGCCCGAGGGCCAAGTTATTTTACTTATAACAAAAAAAAATTTCCAAGAATTAAAAGGGGTCCCCAGTGCCGAGGAGAAATTGCTTTAACTATTATGAAATACATTACAAACGAAAAAAAATTTGGGCAGAGGTTCCCCACGCCCAAGGGACTAAATTATGTTAGTTATGGTAAAATAATTTAAAAATAGAACAATTTGAGCAGAGGATTCCCAGCCCTCGAGGGCCAAGTGATTTTAATCATTATCAAATGAATTGAAAATTATTGAAAACGTGTGCAGAGGGTCCCAAGCGTCAACGAACTATGAGATATAAAAAATTGAATACTATATTTAAAATATTAAAAATTTCAGGAGAAATACTTCAGTAATGGAAAATTAAGTGACTTTAATCATTGCAAAGAATATTTTGAAAATCAAAAATTTGAGCAGAGGTCTCTCGGTAGTCAAGCGAAAGTTACATTTCATGTATTATGAAAATTATACAAAAAAATGAAAAATTTGAGCAGGGGTTCCCCGGCGCCCGAGGGCCAAGTCATTTTATAAACAACAAAAAAAAAAAATTCCAAAAAAATTAAAAAATTTTGCAAAGGGTCCCCAGTGCCCGAGTGCTAAATTATACAAAGAATAGTCTTGTGATTTCAAAAAATTAAAAATTTGATCAGAAGTTACCTGGGACCCGAGGACCAAGTGATATTAAGAATAATGAAAAAAATTTAAAATTTGTGCGAAAGGGTCCCTAGCGCCAAGGGTAAATTGCTTTAATTATTATGCAATACATAACAAAACAAACAATAATTTGAACAGTGGTTTCCCAGACCTCGAGGGCTAAGTGATTTCAATCAAAATGAAATAAATTGAAAATTATTAAAAATTTGTGCTAAGGGTCCCCAGCGCCAAAGAACTATGTGATATAAAAAATTGAATATTAAATTTAAAAATATTAAAATTTTCAGGAGAAAAACTTCAAAAAATTGTGCAAAAGGGTCCCTAGCGCTGAGGGCAAATTGCTTGAATTATTATGAAATACATTTCAAATGAAAAAAAATTTTGAGCAGAGGTTCCCCACGCCCAAGAACCATGTCATTTTAGTTATGGTAAAATGATTTAAAAATTGGACAATTTGAGCAGAGGCCTTTCGGTGGTCAAGGGAAAGTTATATTTTATTTATTATGAAAATTGTTCAAAAAATTAAAAATTTGAGCAGAGGTTCCCCGGTGCCCGAGGGCCAAGTCATTTTATTTATTACAAAAAAAAAAAAATTCCAAAAAAATTAAAAATTTTTGCAAAGGGTCCCCAGCGCCTAGGGTAAGTCTTTAATTATTACGCAATACATAACAAAACAAACAATAATTTGACCAGTGGTTTCCCAGCCCTCGAGGGCTAAGTGATTTCAATCAAAATGAAATAAATTGAAAATTATTAAAAATTTGTGCTAAGGGTCCCCAGCGCTGAGGGCAAATTGCTTTAATTATTATGAAAAACGTAACGAGAGAAAAAAAATTGAGCAGAGGTTTTCACGCCCAAGGGCCAAGTCATTTTAGTAATGGTAAAATGATTTAAAAATTGGACAATTTGAGCAGAGGCCTATCGGTGGTCAAGGGAAAGTTACTTTTTATTTATTATGAAAATTATTCTTAAAAATTAAAAATTTGAGCAGGGGTTCCCCGACACCCGTGGTATATCATGAAATACATTACAAAAATTAAAAAATTTGAACAGAGGTTCCTTGGCTTCAGAGGGCCAAGTGGTCTTTATAATTATTTAATAAATTTAAAATAATTAATGTTTGAGCAGAAATAATTCAGCGCTGAAAAGCTAAGGGACTTTAATCATTTTAAAGAATATTTTAAATATTAGCAATTTGAAGTTAGGTTCCCCAGCGCTTGAGATCTAATAGGTTTTAATTAGTATGAAATGTTTTGTACAAATTAAAAGTGATGCAGAGTTTCCACTTCCCCTGAGGATTAATTGATTCTTGTTATTTAGAAATTCAGATATAAAATGATAGTTTGTGGAGAAGTTTCTTGGCGCCCGGGTCAATGTGATATTTATCATTTTTAAACATAATTTAAAATTTTAATAAATGGAGCAGGAGATCCTTTAAATTTTATCTTACTATTTGAAATTTATGTCATAAATTTAAAATTTGAGAAATGCTTCCCCTGCATTTAAAAGCTATGTTATTCAAATCATTAAGAAATAAATTTTTAAATTTAAATTTAACCTGGATATATACATTGTGAATGAATTTGACAATTACACACACACACACACACACACACACACACACACACACACACACACACACACACACACACACACACACACACACACACACACACACACACACACATATATATACACACACTCACACAAACACACACACACACACACACACTCTGTCTCTCTCTCTTTGGCTCCCTCTCTCCCTATCTCTCCCTCTCTCATCCTCTCTCTCTCTCTCTCTCTCTCTCTCTCTCTCTCTCTCTCTCTCTCTCATACATACACACACACACACACTCACACACACACACACACACACACACACACACACACACACACACACACACACACACACACACACACACACGCACGCACACACACACACACATATCTAAATTTTTGGGATGAGAATTCTTCCTCGGTACATCACTCATGTCTTAAGTGGGGACTTAAATGGATTTATGTTTGGGAGGCAAGTAGAGTTTAGGAATATAAAAATCATTTGTAGCATTGAGGGACCAGGTTTCATTTGACAGACTAAACGGTTCAAAATTCTCATTCGATATCATTACAGTAGACATTCTTACGTATTTCTAAGGCTGGTATCTTCCACTGGGATTCGTTACCTATGCAGATGGAATCTGCCTCCAGGCATTTGGAGTAGCTGGTCATAGAAACTGTCCTTCCATAATATTATATTTTACAGTAATGTATTGTAAATTTTTTTTCTTATTTGCCAAATGTGCTTTTAAGAGCTCAACTGCTTAATGATAATGTTCTTAGGTGTTTCTATCTATTTATATATATATATATATCTGATAAGTGTTTTAAGTTTTCATAAAATTGTTCATTTAGATGAAAAATATAAATAATGAATGAATACATGCCGATAAGTCATTGACTATATTCTTTTAAAGTGAGGCTCCTTGAGAATTGAGATGAATGTTTCTTTTATGAAAAATAAGAAATCAATAACTGAAATAGATATAAGTTATTGATTTAGACTTTTATTTATATACATGGCTGTCGGTTTGATGCTATTTGGTTTCGTGTATTCCTTGGTTGATCCGTGGAAAAATGTTTGAGCGATTTGGAAAGCAGACCAGGAATACACTACTCACGGGGGAGACCTCGGGAAGGTATAGCATCACCTCCCCCATCCTTGACATCCTCGAACATCCACCATTACGCCTTAAGTCTAGAGCTCCCATATGGCATGCAGAAACTCAAAGCGAATCAGTTGAGTATCTATGGACCTGATCATAACATCATTACTCGTAATCTCAATCATTATCATATTATTCGTTATATTTTTTTAATAATGGGTTTGACGATTAATAATGTTTTATTTTTATACGTACTTTAATGTTAATAAATGTATTCAGATTGTAATATGATTTAATTTCATTAAAACATCAGTAAACTTGAAATAAATTATATAAATTACACTATGTGTACAATTAAATAGTTAAAACATAAAAATTAGCCTAGAGTATTGTAATTTTTGGTATTATACCTACAGTATGAAATATAAATATAAATGTACCTACATAATTTTTTTTTTTTTTTTTTTATTGGAGATTATGTATTGTCTTTTTTTATTTCTATAATTTGATTAAGATTGGGTAATTATTAAAACTTTAAATTTGTATATAAATTTAAAAAGGTTATGTGATCCTAACTGTTGTATCATCACATAAATGATACCGAACACCCAATTTTATTTAATTATCGTTATAAAATAAAATAAATATATATTGTCAGCAAACACACACGTACACATACGAATACACACACCACCTTCAAAAATGATGACCAGATAGATGGCAACAGAATAAAACGACTCCGTAAGACGTGGTGATTGTTCGTTCTGCTGCCATCGTTGTAGAGGCCGAAACGCTGTCCGATTTACCAGTGAGGTGACCGGCAATTCTTTTGTTTTTGTAATAATAATATTTTTGTGTTTAATTAAAAAGTGTTTATATTTAATCTTTTTCTATTTTTTTGTACTTGTGAAAAGTACATGAGAAAGTTGGGACATTTAAACAAAAACGGTGTTTAAAACATATTGTATTTTCAAACCTCAATCTAGTGCTAGATCTTTTTCTTTGTCAGTTTGAGGAGAGAATTACAATATCGTTTAGGTAAAGGTTACCTCACGCTCGAAACATCCAGTGCTAGATCTTTTTCTTTGTCAGTTGTTTCGAGTGTAAAATAACTTTAGAGCTGTAAGGGAAAGTAAGCCTTTTAAAGAAACCTGTTTCGACTATCCTATTAAGCAGTGCTAGATTGTATTCTTTGTCACTTAAGAAGGTAGTCGTCCGGGCCAATTAATAGGTATTTCTTTACATGCTTGTTTAACGGTTAGAGTGTACTAAACCAATAAACACCTTGTTTTGTGTTGTTATACGTCAAGCCTTTGCGTGGCGTATACGACAAAGTGGCGCCCAACGTAGACTCGTAACTTTTACACAAGGTACCGAAAAAAATTTTTTTTGTGTGTGTTAGCACAGCCAGTGTGATTAGATTTTTTCTCCTTCGATTTTTTTTTTGTACTGCCGTGGTACAAGTGTGTGTTAATTTTTTAAGTACTAGTAAAATGTACCAATAGTGTTTATTTTTTTTTGGTACGCATGAAATACTGATTCTCAACGAACTGTCATTTGACTCTTAACTAGAGTAACTTTAAAAAGGTTTGTAAAAAAAAAAAAAAAAAAAAAAAAAAAAAAAAAAAAAAAAAATATGTAATAAGTATTGGACATAATTATTCGGATTTTTTTTTTTCTCTTTGAATTTTCCCTTATTCTTTGATAATAAGATAGGAAAATATTTTATATAAATTTCACTTAATAATTTTCTTCTACTCGTATGTTAAACTTAATATGTATTTAATACACATAAATTGATAGGGCATTTGTTTTATATATTATATTATATTATATATATAATATATATATATATATATGTATGTGTGTGTATGTATGTATATATATATATATGTGTATATGTGTATGTGTATATGTATTTATGTGGTTATATAAGTTGGTTTTTAAATTAGAATTATAATTCGTAAATATTAATTAATTTGTATAAGTTAAATTTAAATTATTATTAATTTTAATATAAATTTTAATTTGCACCATTTAATATTTCCGGCTGATATTAATTATAATCTGTTAACAAAAATTGTCAACTTATCTAATACCTTAATGAGCGATCTAAAAGATCCTAATTCGGAAATTTCAACTAAAATTAACAGAGCAACAGACATTTACATTTTAAAAAAGGCTGAACTTATAAAATACTGTGAAAGCAAAAATTTAAATTCTGAAGGAAAATCTACTGATTTAAGACAAAGACTAAGTAGGTTTATAAAAGGTATTTTAAAACCTGATGATATAAACAAATCTGTTGGTAAAGATCAATATAATGAAATAATAAAACAATCGATTGAACAAAAATTAGATCTCGAAAAGTTAGAAAAAGAAGCAGGATTAACCGAATCTAGTCCCGAAACTATTTTAACAGATACAGATATACAAAAAAACTCTTATTTAACCAGAAAGAATCTTTAAAAATTTGTGAAAACTTAAACGATAGTATTTCGTCGGTTTCCAATAAACTTGATAATATTTTAAAAATATCTGAAGCCAGTTCTCCCGTAAATACTGAGGAAATTTCGGTAGACTACCAATTAATAGATTTAGATAAATCTAATAGTCTTTGCAATAACCAAAATACAATTAGTCAAAATTTAATACCTAAGAATTCTAAAATTATTTATTCTCAAAACGCTATAAATCCTGAAAAAAATAAAAATACTAAAATTTTAAAAATGGATAGTTGCAAGTATATAGTTGTAAAACCAGATACATTTTCCGGAGATGAGGATGTACGTAAATTTTTTAAACAATATGAGAAAGCTGCTGATGTAAATAGTTGGAGCGAACCAGAAAAAATAAAGTTTTTATCCGTATATATGAAAGGCACAGCTAGTATGTTTTTAGAGAATTTAGAAAGAAAATGTGAGAATTTGACATGGGCTAGAATAAAACAAGAATTTCTCGAAGAATTTAACCCAATAGGTTATGATACAATCCTAAAAACTGAGTTAGAAAATAGGAGACAAGGAGATAATGAATCAGTGATTAGTTTTATAAACGCAATAGAAAACTTATGTATACAACTTGACAATAATATGAGTGAGAAAGATATTTGCACACATATACTAAAAGGACTAAAAGAAAATATATTACATGCTATTTCTTTACATGATAATAATAATTTAAAAGAATTAAAAACAAATTTAAAAAAATATGAACTAATGAAATATAGAATAAATTCAAGAAACCCAAATATCAACGAATACAGTGAAATTTTAAATAAACAAATAATGCAACTAAATAAAAATGCTAATAATAGAGACGACGAAATTAATGAATTAAAAACACAACTTAATGAATTAAAAGTACAAATGAACAATACAGGAAAAACTAATAAATCGGTGAATTTCAACAACATGAGAGATAGAAGTTACGAGAGAGGAACGAACTACTTAAGTAAGAAACGTGATTATAGGGATAAAAGTCCATATCCAGAGAGACAAAACTACCGGAGTAGAGAATCAAGCTTAAATAGACAAACAAATAGAGGAAGATCCGGAGAGAGGCAATATTACGAAAGAAGACCAAGAGAATATAACACAGACATAGATTACAAAAGAGAGAATAATTATTATGAATCAAATAGGAATGATTATAGAGATAAAAGTCCGTACACTGAGAGAAAAAATTACGAAAGGAGACCAAGAGAGTATAGCACAGACAGAGATTACAAAAGAGAGAATAATTATGAAACAAACAGAAACAACTACAGAGATAAAAGTCCCTACACCGAGAGAAAAGTTAATAAAAACAGAGAATACAACCTCAATAAGAACGATTATAAGGATTACGGAAACAGGTCATATTCGAGAAATAGAGATAATTACAATTATAATAGCTACAGGAATCAACGAAGTAGAGATAACAGCCGTGAGAGAACTCCAGAGCGTTATAGAAATGACTATGAAAAACAAACAGAGAGAGTAACGTGTTATCGATGCAACGAGAAAGGCCATTACGCAGACAAATGTATAAACCAAAAAAACGATTAAGGCCCGAGTTAGACAAAAAATCGGATAATCTTGCTCGGATGCATAATATAAATAGTGAGAATCACATAGAATTTATTAAGAATTGGTATAAAAATAATAATAATAATAATTACGAAACACAGATAAGTGAACTAGAAATCGAAAAAATTTACTCACAATGTAATTTAATACCATTAACAGAATTCCAAAAATTCTTACTCGACAATAATAACACACAAACTAAATTCACATGCGACTATGAAGAATTAATAGGCGACATTTTTTCCTTAGAATCTCATATTGCAATAGGACACTGTGTCAGCAAATGTTTAAATATGTCAAGAGGTATAGCTTTAGAATTTAAAAATAAATTTAATAATGAAGATAAACTAATTAGTCAAAAGAAAAATATTACAGAAGTAGCTCATTTAAATTTAAATAATAAATGGATTTTATACTTAATTACAAAGGACAAATATTATGATAAACCCACCTACTTAAACATATTTAACACTTTAGTAAATACTAGACAATTTTGTATAGAAAACAAAATTAGTACATTAGCATTACCAAAAATATGCGCGGGATTGGACAGAAAACAATGGGAAATTATAGCTAGCATGTTAAGATTTATCTTTCAAAATTCAAATATTAAAATTAGAATATTTTCATTACCGGGGAATAAATTAAACAATAATATCACAACCACTAATCAGTCGCAAACTGATAATATTAATAATTCAATGACTAATGACAATGACAATTTGGAGAATGAAGTGGCGTTGATGGCTGGTTCATTCAACAAATTGGACGACGTACCGCGTGATGGTGACTGCGACGCCCATGCATTGCGGATTTGTCTTCAAAATAATAATATATACAAAACAACTTTACAAATATTAAATATGTTGAATATACCCTATTGTAAAACAGGATACCATCTCAGAGATGATGACTTGGCTTTTATTAGTAACTTATTTAATCTTAATCTGTTTATAATATACGAAGCAAATGAGAACACAAACGCAATTATTTATTGGAAACCAAACCGCCAAAACATTGGAATTTTTCACAAAAATTGTCATTGGACACCCGGCATTTTCATTAAAACAAACAACCCGCGAACATTTTCTAATATTACTATAAACACTAGTTTTCCTGATTCAAATACAATAAAAAAACACATAAATAACTATTTTGAACGTCAAAACGGTTTACAAACAACAAATAATAATTTAGTTATAGGACACAATTATAACAATATAATTACAGAAAAAAAACGTAAACAGAGAGTACTATCAATAAAAGTAGAAATAAGGGGGATCGAAAAACATGCGATAATAGACACCGGTTCGAATCTTTCATGTATAGATTACTCATTAATCGAAAATAAAGAACTTTTAAAACCCAAAGAAAGAGTTACAATAACAGGAGCAGACAATAACGAATTAGAACAATTAGGAAAAATAAATTTAACAATTAGAATAAACAACCATAATTACCTTATAAATGCTTTTGTGATAAGAGGACTTCAATGCAAACTACTTTTAGGAAATGATTTTAATATTGAAAATAACATAATAATCAATTTTAAAAATAAAAGTATTCAAATTAAAAACGATTTTATAACAATGGACGAAATTTGGTACCACCATCACAAAAATTGCAATTCAAATGAAAATACGGGAAAAGAATGTATAGCCAGTATTAACTATAGTGAAAAGCATGATGATAAAAATATTAGGAATGAAATAAAACCACATAAATCAGTATTAAATACCCACATAAACATAAAAAGAAATGATAACACTCAAGGAAAAATATTAATTATCGAAAATAAAATTATTCCTCCAAAAACCACAACAAATTTAAAAATCAGAGTACAAATTAAT
Organism: Therioaphis trifolii; assembly: GCA_027580255.1. Classification (NCBI taxonomy): domain Eukaryota; kingdom Metazoa; phylum Arthropoda; class Insecta; order Hemiptera; family Aphididae; genus Therioaphis; species Therioaphis trifolii. The sequence goes on from CM050406.1 coordinate 23,742,438, forward strand.
GAACAAAATTATAATAATACAGAAAATATATTCATTGCCCCAGCTGACATACTAAGTCAAAAATATTATCTAAAATTAAAAACAAAAATTTTAAAAACACATGACACAACAATACCAGTGTATAATTTTTCAAATTTATACACACAAGTTTACGAAGGTATGACATTGGGAAAAATAAAAAAATCTATGAATTCAGAAAAAACCAACAATGAAGAACAAACCATTTTAACGACTATTAAATTTGACGAGATTACTGACAAACAAGGGACGGTAATACAAATTTCAAAAGAATTAAAGACTGAACAAAGAGAAATAGTAAAAGATTTAATAAACGAATACAAACATCTATTTACATCTGACCCATTAGACATTGGTTGTGCAAACGTCGAACCAGTTGAAATTAAATTAAAATCAAACAATCCCATATTTCAACCGCCTTACAGAGTATCACCCACACAAAGAGAAAAATTAAAATTTTTAATAGACCAAATGATAGCATCTGATATAGTTGAACCTAGTCGAAGTAGCTACGCTGCTCCAGTATTTTTAATACCCAAAAAGGAACAAGGAGAATATCGATTTTTGGTAGACTATAGGAAATTAAATAATGAAACAATCAGTGATAAACATCCTATTCCTAGATCACAAGATTTATTTAGAAGCCTAGAAGGAGCTAGATATTATTCAACTATCGATATGGCTCAAGGTTACTTTCAAATACCATTAAAAATAGAAGACAAAAATAAAACTGCTTTCATTACAGATTTCGGACTATATCACTTTAAAAGAATTCCACAAGGATTTAAAAATTCTGGACCAATTTTTCAACGAATAGTTAATAACTTATTTAGTGACTATCTATATAGAACTATGGTGGCCTATTTAGATGATATTTGTTGTTTTGGGAAGAATTTTGAAACAGCATTAAAAAGACTGAGAGAAATTTTTATTCGATTAGACGAAGCAGGATTAAAATTAAAAACAAATAAATGCGTATTTTTCAAAACTGAAATAGAATTATTGGGTCATAAAATATCTAACAAAGGGATAGTACCTATAGAAAAAAATATTCAAGCAATTTCAAACTTCCCCGTGCCTAAAAAAGTAAAAGATGTACGCTCATTCGTAGGATTAACAAGTTACTATAGGAAATATATTAAAAATTTTGCGAAAATTGCAAGTCCTCTAATTAACTTAACAAAAAAAGAAAACAAATTTAAGTGGAGTGATATCGAAAACCACGCATTCGAATTTTTAAAAAATGCCATAATAACAGCACCCGTATTAGCACATTTTGAGGACGAATACCCAGTTTTCGTCACTACAGATGCATCAATAGAGGGTCTTTCAGGCATTTTAGAACAAGAAAACCCTGACGGAAAAAGACACCCAATCGCATTTGCTTCTAGGAAATTAAAGGGAGGTGAGAAAAATTTTTCCACAACAGAACTCGAAATGTCAGCAGTAGTATTTGCATTAAACTATTTTAAAGATTATCTAGTAGGTCGGAAAATTACAGTTTTTAGTGATCATTCAAGTTTACAATATTTTAAAACTATGAAAAACCCTTCTTCTCGAATAACCAAATTTATTTTTAAATTATTAGAATTTGACATAGATATTAAACACAAACCAGGCTCATGGAATTTGGCGGCTGACTGTTTATCTCGATACCCCGTAGAAAATATCAACATATTAATAAGCGAAATAAAAAATTGTGAAAATGATGAATCAACACCCACAGATAACATTAATATTGAAAACTTAAGACAAAATCAATTATTAGACGAATTTTGTAATGGTATAATAACCGCAATTAAAACTAATATTAATTCTAAATATAAAAAAAAGTCAAGACAATTTTGTATTAAAAACGATTTATTACATTTTAAAAATTGGTCTCCCTATGGAACGAAAAACCTGCTAGTAATACCTAAAAATTTAATCAATACTATATTAAAGTCTTATCACGATTCGGTTTTTAGTGGACATTTTGGAATTACAAAAACTTTGGCAAAATTAAAATTAAAATACTACTGGCCCACAATGATCCAAGATACAATAAAATATATTAAATCATGTAACTCCTGTCAAATGATAAAAAACCCCCCTGGGAAAGGTCATGGACTTCTCCAACCCATTCCATTAATATCGGGAAAACCAATGCAACGCCTAACCTTCGACTACTTAGGTCCACTACCACCCTCTAACGGAAAAAAATATCTTATAGTGGCTACATGTAACGCAACGAAAATGGCATTTGCGAAAGCAGTAACAAACGCAAATGGAACAGCAACAATAAATTTTTTAATGGATATTATTACATCCTATGGGGTACCTAAATACTTTTGTAGTGACAGAGGTACTCATTTCAAAAATAAAGAAGTGGAGTATGCGTGTAAAAAATTAGGTATTACTCAAATTTTCTCCAGCGCATATCACCCCCAAACAAACGGTATGACAGAACTCATGAATAAAATCATTTGCAACAGCTTATCACACTATGTGAATGAAAATCAAAAAAATTGGTCTATGTACTATAAGATGGTAGTATTTGCATACAATACCACCCCTAGTTCCAGACTTAAACTAAGCCCCTTTTACTTACTTCATGGGATAGAAGCAAATCAGCCTTTAGACAACAAATTAATATCAGATGACGATTCCTTTAATTACACTAAAACTTTTGAACAATTACAAAAAGTCAGGGAAACCATCCCGAAAATTATAGAAAAAGAACAAACAATTCAAAAGTCGCAATATGATAAAAAACATAAAAATATAGATTTTACCCCAGGACAAAAAGTTTTAATAAAATTCGATTTCAACGTTCCCAACCAATCAAAAAAATTAGCGAATAAATACAGAGGACCGTTCAAAATCGTAGAGAAATTGACAGACGTTAGTTATAAAGTAGAATTAACACTGAATGGAAAAACAACCATTGACGTCATACACGTTCAAAGAATGAAACCATTTTATGACAAAGAAATATTAACGTTATGAAAAATAGTTAAAATAAACAAAAACGCCTCAAATAAAAAAAAAAAAACCTTATTGATAAATAAATTATAAGAATAAAATTATTTATTTTTTTTTTTACAGTGGGTGCTCAATAAATCTCGACAAGACAAATATACACAATACAATATGAAAACGCAAATTATCTTATTATTTGCGACTATTCGCCTACTAATAACACAGTCACTTCCTTTCGAACATAATAAATTCACTAATAACCCCGGCATTTATTTTGAAAACATATCGCCACTACACATTTCAGTGTCGCAATGGAATTTAATAACATTCTATAACATATCGAACTATGAACAAAAACATAAAACTATAACGACGTATTTCGACAATCTAAAAGATTTATGTACCAAATATGAATCAAAATACGCACAATTAACAGAAACTTGCATAGACCTCATGAAAATTAATATCCAAACACTTAAAAAAATTACTGAAGAACGCGAAATACTACAACAATACCTAACAATTGACGATACTGACGTAAACACAATCAACAAACGAAAAAGACGTAGCTCATTTTTCGGTGGGATAGGTAAATTACAGCGTGCCCTATTCGGAGTACTCACCGAAGAAGAAGGCGAAAATTATGAGAGAAAAATCCGAACTCTCGAGGAAAAACAGATAAAATCCCTCTTAATTCAAAGGGAACAGATTAAAATTTTTAAAAATACTTTAGATTCAGTAGAAAACATTACCTCAAATTACGCAATAATTCGGGATAATGTAGAATATAATATTAAAAAACTAAATGACGAATTAAAACTGCAAAAAGATGATCTCAAAATTTTAAATATAATTGAATCGATATTATTCTTCAACTCACTTTATACCGAGATACTAAACCAATACTCAAAAGAAACGACACTACTCCTTAATATAATAATGAACGCACACAACGGACTAATTAACCCACAAGTACTAAAACCGAGTGAACTTCTAACACAACTAAAAGATATCAAAACAAATCTGCCTACAAACTTAAATTTACCAGTAGAAATAAGTACAAAAAATTATTTCGACTTTATAAAAATTATAGACCTAAAAATATTTTATAATAACCACTTATTAGTATACGTAATACATATCCCATTAATAGAAAACATACCTTTTACTCTATACCGAATCATTAATCTACCAGTGCACGTGAAAGATAATGATTTCATTTTTATACAATCCACACATGAATTTCTAGCGGTAGAAAATAATAAACAGTTATATACCTTTTTTAATCAGAATCAAATTGACAAGTGCAAAACAATAAAACAAAAACTAATCTGTCAAACTAACATACCACTATCAAATAATGTCAAACCAAATTGCGAATTCCAACTATTTACAAACGGAAATATTATGCCAAAAAATTGTGAAATTAAAACTGTACCTATTTTTAATGACATTTGGCACCAACTAGGAAACAATAACCGTTGGTTATACGCAACACATGAAACAATAGATCTTATCATAAACTGTCAGGATGATGTTAATAATATACGAATAAATGGAACAGGAATACTAACCTTGAAACCAAATTGCAAAGCTTTTACCAAAAACAATATTATTTTAGCAAAATATCTAGGAAAAGGTAACTTTTCCAAAGATTATGTACCACAATTCCAACTACCAACAGGGAAATTTAATACCATAATTAAAAACCAAAAAGAAAATAACGCAAACCACCATAACTCGGCTACGAAATTTAACGACTTGAACATATACGCAAAGTCAATGACAGCCCTAGACGAACAACTTAAAAATGAACTAACAAATGAATATAAAGAAAAGGTAACGACAGTTCACACAACAGCGCTATCTGCATTATTAATGATCTTGTTAGGTATCACAATTTTCAAAATATCAAAATATATGAGAAAACGAAATAAAAATAAAATATCAGAAACGGTGCAAGTAATCCATAATACCGAATCCAATAGTTTACAAGTTCAAGAAAATATTCAAGATAAAATATAATTAACTAGGTACTTAAGAGAAAACAAAATATGATATAATAATTAAATCTAAATCTTGAGCAAAAATTAAATTACTAACAAATAATTCAGTATTCTAACGTTATTTAGGATATTTAAATATAAAAAATTAAACAATAAAAGAATGACTAACAAAAATTAGGCACTCATAAAAAAAAAAAAAAAAAAAAAAAAAAAAAAATAATAATGGTAAAAAAAAAAAAATATATATATATATATATATATATATATATATGTAAAAATAATAATAATAATAATAATAAATAATAAATAAAAATAAATAAAATAAAAGAAAATACATTTAAAACATTTTCAGATGAGCAAAAATAAAGCAGCAAAAACCTTAGCTAAAAGAATAAAAAAGGTCCAACATAACATAAATAGAATGAATAAAGGAAAAGAATTATATAGCCACCATAAAATCAGAAGATTAGTCCAAAAGAATAACCCCTCTCAAACATCAAAAAAAAACATCGAAAAAATACGAATAGCTCCTGCCAAAGTCGAAACCACAATAGAAGAAGAAATCAGAAAAAAATTTGAAAACCTAGTCAGATTTATAGGAGAAGAAAAAAAACAATAATAAATAATAATAACAAGAATAAAAATAATTAACATTTTTTTTTTTTTTAACAAAATATATTATCTACCAATTCAAATTAAAACAATCTATTGCAATTTAGAACAATAAAACGCAGGTACCGAAATCCACAATGAATTACAAATTTTCCTTACAAAATATTTTATTACTATAAAAAACAGAAAATTACTACCTTTGAAAATAATCCGTTATTTACAATCCTGGGACCTATTTTTGAAAACATTTTCGATGACTTACCTTTATCAATTTATCGACATACGCTTCAAGATGGTGACCCGTCCCACAAAATGAGAGACGAAAACCAAAAATGTAAGAATGTCACCGACCTAAAAACCCACAGGCCTTTTCGATATTCGATCGCGACAACGGAGCATCCTTTCACGGAGGAGACGATGTTTTTGACGAAAACAAGAGAGCGACCGGTGCAATTAAAATAAACCAACTAACAAAAGAGGGATCAACAACTAAGACTACTAGCAACAATTTTCAAATATGATGACAACAAAAATAATAATAATAATAAGTATAAAGGACGTCTATTCTTAGTTTAATACAGAACATTATAAACATATATTTTATCAGATAACAATATATAGCAAATAGGTAGGGACAGGAACATAAGTACGTGGGAGATACGTAGGTATTGTCAGAAAACCTTAGCAATATAATACACATCATATAATGCCCCTGGCGTGGTAGATATACCCGTAAGCATAAATGAACTGTATAAAATATTCTAGTTTAACAAATGCAAACACTTTTAGATAAAAAGATATATTAAATATATAATGTTAATCAAAACTTGTACAAAACAAATAATCAAATGTAATTAGAGTATAAGATTAAGTTACTAAATTAGAAAAAAATAAGAGCACAAATACTAACCATTATTCGTAAGAAAAAAAAACAAAACCTTACTAACATACAATTTTAAATGTATACATTCCAAAATGTACTAGTGAAACAATGTAAATTATCGATTTCCATATTTCTATTGCCGGAAACAAACAACTATTTTAAGACCACTCAAATAAAAAAAAAAAATGTATTAATTTAGAAAAAAAAAACAATTATGTTAGATTAAAATAAAACACAATTATGTAAAATTTTAAAAACAAAATGTATCGTTATGTGTATATGAAACGAATGTTGTAATTAACTATGTGGTAGCTTAAAAACATGTACATCAAAATCTTCTCTGAAAAATTACATTTTATACATATTTACAATAAGTTAAACCCCTCCACTAATATTAACATGTATTATCAACATTTGTACTACCCAAACATTTAAACATTAAGTTTGTCCCAAAATATGAGGACATATTTTATTTCAAACACATGGGACTGTTGTATCATCACATAAATGATACCGAACACCCAATTTTATTTAATTATTGTTATAAAATAAAATAAATATATATTGTCAGCAAACACACACGTACACATACGAATACACACACCACCTTCAAAAATGATGACCAGATAGATGGCAACAGAATAAAACGACTCCGTAAGACGTGGTGATTGTTCGTTCTGCTGCCATCGTTGTAGAGGCCGAAACGCTGTCCGATTTACCAGTGAGGTGACCGGCAATTCTTTTGTTTTTGTAATAATAATATTTTTGTGTTTAATTAAAAAGTGTTTATATTTAATCTTTTTCTATTTTTTTGTACTTGTGAAAAGTACATGAGAAAGTTGGGACATTTAAACAAAAACGGTGTTTAAAACATATTGTATTTTCAAACCTCAATCTAGTGCTAGATCTTTTTCTTTGTCAGTTTGAGGAGAGAATTACAATATCGTTTAGGTAAAGGTTACCTCACGCTCGAAACATCCAGTGCTAGATCTTTTTCTTTGTCAGTTGTTTCGAGTGTAAAATAACTTTAGAGCTGTAAGGGAAAGTAAGCCTTTTAAAGAAACCTGTTTCGACTATCCTATTAAGCAGTGCTAGATTGTATTCTTTGTCACTTAAGAAGGTAGTCGTCCGGGCCAATTAATAGGTATTTCTTTACATGCTTGTTTAACGGTTAGAGTGTACTAAACCAATAAACACCTTGTTTTGTGTTGTTATACGTCAAGCCTTTGCGTGGCGTATACGACATAACCTATTTTTATTACTTTATCAACATCACCTACTTATAAATTATTACTTTATTACTTAATTATTTTTCTTTAAATATCGAAGAGAAGATATTTTATCTTGTGGAAATTGACCTAGTAATTTTGGTTCTTATATTTTCCTTAATTTATCTGAAAATCATCACAAGAAATGCTTTAACTCTATACTGATGAATAATTACAACTTTTTAGTAGATTTTCCTTTTAATTCTTTTTTATCTTATAATTTACATTTTAAATAATGAACCAAAGTAAAATTAACAAAATATTAAATGATATTTAAGTATAATATATTATATGCTCTCATGGTGTGTATCGTTATTCGTTATAACTGCGTATACTTTTTATCTTTATAAATAATATCAATATGAGCATTAAATGACAAGTCGAATGACTACAGAACGCCTAGATCCTTGATTGTAGCAGAAGTTTGTCATTCAAATCTTTTTATTTTACATGTACTAGTAGGTTTATTTATTCGTTGGATAAATGAGATTAATTTGCAATTAAAGGGGTTGACAGAAAGATTATGACGTTCCCACCATTTGATAAATTCAGAATATTTATGTTATATTGTTTAAACTAGTCTACATGACGTTACATCTAGCTTAGTGATTTTTTATCATATTTATTAGCCAACGGTCTATAACATCTCGTCAAGTAACTAAATTTATTTTAATTCATCGTTTATTCATACGAGCTTACAAGCTATACGCCATGCCAGAGGCTCTCAGAATAAGGAAAGAGTTAATCATTTAATAAATATTTGCATAATTCATCGTTTATTCGTACGAGCTTACAAGCTTTACGCCATGCCAGGGGCTCTCCGAATAAGCTGTAAGGAATAAGGAAAAATCATATCTTTTAACGAATATTTACAGTTTATTTGGATATGTGTATCATGAATCGGTAGTGAATAATATTAATCAATAACAAAACGTTTATCCATAAATTTAATTAAAGTATTTTTTAACTTTTTTTTTAAATTCATTAGGCATGCATTTGTCTAACCATTATTGGACGTAATCAATAATTTGAAAAATAATCCAAGTTTAAGTCGTCATATATCTGAATGAAATACATAACTACATCGGTATAGAAAAGTAAAGAAACATTATTTATAATAAATTATAAACATTATGTCGTCAACATTTAAAGAATTCATGTTCGAAGATAACATTAAGAATAAAACACATTTAAGGTTACGAAAACAAAAAATAGAGCAACTATGGGAAGAATTTGATAGTACAAAGTTGAAAGCTAAGTGGCATAGACCGGACAAGGCTGATATCAGGATAGGAACTGTGGTATTGCTAAAAGAAACAAAATGTACCACCTCTCGATTGGCTCATGAGGGCGAGTCATATCAGAATATCCAGGACGGGACGGAGTGACAAGAGTGGTGGAGGTCAACACGCGTGGCGGTTTTAAGAAGAGGACGGTAAGATTGGCGTGCCCATGACCCGGGCAAGACCTAAATGAAAATTAAATTTCTAAAAAACAAAAACGTATTTTTAGTTATTTTTGTATTCAGTATATTTATTTAACCTTTTTATTTTTATGTATTGGCGGTGTCAGACGTTAATTATTTAATTTGTATTGTATAAATGGTAGTATACGTTTTTTTTCAATGTTTATGCGTAAATTTGAAACTGCGCTCCAAGGGGGTTGCATGTTAGGGTGAGCGATAAGACAAATAGCGATAAGCTGAAGTGGGCATTATTTTTGTATGCGTTGTTCAGTTCTTCGATTGCCGTCAACCACGACGCATTTATTTAAAACAGTTATTATTTGAATTAAAATTGATACTATAAATAATTGATTAATTTGTTTACATACTGATAAATAACTCTAAAATAGCCAACGTCGAACTAATATAAAGATATATTATCATTTTTAAACATGTTGTAAAAATGCAACAGTGCGTATTTAAAGGATAAGTTAATAGCTATTTTCGCTAGTGTAAATTATGTCGACTGAAACATACAGACGGGCAATACGCACGATGTGAAGCCCGTGTATGCCAGGTGATAAAGAGGAGAACCTAAATTAAGGCCGGGTATAGGAGTAGCGGATGGTAGTAAAGCATAGTGGACGGGTAAAGAACCGGAAACGCAGTGGCATGGCTTCAGAACCAACTAAATATATTTAATTATATGGGAGAGACTGTGATAAGTTGACGAGTCGATAAGATGAAGAATCGATTGGATTAATTAACAAATCATGATAACAATCAATATTAGTAATCAATGACATGTATAATGTTATATAAGCAACTTATTTTCTGAAATTTATTTTATTTTGATAATACTTAACTTCGTCAACTCACCACAGTCTCCCCTACATTATCATTAATTTACAAGACATTATTTTAAAATGTAAAATAAAATAAGTTAAAACTTTAATACAAGCTATTCCCACTGAAGACAGATATGATAATGAATTGAGATTACGAGTAATGATGTTGTTCAATCTTCAAGTAATATCTAATAAAAATCTAAATCAATAACTTATATCTATTTTAGGGTGACCGTACGTCCCGTATTATACGGGATTGTCCCGTATTATACGGGATTGTCCCGTATTTTCACTTTGTGTCCCGTTGTCCCGACAAAAGTTATAGGGGAAGCATTTTGTCCCGTATATTCAAGTAGGTCCCATATTAATCCCGTTTTTGTCTTCATTGTTTTTAAAAAACTCGTTGCCTATCCTTATTACCTGCAATAACAAGAATTTTTGATATTTACCCGGGCTTAAAATCATACTTCGAGAAACAGGAAAAGTGTCCTACAATATTAAAATCGTTTTTTAATGATCCTATGTCTATAGTATTGTTTCATTTTTTGCAAAGCCAATTAAAGGTTGTTTATGATACTTTAACAAAAATAGAAGTAGATAAAATATCAGCCTGTGAAGTTGCAGAGGAATTAGAAATTTTAGTTGGAAAAATAAAAAATAGAAAAAATCTCAACTTCCTTAAAACAAATATTTTATCGCTTTTAAATGGTTTAAAAAACAATAATATGTATAATGAAAACTCATTCAAAAAAAGTACCGATCTATTTTATAATACTTTTTTATCTTACGTAGAAAAATGAAGTTGCCACTTTGACCAGTTGAAAATATTTCGTTGGGTCCAACTAATAAACTGTCCTACTTGGGAAAATGTTCAAAAATGTATTAAATTTCTTATGGAAAACAACCGAAATAATTCTAACATAAAATCAGATGAAGATAATTTATTTGATGAATTCAGTCATGTAGAACAAATTTTTAAATCACGATTTCACGAATGGCAAAAAAATTCAGCTAAAGTAGAAGTTAAGTGGTGTGAAATATTTGTATACACTAAAGCTCACAACATTGATACAACTAACATATCAAAAAAAGTAGAATATTCTTTGGAAATTCCTGGTACAAATGCTGCAGTAGAACGGATATTTTCAACCATTAATATGTTGTGGACAGATGAAAAAAATCGATTTTTGGTTGAAACTATCAAATCAATTTTAATTGTAAAAACACATTTTATAAACTTATCTTGTAATGAGTTTTATAATATTCTATTAAAAGAAACTAATTTACTCGATGAAATCAGTTCAGCACAAAAGTATACAAATACATTAAAAGAAGAAATTTACCTGCCATCGTCTCCAAAATATTTTTTTTTTGGATTTTTGTGTACATTTTATACTTATTAATATTTTTATTTTATTTGTATTTGAAAACTATTATACAGCATATATCTAATTTGTTTTTTTTTTTTTTTAATATATTCAGTTAAAATTAGAAACATACACACACACACACACACACACACACACACACACACACACACACACACACACACACACACACACACACACACACACACACACACACACACACACACACACACACACACACACACACACACACACACACACACACACACACACACACACACACACACACACACACACACACACACACACACACACACACACACACACACACACACACACACACACAAACGAAAACAAAATTATTAAACTGAAGTTAATTTAAAGAAGACAAATTGTCAATGAAATTTATGACATACAAAATGAGATAACTTAATATTCGAACTAATTGAATAAATAAGTATTTAATATTCTAAGAGACTACGTTTTTAGGAAATGTCTACTTATATCACTACCTTACCTTATCTTGAGAGCACTTGTTCTTCCCGGCTTGTGTCCCAGACACGCCTCGCAGTACTTCATTGCATCATCAGGCCCTGTTGATTGACATGTCACATTTAGAATCCAACTCATATATCAAAAATTGTGTCAGTAATAAACTTAACAAAAATTAGATATTTTACAGCTCTATTTTAAGCCCGAAATTTCAAATTTTTTTCGAAGCTTTTGTAAAGTATGTAACAATTTATCATATAATGAACATTCCAAATTTTTGGCAACATCATTTTGCGAGTTAAGATCAAATAACGAAAATCGATTTAGTGAAAGTGTCGTTTACGGGAAATTCTACCGCTTTTACTTAGTTTTTGGCAGTTTTTTCTCACACAAATAAAGAGGTGTAAAAAATTAAATTTTAACTACTATTAAAAAAATGAAATGCTTTATCCTATCTATAGAGTCACTCTAAGAAACGTTTGGACTTCTCAACATTCTTGAAAAAGTGATCATAAAATTTAAAGAATTAAGAATACAACATAATTGTAAAACCAATAGATCCTTCACTTAACTTAGAATTTAAAAATTAAAGCGGAATTACTATTTTATGAATTTCATAGGAAACTGTGTTTAGTATTTACTCGAATGTCTACAAAGCTTTATCATCTTATAGATAACCCAATTTAAAAAAATGTATTATAAAAACGTATTTTTTTTTAGTAGGCCATGATGAAATTACATTGAAATAGGTAGTAATTTATTTAAACAGTTTTTAGAAAGCACATTTGAAAAAAATTAACCAAGATTCAAAATAAATGGAATCATAATGATAGAAAAGTTTATTATATTTAATTATTACATATTTATTTCAATAATTTAAAACAAGTGTAAGTAATTTATTTTAATGAAAGCTTATGTTTGTGAAAAGTCTAGGGTATCACATTAAACAAATATGTAGGTACCGAAAATCAATCCGTGAAAATGTTTTAAATCAGAATAAAAATATTATAATGGAATACAATAAAAACAGATATTAAATTAATAAATCTAAATCTAACCTTTATGTGATGCTCTTCGGGTCTGTAGTAATAGTTTTCGCCGTTGTTGGGTTGCCAATGTCTTCACTAAAAGTAATAAAAAATGCAATAAAAACGTAATAGAATAAATACTAAAAACTAATTATTTCCATCAGTTATTTATAAAAAATAAATGCATCGAAGAAAAAAAAAATATATTTAGAAAAGCTGTATTTTAATCGTCAAATAATTCAGTCACATACGAAAAATGAGCCGTAATTTTTCAAATGAGATTTTTACGGATTGTACAAAAGTAACATAGAGTTTAGATCATCCTTATTAAACCATAGATTATAGAATACGTTGTATACCTTTATTTCACAGTCATCGATGTAGCGTACATTTTTATGTCATCGAGATCGTATAAACACCAAAGACACCTCTCTTTAAATAAATAAAATAAACGAAAAAAATCTCAAATGAATATAATATTATTTTAAATAGAATATGAAACTATACTTGGTATTATTTTTATACATTTCTATTTGAAACCAATTGTGTTTTCAAGATAGTAAATAATACTTTGTTTAAATTTACTTCGTTGAAATTATTTTCATTTTTTTTTTAAACTTTTGTAAAGTATCCAATAATACATCATTAATATTTAAAGTTTTTATCAACATTACTTCGTAAGTTAACATCAAATTACGAAAATATTTCGACAAGTTTTACCGTTTTTCGGCAGTTTTTCCGTAAACCCAGAAAAAATATTTGAGTGGATAGAAAAATCGATTATTTAAAGCACAATCTAAATGAAATATCCAATCGTTGAAGTTGTTGTATGCAACTTTTGGACTACTCTAACTACGCGAGAAAAGGTTCACAGAAAAAAATATAAAATAAACATCATTGTAAAAACAATAAAGACTATGCATCACAGTGGGATAACGATCTAAAGAAATCCGTATTTCATATTTACTCAAATGACGACGGTACTTTATATCTTATTGAAAAAACAAGTTTAATATTATTTTTTTTAAATTACAAACGTTATAGTTTCATTAAACAATAATGAAATCATATTAATGGGTATTGAATATTTTCAAACATTTCAGATATTAATTAGTATAGTAGTATTTGAAGAAACATAGTCAACTTAAAAAAAGCTGGTAAGTGAGATGATGGTGGTACAAGTTCGTCCTTCGTCCCTTCGGTCCTCGGACAAGATATTGGTGATGAATGTATTAAGTTTTAAAGAAATAATGACTCATTAAGTAAGTACCTACCTGTACAAATAAAATAAAAACAATTCTTGAACAATTTAATCTGGACTTAATTATAAATATATCTATATACCTTAATAATAATATACCTAATAATAATAATAATAATAATAATAATAATAATATACTTAATAATAATATACCTAATATACATAGGTAGGTACTAATTATACACATAGGTATAGTTATTTAAATAGTAGGTAAGTATCTTATATAATAAAATACATTTGGTTAAGTAGATAATTTCTTATATTGTTTATTAAAAACTGCAAGTATATAAATATATAGTTACAAAATAAAACAGCTTGTCATAGTTATATTAATATATACCTACCTAACAAATTACATTATAGATAATAGGTAGGTACTATGATATATTTTAAGAACATATCAATAGGAATTAAAAAATATAGTAGTAATAAACAAATAAAATAGGTACCTTTTATTTATACAGCACAAATTGATCATAAAAAATAATATTTAAATGTAGGTTATAATAATATATAGGTATATACCTATCTAATAATAACAAAATTTGATACCTACCTACCTATAATGTAGGTATATAATACACAATTTTTTTTAAATATGTTTTAGTTTTTAACAAAATTTTGTAAAATATATTATGATGAGTGATGTAATGCCATAGCTATGTATTTACAAGTATCTATTGGTATTACAAAGCACTTATGTTTTAAACTTTTTAAAGTGATCAAAATTGGTTGAACCTTTGGAATAATTTCATTGATATAAAATATTTTTGTTAAATCTGACGTTGATGGATAATCAAACATGGGTGAATGATTAAATTTAATTGCTTCAATTTTAATCTCACCATTATAATATTTTACTATTTTGGTAACTTCAACTATATCATTATTTTGCAACATAAAATATTTATCTTTAACACTTTTGGAACTTATCACAAATTGCTCTAATGCAACTTGTACATACAAAGTTTCAGTTAATGAATTATTTAAATTATAATTGAATTTTAACTCTCGTTTCAATATTGGATAAACAAGAGGTATAGTTTTAATTTAAACGTTCATTTTTTCTATGGTGCGATTATATGCATCTTGGAGAGGAAATCTATCATTTTTACAACTTTTTTTTAAAAACTGTAAATAGTTCTCATACTTAAACGCATTAAATAATTCTAAATGTCCATGTATTAGAACAAAATCAGCTACATGTATTAAACCATGGACATTATATCCAACATACCCTTCACCATAATAAGATCCATATTCACGTACAAATCTTATTAACATGTCTTTAGCCAAATTGTTATAAGTATGACAACTTTCCGAAGAAATAAGAAGTCTTATGGCATAGTTTAAAAGCATAAAATGTTTAAATAGAGGTTTTTTCAATCTTCATTTTAACACAATAGGACCTGTATAAAGAAGGAAAGTGCGAAATTCTGTTGCCTTCCAATGTTCACATTCTTCAAGTGATCTGGGCGAGCGATTAAATTCTGATGGTAAATGACATTTAAGATTATTCAATTCTTCTGAAACAGTATTTGGATCTACTAAACGAACAGATTTGTTACCTTTCACCTAAAATACAATTAGCTTCTTCATTACCCCTAAACAAATATTATGCATATATTCGAGTACGACTGTAGATGTTATATCAGTTGGAAATTCTTCTAAGGGGCTCGAGTCTTTGTGATTAAATGAATCCTGTTTATCTCGAAAAGATTGATTTGATCTTAAAGGGGCATTTAAATCTAGGTGAGCCATCCTTTTATTATCAATATACGTTCCTTCAACAATACAGGAATTACACCCATGATAGGCATTATGACCTTTCACGTTTAAAATAAATGATTTTGCAGGTGCATCACACACAATTTGACTAATTTCAAATTTTAATAATTTATTTTTTATACATACTCCATTTGTTAAAATCATTTTCATTTCAGAAGTAAAATATTGTAAAAATTCATGACTAGATGACGGTTTTTTATACTTGCCATGATAAATACCCACCGGTTTTACAATATTGAATATTTACGAAGCTTAAAAGAATTGGCCAAAAACTTGATTTTGAACTTGATGTTAGAGGAATGCCATCAATATTAAACCCAAGTTGTATTAAAGTATTTTGTTCAATAAAACCAAGATTCGCAGTTAAGATTTTGGTCAACATAAATTCTACTCCAAGGTGTATATATGATCCGGGGTGAATATTTATTATGCTATGTTCATGAGCTTTAGGTGTTTTCAATAATGTCCTGGCATCTTTAAGTAATTTTAATCCTTCTGATCTCAAAATTGACAAAAGTGAATTTACACAATTATGAGAAACATGATAATCACTTATCCACTGTTGTAATTTTTTTTTTAATGGATTTTCATCATCAGAATAATTATCATTTAAGTTATTACTAATAATATTATTAGAATCACTAACTTCAGAATTATCTACATTGGAGAAGTTATCAAATAAAACTAGTGATAATGAATTAGATGCAATTGGTATTTGTAAATCCATATTTGAAAAATCATTTAAATTGTCTGTTGTTGGGTTCATTTCAGGTTCTTGTAACCTGACATTAGTGTTTGTAATTTGATTATCGAATGATAGTTGATTTCATATAATATCACTTTGAATGTAGCTTAAAAAACGCCTTTTTGCTGTAGAATGTATAGCTTTCTTTTTTCGAAACTAAAATTCAAAGATTAATTATCATATAAACAGAGAATACAAACACATCTGTTAAAATTAAAATAAATACCTTATTAACAGCTATAAATTGTAATTATTTATTTTATCATTATACCTATTTGGTTAACAAGCCTTGAGGACCTTTGCTTCTAAAAATAATTTTACCATTCTTGTCTTATGTATAAGCTATACTTATCCAATTTCCCTTTTTAATCTGGTTTTAACACCATCACATGTTTTTTTTAAACTGATAATAGCCTGACCATCTTTGCTATGGTCAATGATCTTATTCTACCTATTCAGTACTTGTGTCTTGTTTAGTTCTAGATTTGAAGCATATTTTGTTTAGGCAATGGATGGGTTAATAATTAAAAATAGGCGAAGTTCAAACATTTTGACAAAAACACAATTAGTATAATATTATGTTGATGATGTTGATATTTTAAGTAATAATATTTTAAATAAGTCATAACTGCAAATCATGTTATATAACAAAAACATAATTTATAATATAATCACTTTTTCTTTATTATAATAATTAACAAACATGTATAAATTGTAACAAAGCACATTATTGTATCATTCTTAAAAAAAAAAAATAAATAAATAAATAAAATAAACATTTTTGAATATTTTAAAAATGTTCATAGATGTTTATATTATAGATACATCATTTTTAGATTAATAAGCAAATGTTAGATTGTTCATAATCTATTAAAGTATAAAATAAAATAATTTCTTCTTCGTAATAATAAATAACAAAAAAAAAAACCAATCTTTAGTATGTGCTTCAAAATTAGCTTTAGTTTCGGAAAAAGTACTAATGGCAACATCTAATAATGATACAAAATAGTGAGTTTTGTAAACAATAATATTGACAAAAATAATTATTTGTTTATAAATAAATAACCTTTCATGATTTTTAAATTTCTAAGGGCATAGTTATCTTTAAAACCTGTCCATGAATATTTTGTAGATAGTTGATTAGTGAATAATCTTTCCAACACCCTTTTAATAAAATTTTTAAGACCTGTGCCTCCAATTTTTTGCAAGAAATTTGTCTATAAAAAAACAAAATAAATAAATAATTATACTAATAACTTAAATATTATTATAATATCTAAATACCAATTGAACCGAAGTGTTTTCATCCAAATATAATTTATTTTCCATATCATCCACAGATTCTACATTTTCAAATGGAAATATTTTTTCAAAGGCGTTATTTACAGTTAAATTTTTTTTTATATTTTGATTGGTTTGAATTAAGGAATCTATCTTGCTGTCCAACCGTTTTACATATGCAAGTATAGAAATGACATTTTTAAATACATTTTGCATCATATTGTCATCATTCTTATTAATTGACTCTTCCCCATTTTCTGTTAATTTGCCTATATTATAAATTATTTTACTAATAATTGTAAAGCCTATATTTTAAATAACTGCATGTTTTAAATAACACATACTTGACATGGAATGATCCATACTTGGAATGTTAAATTCACACAAAGGAATAGGCAAATTTTTTTCAACGGAATAACAATTAGTATCATACTGCAAAGTGTCCACAGATGCTAAACATATATTATTAATATTAATTGTTATTATCAGTAAATTATAACTAAATTTAATACATACAAGAAATAAAGTTGATGGGCAATAACTGATGAGAAAATTGGTTATTTTGCAGTTCAATATAGTTTGAAGATCCACTTTGTTGTAAGTCCACTACATGATTGGTTTTCAACACTTTTATGGGAGTTGTGTGTGTACTACTACAAGTTGTAATGCAAACATTAGTATATTTTAACAATAAGTACTAAGTAGATAATATGTAAAATGTACCTATGCATAATTTACCAATTTTGGAAAATTAAAATCATATGAATTACCACTGTCACTTTCTTCAACAGTTTGTGCTGGATAAGACTTTTTTTTCTGGATGTTCAGATTCTGATGCAGACAAGAATAATTCTTTTTCTTTCAACTTCATAAAATTGTATTTCTAGCATTTAATAGTTAGTTTGTAAAAGGTACTTACTGAAAATTTGTGAAACTATTTTCACAGGAAAAATGTTGGCCAATCTAGCTCTGGATCACTTGCTTTGGTAATCATTGTGTTTACTATGCCAGATATTGGCCATTTAGAAAAGTAAACTTTACCGCAGTTTAAAATCCAAGTGAATGGAATTACAGAAGATTTATTTTCTTTTGTGAAATACCCTACGACCCACTGCAAAATTACAAAATATGCATTCAACTTATAGATATAAAAACAAAAAGGTTAGGTGAGCTAATTGGTAGGTATCTACCTACATAAGTAATTCAATTTGAAAATCAACATTAATCAATTAGTTATTAATTTGTCCTGATAACTTAATACCAATCTAACTTGAATATTAGGTATATTTCTGATATTTAAGCAATTGTAATTTGGCTTTTAAGTCCAAGAGAAAAACAAGAAAAAGTACTACCATTTCAACCGTTCAATTTTGTATAAGATATACCTACTAGCTGTATATGAATACATTTGTACATCCATAAGTAGGGTAATGGCTAATTAGGTATAAATTTGAATAAAACAATTTTTTAAATTAAAACCAAAGTCCTAAGTAATGATATTATATATATATATATATATATAAATAGGTAGATTTAAAAAATATTACTATAGGCATATGATAAAATTATCAAAATTTATTTAGCTGTTTTTCTAATTTATAGGTAATTTAATATAATGTAAGAAATGATTTAAAATTAGTAGGTATTTTTTCAAAAACTTCGTAATTTAAATTTGTACGTTTTATTTTAGTATGTAGTTTACTTATTAAAAAAATAAAATAAATAATCTGCTTATAATTTATATTCCTTACCTGTTTACACGACATTGTATATTATGTTCAACACAACAACACAACAAGGAACAGTATAGAACACATGTAATAGTATCACACATTCGCTATGATGACATGGACGCGTTAGGTTAATAAAAAGCTTAATAACCGATGCCGAACTACGATAATAAAAATGATAACTGATGATAATTAAGTGACATTGATAACTAGCTGGATATCCCGACTATTTCATTATGTTCTTATAATTTCTATTTATAGATATAATATAATAATTATTATTATTATTAGATAATATTTCCAAACATATCTACGATATCTCAGAGACCTCGCATTGTAACTATTTAAAATTCTAATGTTGGTACATCTACAAGTAATCGCATAGTACACCAGCAGCTATCGGCTATCCCAGTAATTGCATGATTACAATTTCTATGTAAAATTTCTATTACAAAAGTCAGTCGCACAGAAGTCTATTCTATTTGTGACATCGCTTAGTTGAAACTAACCTAATACCACAGAATAGATAATACTGCAGTATCTACGACTTCGATGTAGGCATGAACATTAGAGGAAGGACGCCGAACACGGCCGGACGAAGCGAAAAAACACGAGGCAATCGCGGCAGCTCGGAGGATCGTGTTATCAATAATCATATTATCACTACTATAATATAATATATAGGTGTATAAATGTATAATACAATATACGTACGCATTAACAGCATACATAGTTAATAAATGATTAAACAATAATGATTAATACATTTCAATTATATTTATCACATCCTGTAGAGTATAGGATATATTTAACTAAATCTTAATATATTTTAAAGATGTTTGACAGTAAATCTGAATTTATTGAATTTAGAATACTTACTTACAACCATTCATAAAAACTATTTCACTATTACTATTACTTCATACTTGTAACTGTTTCAATTAAAAAATAAAAATTCGTTATAAAATTGAGACACTTTTGGGTTATTTTTCTCCAAAATATCACTTCAGCATTGAAATAAAAAATCAAATTATGAAATCTCTTGATCGTTGTTTAGAGAAAGTTCAAATAGAGAAACTTGAAGCTACTACTGAAGCAAAATTGACACCAGTCAATAAGAAAGTTGGTCAACAAAGAAGACTTTTTTCAACCAAAAATTCATTTGAACAGACCAGTGGCTTAGTGAAACCATCATATTCAGAGAACACTAATATAAAGCAATATCTGAGCAATCCTCTTGCAGCTGTTCAAAATGTAGGTACATACACAATTTGACCACAGTTATTAGTTTATTAGTTATTTATAGTTAGGTACCTATCTACAGTGTGTTAAAACTTAAAAGTGCATACCTAATATTCTCCAACTACTTCCAATAGTAAAATTGTAAAATGGTTTTTTTTTTAAATTTTTAATTGTAATAGTTACAAGTAGAAGTAATTAGTTTGTATGGATGGTTGTAAATAAATGAGACAGATAGAATAGTATTCTAAATTAATTAAATTCAGATTTATTATTATTTATTTATTGTATTATACATATACCATAGACCTTTTACTCTAGGTCTATGACATATACATACATATCTATATTATGATAGTGATAAATTGATTATTGATAACACGATAATCATTGATAATCCTCCGAGCTGCCGCGATTGCCTCGTGAAAAAATTATTACTCTATGGAAAAAACATGGTCCGAAATTATCGCATTCCGCCAGAATGCGCGTCGGACAGTACCGATGTCGTTTTTACATGTACAGTATAGGGAATTTATTGGTTTTTTTATTATTATAATCTAAACGGTGAAACTTATGAATAATTACCATAGATCGTTTTTTTAAGACCGAATTGTTCTCGATCGAATGTATGTGTTTCCAATAATATACGACTTCTAGAAAAATAGATATAGTTGTTTTAAAAAATGCATTCGAATTTGTTACACATAATATACCTACCTATCTATAGGCTATAGGTATTGATTAATTAGGTAATAAATATACATTTGTATATTTAATCAATGCTATAGGTAATAATAATATCAATTCATGCATTTAAATTTTTATTACGATTCACTATTCACTGTCACCAAATACTATATGCTATCGCTGCATTCGAATTACGATTGTATGTCTGGCGTCTGCATATTAAGCTTCAGCCTCAAAGGCTCAATTAATGTCCATATATTTATAATTCCATGTCAAAATAGATGGTCATGTATTATTCATTCGGAAAGTAAAATATATTCTGAGTAAGTTAGTATATTTATCATGAATAAATAACATTTTATAATTTATTCAGTCATGATATTTACACTTTTTTCTAAATAGGTACTTACTTACGCAGTCGTATTGTTATGTTAACGCCATAAGAAGAGAATAATTTACTTATAACAGTAAATACTTCCATAATTAATAACATATTAACTATTTTATGAGAAGTTGCATAACTATAATACCTAGGTAATTAATTAGACACTGACATTGTCAATAAACAAATATGTTCAATAAATTATTGATGCAGGTTTTTTAAATAATCTAATACAGTTTATTATGTAACTTATCTTTTTATTTTTTTATTTTTTTAAATTAATTTATAAAAATAGTTAAATTAATTTAGCTGACTTCCGGGGAAGTCTAGTTTTTTCTTTTTTAGTATTTTCAATTGAATTGTTACGAGAGCAAATGAAATGCATCCTAGTGACTAAAAAAAAATTGATTATGTTGCATAATACTACAGTTAACTAATTGTGCTGATCCAACCTCTCCAAATGTATCAATAATTTTGAGGATAGAGTCTGAGGATAATTCTTCTGTAGCCATCACTTTCAAAGTTGAAGATTCCAATGTCTTAATAAGGTTAAATAGATTTGTAGAAGGTTTAAGCAGATGTCCGTGGGATATACCTTCAATTAAAATGTCTCTTGACAATGTTTGAGATGTCTTCAACGAATCAATACAAATTGGACATTTAGTGAAACTAGAGGCTTTTATTATTTATTTTATTGATTTATTATTAGGTGTAAGATGTTGACTTTTGGAATTATAAATCAATGTAATCGAACAAACATCTTCGCTCAACACTATATAATGTTTTATATTTTTTGTTCAATCCAAATATTTTTACCGTACACTGTTTTTATTAATTTTTTTATGAATTTTGATATCAGTCTATTCAAATGTATTTTTGTTGTCCATATTAATTTGAACTTAAACATGTTTCTATAAATTTTGTGTTATTGTTTGTTATTGTTTTGTTGTTATTTATATTTATTCTTGTGAGTCGTGACTCGTGATAAGACGCAATCATTGATATTAAATTGCCTACAGACATAATATTATGTATACAAATTCGAATGCATTTTTTAAAACAACTATATCTTTTTTTCTAGAAGTCGTATATTATTGGAAACACATATATTCGATCGAGAACAATTTGGTCTTAAAAAAACGATCTATGGTAGTTATACATAAGTTTCACCGTTTAGATTATAATAATAAAAAACCAATAAATTCCCTATACTGTACATGTAAAAATGACATCGGTACTGTCCGACGCGCATTCTAGCGGAATGCGATAATTCCGGACCACTATTATAATATGGCATATGCATAGTTCGGCGTCCTTCCTCGTTCATGGATGTAGGATATTAAATATTTAATATATTAATATTGTCTTGTGTTATTGTATTATAATATTATTTTATATGGTTGTTATTTGAACCTACGTGTAAAGTTTGCGAGTGTCCGCGAGTGTCTAGTTGTGACAAATTAAACGTTTATTCTATTATAACAATTTAAATTAAGAATGGATGCTCATGATACTATAATGAATGATGACATTACATTTTCTGAAGATATGTTTGGTTCACCAATTCTTGCAGGATATGATGAAGAATTATTTAGAATATTACATGAGTTGAAAGGAGAATGTTTTTACCAAGTGTTTAAAGGTAGGTAGATTGTTTAAATTATTTTTGACTTTTAATATATATTATATATATTATGTACCTAATTAAAGAGCATGCTATTTTATATAAATAAATACCTACAGGCCCGTACTGACTGCTCTAATGGGGCGGTTGTTGTAGCCTAAAAGGGCGCCTTAAAACATTGTTATAATTTCAAAAAAAACTATTTTATTAATATTAAATATTTAATATTGTGTATGATTGGTGGACAATATTTAATAAATATTTTTTAAATAATGTGAATTAAATAGGTATATGATTTTGGTTCATTTAATGTTTATATTATTATCTCGGAAAAATATTAAAAATGTATTCTCAATCGATTACTAATGTTTTATAAATATATATATTTTTAAATATTTAAAAAATAATCACTTTTTTTTCATTTTCTGTAAACACTTTTTCGTATAGAAATAATGTTTCAAACTTTTCATCCAGCCAATCTATAGATCAGAAATTCGCTCTTGTTGGTACTTTAGAGAGGTCATTTTTTTCTCCATTCAAAATTTTTTTCAGAAAATTTTTCTGCAAACAGGAGAAAAAGAATTTGATCGGAAAATTCTGATAATTTAATAAGACTTTACTGACGATAATATACCTATGGAACCCACCTATTTTTCATAGTCAATCGATTTTTCAGAAGACGGGAAAAACTGCTGAAAATTGAACCAAAACTTCTGAAAATTTTATATGTTTACACTTAGACTGATTTCTTTTAAGTTTATTTCTAAGAAAGTTTTAAATATGGGCGCAATGTAATTCGTAATTTTCATAGGGGCATCGTGCATCTGCCCGGTTGCCCGGTGGGCCAATACGGGCCTGAATACCTATTACATTTTATTATATATTATATTTATTGACATAATGTAGGTACCTACCTACTGCAATACGTATATTATGTAAGCATCATATACCTACTAGGTACCTAGTTTAATTTTTTTTTTATAATTTGTAGAATGTAGTATAACATTGGAAGGTTTGAAATTAATGAATGCCAGACATTTAGATACCTTGTGCCCCAAAGAAAAATTTGGTCAAAGAATTATCTTTGAACATAATTTGATGAAATTGCAATCACAATTCGATGTTTTAGTATACATTTTAAACTAGTATATTTTCTTGATAAATGATGAGTATTGAAATTGTAATTTTTAATTAATTTAATATCTATTATTTATTAAGGAGTCTGTCCATTCAAACAGCACACGTTTCAATTACTAATTCTTCTGATAGTGAATGCACCAATTCAGATAGTTCTGTTTCTGCAAAAACGGATTGTGGCTCCACAGTAAACTATGAGATTAATGTAAGATATATTGGTTATAATTAAGTAATGAAGCATACATTATAATATCTATATGAAGTTAACTTCAATTGAATTCAATCTGATTTATTTTCTATGTTAAACAATTTGTATTATATTACACTTGCATAACTCATATAAACTTGTTAGGTCGTACATAATTCTTAGTTAATTACTCATTTTCATAATTTCTATATAGTTTAATTTAGAAGACTTATTGACTAGTTCTGGAAAAGGAAATATGGTATTACAATTTTTCTCAAAAAATCACAGATTACATGATAAGTGTCGCAAAAATATTACAGATATCGTTATTGAATATTTACTTCTAAAAAAAATTCATGCAAGTCCCAAACTTCTGGAAAAAATAGCTGTGAATATAGTTAGTTATTTTACAACTGAAGTGAAGGTTTGTACCATATGGAAATCAAATATTTGTTAGGTACCTACAATATCTTAATTTATATAGGTACCTATTTAAAAATAATTATTGAATTACCTATTACCTTAGGTTTTGACTATATTATAATATTCTAACAGTACAAAGTTTGAATTATCTATGAATATCTTTGATGATAACTAAAATTTTAATACAATCAATTTGCATTTGATTGTACTTTTAAGTATTACAATTATATTTAATCTATGATACCTACCATTGAATTGAATATATTATATAGTTAATTCTTTACTGGCTTTTTATAAGAAAGTTATACCTAATTTATTGTATTGTTGAATGAAAATTATATTTCATGATTTACTATTTGTAGGACACATATTTTATGCCAGTGCCTAAAAAAAAGCCAAAAGGATCTTTGTACCAAAAGTATCACAATACAGTTTCAAAGTTACGCCGAAGTGAACTCTGGGTTGATTTTAAAAACACTTTCACACACATTCCAAAACAAAGTTCTGAACAAGAATACCAACAGGCAACCTATGGTGAATATTTAAAATTTAAAATTATTTATTAATATTATTGTATGCATATTATATTATAATTTAAAACAAAGTAATCAGTTAATAAATTAGGTATATTCGTTTCATTATTAGTTAAATTAATAACTAATTGCACCTAAATAAGTTATAATATACAATTTATTTGTTCATTTTAGATTTGGATACGATAATAAGCATCCAAAAATGGCTTCAGTTTAATGTAGAACCTTTAGATGACATTTAACTTAAGTGGAAAGAAACTGCTATTTATCGTAAAAAATTTCTTGCTTTGAGCAGTACTACTATTGTTAACATTCTTGAAAATTGGCCAATGTACAAACAAGCCTTTGGACATCAGTTGGTAAATATATTTTATTCAACGATATTTTTATAATAATGTATGGTCTTAAGGGGCTGTAGCCCATAAGCGCAAAATTAATGTTCCATAAGCGAAAAAAAAAATACCTTTTTAACAAACCATAAGCGCAAATATATTTTCCAAAAATAAAGTGTATTTTACTAAAAATTTTGCACTTCACTTTTTACTTCATTTTGCGCTTTCGGGTTTAATTGGTCTTATGACCTATAATTGTTTTGTGTGAAATACATTGTTTACCTCGTAAAGAATGAATTTAATAATTTACATTTAAAAACTGGTTTATGAAAGTTTTCAAATTTTTATTTCAGATTGATATTGATTTTGAATATTTACATCCAGGAAAAGGTGGATTGATCTTTGATAAATGGGACTGTTTTGTTGAAAAAATTATACCATTAATGAAAATTAAAATAAAGGATGCAAACAGCTGAGATTTATTGGAACAATTAGGAAATATTCGTGATGAAAATCAAGGTACTAAATATTTAAGCTATTTTGGTATTTGTTATTATTTTTTAATTGATGCGTAATATTTAAATTACAGATGTAAGGAATTTAATTATATTTGATTTAATGAATTCATTATTGGTTTTAACGTCCAAAACGTGTCACATAGACGAAATTAGTAATAAGAAAAGAGTTGTGAAGACTTCAATTGCTGATGGCCGTGAAACGTTTATGCTTCAAGTTGCATCTATGAATGATTTTCATTCACAAATTCAAATTGAAATTGATAATTGCTACAAAAATAGACCATTTTTGCAGCCGTTAATTTGTGTTGTGGGAGTAAGTGGTGTTTGGGCATCTAAAGAATATTTTGTTTATTATTTTGACACATTCTATAAGTTTTCTAATATTGTAAAAGCAGTTGATATATGTTTTAAAATTTTTCACACTTTTAATTTACAATACCCTTTACAATGTTTATTAGTGTGGTCATTTTTTCAAAAGTATATGTATGACATAGAAAATGCTACTGATGTGAAAAATCCTTCGCTCGAACTACTAATTTTTAATTAATTTTATTGAATTAGTTGAATTGTTGTTATTACCTAAGTTTAATGATTCAAATCTAGAAAAGTTAAATGAATGTGTTGCATATCATAACAGTAAATACATACAATTATTCAATGACACATTAAAACCCAAACATCATTTACTAACTCACTACTGTAATATTATTAGGAAATTTGGACTTTTAAAATTTCTATAGTCTTACCGCTTTGAATCAAAACACAAACAATTTAAATCTTATTGTAAAAATATTACTTCCAGAGTAAATATTCCTCTTTCTTCATCAATGAAGTATTCAATCAATTTTGCTGAATTAATATTAAATTTTGAAATAAAAAAATGGTTTCCTTTAAGCGCAGAAACTCCAGTTTCTTTTTCTAAATATTTTTCTAAAATAAAAATGTTATTTCCACCAAATAATTTGCTGTTACTAAATTACTATAATTGTTATAATTCAATTTCTTATCGTCATACCATTTACAAAGTCAATCATATCCTAACAACTTTTTCAGAAAGTCATCATACTGTGTTGGCTTATAAATTAAAAGAAATTGTATGTTTAAATGATGATATTTTTTTTTTGTGTCAAAATTTAAAAATAGATTCTTACAAAAAATATTTAACAAGTTATGTCATAAGTCAATGTTTACCAAAAACTTTTTAAAATAACTAATTTGGAAATAGATTTTTTCTGTTAATTTCAAATTCAAACGTATCAACGGGAATACCATCTAAGAGTGAGTCAGTCTCATATCCCGTTACACAACTTAAGTACAAATCGATATAATTATTGTATAAATATATTGTTTGGTATTATGTCCAGCAACTGAATTCTACTTCAGTTCATAAAAAAAAAAAAAATATGGTTTCAAAAATAGTGACGAAAAATTATCTATGATCCATTTAGCATCTATGTGTTTTCATTTCATTGGATACTTATTATTTTTACATTTCAAATGGATAGATCTAATAATACGATAGTAAAACTGTTTGAATAAATATTTCATATGCCACCAACGATAGGCTTATTTGTAAATGTATTCTTGTCTAAACTTCAAATTAATTCATAGAACACAATATCTTCTTATAATACAAATAAATGTAACATGTATAGATCAAGTTTTGAGTTTACATAACAAAACTCTTATTTCCAATTAATAATTACAATTAACACATAAACAGTAAACTATAGGTGGCACTTGTTAATTCAGTTATCGTAGTTGCATGCGGAGCATTTTTGTAAGGAGGTACACACACAGTTGTACATCGAGGTCTCTTGAATTTGTGTGAGTTAATATTTTTTTCAGGGTTCCACATTCCATTGAATTAAGTTATTTTTTTATTTTTTACTTAATTCATTGGTTTTTAACAAGTTTATCTAAACCTAATTAATAGATGAAAATAAAAATTAATACGACCAACATAATATAACATTATTATTCTTCTTATTATTATTAAGCTATTGCATAGCTTTTACCGTGAGCTTTGAGCACGGTGACTGAATCAAGAAATTCCGTAATGAAAATACCAGACATGCATTTTTTTTTTTATATATATGGAGACACTTTTTCTTATCAAAATACTGGTCCAATCGTTTCATCTTGCAACTTTTAAGAACGGAAAGTTTGTCAGATGGTAATTTTAAAAGCTCATTTTTCGAATTTCTCAATATTTTTTCCAAGCATGGGCGATAACTACCGAAAAATCGACAAAGAAACGGGAAAAATATCGTATTCTCGATTTTCGTAATATCTGTTTTAGTTTTATAGACATAACTCCATCAATAATAGAATTACGAACTTGAAAATTTTACTGACTACTAACAATAGTCATGCGCATACTCAAATTCAAAAAGATTTGACTTATTTGAACTTTTGACTTATAGAATATAGAACTTTGAAAATATTGAAAACTTCTCATTTTTTGGAAGTATTTGCTTCGTAAATTTTTAACTTTTGGATATTAAGATCTGAAAATTTAGTGCAATAATACTCATAAGAATTTCTACCGATGATGAAAAAATATTGATTATCGTTAGTCACTATATTTTTTTATAATCGTTTAAATTTTGCATTTTGACGAAATTTTGTTATAACACACTTAAATGCACGTAAAATAGTTATGAAAAATTAACTGAATAAAATTTTTCATTTGGTATACGTATCTTTGATATAACCGTTATCTACATATTTTTACTAATTATACATGTTACATGTCATAAGCGATGGAAATAAAATTTATCATTAACGAAAAAAAAAAAATAATAACCAATTAAAAGAATGAGAGATTAACAAAAAGCACTGTGTACGAATATCATGTCATTTTATATTTGTATCAAATTCCGATGATAAATATACCAGTAATATAATGTTGCAATATAGGGATGATAAATAAAAACACAATTTACAATAAAACATTTTTTTTATTAGTATTACTAAAAGTTATTTTGAATAATATTATCAAATATTTAAAACGTTTATTTAAACAAAACTGAATTCAAACAGAAAAAAATCAACTAATTTCATAATTTACAATTAAATTATTTTTTTATAACACTTTGTTATTTATTAAACTCTATGGATAAAACATGTTTGAAATATACAATTCATATATTTTAATCAATATTAATCTTAGGATTTTCAGGTGGTGTAAACCTCAGTTTCAATGTTTTTTTACAGGTTATTGTTTTTCTCTTACTATCTATTGATTTTATAGAATATAATATAGTTCTGGATACACATTGAAAAAATAAATAAACGCAGTATTTCCTGATTTTACACTGTGGAATAACATAATTATTTCAAAATCGACCATGATTTTAAGTTTTTTCTTAATTGTTTTGTATTATAAATTATCTTATTTTTCAGAAATTTAATTATGTTTATAACATATATTCACAATATAAATAAACAACTTGCCTTTCACAATTTTTGAGCTATTTAAAAAACAAAGTAAAAATACAGTGAATATCGTATATAACTGTATGCAGTTTTTTTTTAAATAATTCGAAGTAAAAATAAATTAAACTGTTAAAATATTATTTTTTTAAAACATTTATAAAATAATATTTGCTAAGGACTTGATGCTTAAAGATTTAAATAACAGTTAGTACGTATTTATGAATATATGATTCAATAAATCATTTTTGCACACTTTTAAATAGGGGGACAAGACAATAATCACAGTGATGTAGTTTGTAGCTTACTCTTTTGGTTCCTTGACAATATTATTGTGTTTGGTGGGGAATCCCTTAGGTGAGTAATATTATATTATTTGAAATTGGTACTTACCTTTTGCTGGTTTTTGAGATGGGTTTATTCTGAAAAAGTATAAAATATAGTGAATATTGTTCAAAATTGTATGTAGTTTTGATATACTTAAATTTTTTTATGAACCATACTACAATTATAACTCATTAGAAATAAACTTAAAAGAAATCAGACAATATCGTAAAAAATCGTATAATAATTTATTAAAGTGTGTATAAAAAAAGCTGGTAAGTGAGATGATGGTGGTACAAGTTCGTCCATCGTCCCTTCGGTTCTCGGACAAGATATTGGTGATGAATGTATTAAGTTTTAAAGAAATGATGACTCATTTTTTTAGTATAAAACGATTCTGAGTAAAGCTTCAGTGTAATATAATATATTATTATTTAAATACTGTTTACGTATTTTACGGTTATTATTGTATAATTTTTGGTGAATTTTTTTGTAATTAAACCCCGAAACGACGGATTAAAACCGAAATCCGGAAAAAACGGATTGCATCTGAAATCCGGAAAAACGGATTGAATCCGAAATCCGGAAAAAACGGATTGCATCCGAAATCCGGATTGCATAATTCTAATCCAGATTACGGATTCGTCAATGAGCTGTTCAGCACTAGTGTGGACTGTACGATGTATCAGCACGAACTTATTTATTTCTAATCTATTTTATAAAACTCAAAAATACAAATATTTGACGTACGTTCTGGTGCACTTCATTTCGGGTAACCGTTAAGCGCTAAAAAAATAATAAACACAGTGAAGATATATACGTATAATATTGTACGTGTATTTTTCTTTCAATTTTGTAAGTTTTATGAAGTATAAATACATTTCGAAACTAATTTTTCTTTGGAATATTATTTTCGTAAATTATGTTTTAAATTTGACCAAGACCATTCTTAGACATTTTAAGGTTAAAAATTTCATCAATCAGATTATTTTTAAACACAAATTATCTACTCAATTATTTGAAACCCACTTTTCAAAAAGGGGACAAGACAAATGATGATGAAAGTTCGTACTTCACTCTTTTGGTTCTTTGGATAGACAATTGCGAGGGTGTAGAATTCCTTAGCTGAGGGATGCTGAAGGTTAACAAACATACGTTTCATATGTTATTATTTTTTATTTAAAATGTGTAATGAACTATTATTTTCAGTCATAAGTCTGAGCGAAACACAAATAATAATTGAATCATTCAATCAATTAGTTTTCGATGGATCGTAAAATTTTCTGACAAACAACTGATGCCAGTTTTAAGTTTCAAGCAAAAGAAGTTATGGTACACCGACAAGAAATTGTAGTGCTTATCTGATTGATAATTCTTAACAATTTCACTGTATTATGATACATCTTACCTACCTGAAAAATAATCCAAATCGATAATTATGACGAATGATAATATTGGACAACACATGAAAAGGTTGGTTAAAAAATGTCAGGTCATAAAATCGAAATTTAAAAATTTCATGTAATGAAAATAAAAATAAATCTGACATTTTACGTGAAAGTTGAGCTGTAATTCAAAATTAAACCGCAAGTAATAGAAATGTATTGAACTGATATTAACGAAACATGAACCGTAGATAAAAAAAATACATAACAAGTCTATTAATGAAATAAGAATTTTATCGGATTGATTAATTCGCACTTTATAATATTTGTATTAAAAAATATTTCTAATTTACTTGAAATATTAAAATATTAAATGTTCAAACTTCCAATGGAAAAATCGTAAAATAAAAATACAGTTTATTTTTTTCTGAGATTTTGCATTACTCTAAGTAAACAGTTAAGAATAAGTAAAATAATATGAAAGATTCAGGACCTAAAATCTTCTGGAATTAAACATTTAAATAATTGAAAAATTCCGACGCAATTAATTTTACAATACAAGATTTATATTCATCTCAAAAATTATCAATTTTTTTGATACGTTAATCGTACGTATGATATACGTTAATGATACGTGTTTTTGATATTGATTGAAAGGTCTATAAACAAGAACTTTTATTTTCATATTTTAAGCTAACTTTCAAAATGGATTTTAAGAAAAACTTGTCTACACCAAATTTTAGCCTATTAAATCAATTTATCCGATTTTTATTTTAATAACAATAATTGAGAATACAAAAAAAAGCCTTGTTTAAAGTACCTATAAGTAAATTTTGAACCATTATTACTACACAATTAAAGAATACACGTTATTTTAAAACCAATACATTGTTTGATCTACTCCGAATCAACAAAAAAAAAAAAACAAATGAGTCAGCAACATAAAATACACGGGCGATGCCCGTTTCCACCAAAAGTGTACCTTTCCTTTTCCACCAAAGGTGTATCTTTCCCTTTTCCACCAATATACGTTTCCACCAAATAAAATAAAAAAATTAAAAACAATATAATATTTATCATGGTATAATTGTAAATGGTCAGATATGTACAATTAGTTGACATTTTTTTTTAAATTGTAGGATATACTTTTCACAAAATCGTACTTGAAATTTAAAACAAAATTTTGTTTTTCATAAATATATTTAGTATAGTATTTTATAAAAATCAATATGCTACCTTTCAATTATTCCATTTTTGTAGTCCGTTATAATTTGGTCATTTTTCTTTTGAATTCATCCGGACTATCAAGGCTCTACTGTATACATGTATACATTTTACATCAATCCGAAAAACCCATGAAAAGTATAGGTATTCTACGATTGAAAAAAAAATATCAACCAATTATATATATATATATATATATATATATATATATATATATATAAGTAGGTACAATATATACATGTATATAGCTAAATACACTAATATAATATTACTGTATTAAAGGTTTTAATATAAGTGTAGTATACAAATGAACCAAATAATTAGGTAGATCTCATTTGGTGGAAACGTATATTGGGGGAAAAGGGAAAGGTCTACTTTTGGTGGAAACGTGTTACGCCCAAATACACAACTTACCATTAAGTATCTTGCTTGGCATCTCTAAAAAAGTAAAAGTGTAGTAAATGTGGTAAAGAAATAACTATTCTGTGAAGTTTTATTTCTAAGACAAAATTAAACTAAGTATATTTAAATTTCAACAGTAGAATCGTTTTTCGAGATCTTATTTACTTAAGGAGCATTTCAAATTTTTGTAAAATATTTTTTTTTAATTAAATTGCATATACAGAAAACCTATAAAACTTATACGTTTTTTTAAATACGAATGTTGTTTGCAATACATTAAAGTATTATTTTACCTTGTTTATTAAATTGAAAAATGTATTTTAAGGTTCAAATGTATATTATAACTGTTCGTTTTTTTCGCAATAAAAAAACAAAAAGGCACCAACATTAACTATATTGTTAAAGGAAAACCTTAAATCTTTATTTATTTAAATTTTGTTGTAATATATTTATAATAGTTAATTTTGGTAATTCAATTTAAATACATAGGAAGTATGTATATAGTCTTATACGCTAAAGAAATTAGTTATTTTTAAAAAATATGAAACATTTCGATTGCTTTTATTTTTGCTGAATTTTATACAGGGTCTGATTAAGGAATTCGCTGCCTGTGTGCTTGGATAAATTTTGCGCTTATTATTTATTAATCAGATCACTCTGAAGTCATTAGTAATTTTGCGACTTCTGTTTAATCTAATATGACTTACCGTCTCTCTTTTCTAAAAAAAAAAAACTGTATTAATGGTTTTGTATTAATAGTTTTATATTATTACATTACCTATATATAATGTGCATGTAATGGTAAAAGAGCGGAAGTGTAAAATATGTATTGAATGATTGAGTGATTAATTGGGTATAATTTATTAAAAATATTATTTAGAATATTGTTTACAACTATACTTGTTAAATATCTTTATTTTTCTACTAATAAAATCATATCTGGACTATCGTCATTTTCATATTCGTTTCAGCTCGGCCTTCTCAAATATCTCAACAATGAACCCAGGCGTACTACAGGGTGGAATGTTATCCCCTATTTTGTTTAATATTTTCGCGTCCGATCAACCAAAGCTCCCTGATACTCTAGTAGCGGATTATGCTGATGACAAAGCTATTATGTCAATGCATGAAAATCCTGTCATAGCATCAACTACACTCCAACAAGATCTGGACGTAATTGCGGACTGATACAACAAATGGCGGGTCAAAATCAACAGCACAAAATCTGTCCACATTATCTTCACTCTAAAACATGGACTCTGTCCCAACGTTTTCATAAATAGTACTCCAATCCCCTCATCTGACACGGTAAAATATTAAGGTATCCGTCTTGACAAGCGCTTAACATGGAATACTTATTAAAAACAAAAAGACTCCAACTGTGATTTACTATCCAACACTAAAAAATACAAATATTAATAAAAGCTAAACCTTAAAAAGTTGAAATCCACAATAAGAATTTAATTCAGAAATTTTTAAATTGCTCTCCTGAAAAGTGGTAAAAAGTGAATTACGTCCTTCTTCGTTGGGGAAGTATATTATAATATAATGTTATTATATTATTATATTATATGCATATAAATTTAGCACAGAGCAGGAATTTTTATCCACTTTTTCAAGCCTTTGTTTATCTTCTTGTTGAAATTAAGTGAACGTATTTCATAAAAATTTCATTAACGCCAAATTGTATTATTTAACTCAATTTTTTCGGTAGTTCTTCCTTACTCTATGAAAACTATTTAGACAGAGCATAATTTCCGGTTTCAAGTACCAATAAGATAATGATTTGATCTTTAAAGTTGCTGGATAAAACTATGAAACCATTCATACCATCCCAAAAGGTTAATTTCACACATTCTACAAATCACTTAGATTCCAAATACGAGTAACAACATAGATATAGGACTTACTTATTGCTAATTTTCGCCCTTCTATTGCTAAAAAAGTGAAAATATAGCAAATTTTGTATGACATTTTATGCATTATTTTTCCATGTTATGAATTTATTTTGTGTAGTTTTTTCAGTTCAGTTAGTAAAAAATTATGAATAAGTAAATGATATTAAATACTCAGTACCTCATACCAAGGACTAATCATTATAATATTCATGAAAATCCCGTCTATATTAAATTTTATCCTTTCTACTTAGTTTTTTCTCATGATTGAATACGAATTGAGACAGGGAAATAATAACTTACAAGCAAATTTGAACTACCAGAATAAATACTATTTATAGTCGATTAGTCGTTATTGAAACTAGTGTGACATTTTTGCAAATTATTTAAAAAGGTATACAATTTTTTCTAAACATAAATATTGATCAATGCATTTAAGTATTATTTTACCATGTTTATTAAATTGAAAAATATATTTTAAGGTTCAAATGTATATTATTACAGTTATAATACACAGTTATTGTTCAATTTTTCACGCAATAAAAAAAAAAAAGCACCAACATTATCTGTATTATAAAACGAATTAATCTTTCGTTTTATTCAGAATCTAAGAAATTGTTCCTATAAAGCTACATTTGACAGTTGATTTTTAATTCGAAATATTATTTACTAGAACAGTGATTAAATTTGATGTGTTAATATTTTATAATAATTATATATATGAATGCATACGTGGAAAAGTAAATAATTTTCGTAAAAAAAAAAAAAAAAGAGGAGAAAAAACATTGGTTTATTATTTACCTTCGCGCTCAGGATTAGAGTCCAGTTGTAAGCCTTTATAAGAAAAACAAAGAGCGTATATTTTTAATAAAACAATTGAATTTAAGGTACCTAGTTTTTTTTTCTATTGGATTTAATATTTTCATAAAAATGATTGAAAAATAAATCATCGATATCTTGTTCACAACATATTTCGTAATTTCGCATAATATGAACTTGATAATTATTATTTTCTTGAATTTATTATTATAATAGTGAAACACAAAATCCTATTTTTTTGTAATATATAATACATAAATATAATTTTAAGATTAAAATATGTATAACACTTCCAACAATAATGTATTTTTGAGATTTTTACGTTTCTCTTTGTAAACATTTAGGTGTAAGTAAAATAATATTAAATATCCATGTTTATTAAATTGAAAAATATATTTTAAGGTTCAAATGTATATTATTACAGTTATAATACACAGTTATTGTTCAATTTTTCACGCAATAAAAAAAAAAAGCACCAACATTATCTGTATTATAAAACGAATTAATCTTTCGTTTTATTTAGAATCTAAGAAATTGTTCCTATAAAGCTACATTTGACAGTTGATTTTTAATTCGAAATATTATTTACTAGAACAGTGATTAAATTTGATGTGTTAATATTTTATAATAATTATATATATGAATGCATACGTGGAAAAGTAAATAATTTTCGTAAAAAAAAAAAAAAAAGAGGGGAAAAAACATTGGTTTATTATTTACCTTCCATGTGAGGAATGGTAGACTCCATTTTTGTGCCTTTATAAGAAAAACAAAGAGCGTATATTTTTAATAAAACAATTGAATTTAAGGTACCTAGTTTTTTTTTCTATTGGATTTAATATTTTCATAAAAATGATTGAAAAATAAATCATCAATATCTTGTTCACAACATATTTCGTAATTTCGCATAATATGAACTTGATAATTATTATTTTCTTGAATTTATTATTATAATAGTGAAACACAAAATCCTATTTTTTTGTAATATATAATACATAAATATAATTTTAAGATTAAAATATGTATAACACTTCCAACAATAATGTATTTTTGAGATTTTTACGTTTCTCTTTGTAAACATTTAGGTGTAAGTAAAATAATATTAAATATTCAGGACTTCAAATCAGATGGTATTTTCAATGCAAAATTCCTTGTATAAGCACCTACAAGTAAATTTTGTGAAAATTATTAGTACAAAATAAAATAAGACTATTGTAAAACCAATTCATTCTTCGATATATTCAGAATTTAAAAAAGCGAGTCAACAACTTTAATACACAACTTTCTGACACTAATACTACTGATCGTGTTCTCTCAAAAAATTTTTTTAAAGCAGTGAATATTGCAAAGAAATTTTTCTGTGTAGTTTTATTTCTAAGACTAATTTAAACTAAGAAACTATAATAGTACTAGTCTGAGAAATGTTTTTCTTAACACATTTTTCTAAAAAAAGAGGAGAAACCAACATTGGTTCATTACATTTATTAATTTTATTTAAATCTTGATTTCTTTTGGCTTTATAAGAGACTTAAATAGATATAAATATGTATCAATACAACATTGGGTATAATTTACTAACAATATTATTTAGAATATTGTTTAGAACTTAACTTGTTACATTTCTTTACCACAATTATTTACAGTAGACGAGCATTGCTTTCTACTCTCCTTTTAGTAATACATAATTATATTACATATGAGGTAATTCTTGAAGCATACAAATTACCTAGTCAATAAATTAAATCTCATTTATTTGCGATCGATAATCGAATCGCCTTGATACAAACTAACTATTACCAACCAACGTCAATTTAGTGTCATTTATTTCGACTCACCAAACATACCTGTCAGCTTAATAATTAATATAATACATAAATGTTTAAACTAAGTACACAAATCCTTGTATTTAATATCTATTTTTAATACAATTACACAATTTACATTGCAATTCATACTCATAGGGCCACTTTAATATGCTTAAAGTCATTGTATTATATATATCCACATATATGCAGACCATTAATATAAAATTAAAATTTTATCATAATACTCTTAACATAATTAAAAGAAGTTAAAATTATGAATATTGCTATTTAAGGTGATTTGTTAATATATTTCTGAGTATTTTTTAGTGGTAGTCACCTGATAACTTTCATTAATAACTTAAAAACGACACTTTGGTATTATAATATATAACATTATCGTAATAGTAAAGAATAGTTACCACCAACGTATGCAGTTTGGAGAATCATAAAGGCTAGCATGAATATGAATATTATATTACTTTTTAAATACGTCATTTTTATAAATTTTATGAAAATCAATAAAAATTATTATTAAATGTATTTCACTGATAGACACAAAGTATTGGAATCGATTGATTTGAGTATCAGACTTTATAAAAATTATAAAATTTGAATAGTATTATTATCATAGGCCATTGTAAATAACCTATTTACTTGAAACCACCTTTAACACATACGAACATATTTTTTAATATTTGATTAAATGTATGTGTCGAAAATAAACACTAGCAAGATTTCTTCATCGGCATTTTACTATTTTTTCAAATAATATGAAATACATAAAAATAATTTACAACTAGGATAAACTTGAGTATACGGTGCCATACATATTGAAACAATTTATAAAAGACACTAGATAATCGGAAAGTTGCTTGTACCACCATGGAAATCAATTGCGAATATCAATTTATTTAGGCGACACTCTTGACAAATTTGTAATTTAAAATTTTTGAGCACTTTTTCATGAAATTTTGGGTTTTGGAAAATCTGGGAACTATGTGGAAAACTTGACAACGGACCATAATATCTAAAATCTCCGTGTCATAGGCACATAATATATCTTATTTATATTTATATTTATTATAATCAACGCCAGACGCCTTTTATAAAATTAACAGACAAGAAATACATAATTAATAGATAAAAACATATAACGACATATAAGATGCGTAATTTATACTGTTATATTAGAGAAAGGAAAAAAAATTGTAAATAAATAAATAAAAACAACATGGTGTAAATAAAATGAAACGAGATGTGAGTTATCATGGTTATTTAAACATAAAAAAAAAAATTCAACTTTATGTATTTTAACAGCCGCAAAAGGGGATGAGCAATAAGTGTAATTAAAAATCATTGTTTGTATACGTATGCATATTGCATAAACGTATGTATTAATGTCATAAATTGATATATTTTATAATTCCAGACAATAAATACTTGAGATTATGAAGGATTATATTCAATTCAATTATCAAAATAAGTAAACGTATACAGTTTACACTTAAAAATATTTGTAGGTATTACACGACCAGTTTATAGTATGCACTCAAGAAAATATTTTACATTCATGAACGACATTCTTTGAAACAAACTTAATGTATCATCTTTAATTTAAGCTTTGAATTACATCGAAAATCAATGTTAAATACATTAGATATACCGTATAAATCAGGGGTCTTCAACCCGCGGCCCGTTTTGCCATTATTTGCGGCCCGCAATAACATTTGAAGTATAGCATGCATCTTTTCTATTTCGATAAAATTAAAACGACCATGAGCCATCGATATAGAAAAAATTGGGGGAAGTGCGATAAAACAAAGTAAATTACTAATGATATTAATAATAGTTTGTAATTTAAAATTTAAACATGAAAATTGTAATAGTAAAAGTGAATTTTAGTATAAAACACATGTTTTTAGTACGGATGCGGCCCGCGAGATTTGTAGAAAACAATGTGTGACCCTCTCTTTAAAAAGGTTGAAGACCCCTGGTATAAATGAATGATGAAATTCAATGCATAATATTAAGAATCACACATACACGCACACACACATATATGGGACCACACATCATTGTAAAACGAATACATTATTCGGTTCATTCAGAATCTAAAATTATAGACACAAATATTCATACATTTTTAAAGAATATTGACCTCAAATTTGTGACCGAAATATTAGAAAAAGCTAGTAGGTACCACACTACGATACACACATCCTATTGATCCCAATAGTATAAAACATAAATTAAAACCACCAGCACAGAGACCATTGATATTGAATATCCGATATCAGTGAGTATAATATTTTTTTTACAATTATTTGTGACGATTTTACCGGAAACTAGAAACAATAATTGGATTATATTCTGCGCTATGGACACATACACAATACACATATTCATGTTAATATTTGCTATATTTAGCATGGGCTTAAGAATGATAACATAATATTGTTATCCTTAATCGTGTAATTATCATGAAAATATATGTATACCAATAATTGATTATCCTGAACTAATGACATTAATTATCATAATTGATACTCTTGATAGCATCGGTCTATCGGTTTCAATATTATCTTTACTTTACAGTTTCACATTCACGATTCATTGGCATGCAGTTGCCCATGTCGTGGGGCATAGATAACGACAGACTAAATAACAACTATATTCACATTTTATAAATTGATAATAGCAAAAATATCCGTGGACCATTCCCTGTTCCGTCCCAGAATTGGCGAGACACTGGCCACCTGTTAATAAGGGGAGAGGGGATGTCCAGTCAATCAAACGACAATAATATCATTTCACATTATATTCAAATAAACCGAATAATAATACACAACATATACATAAAACTATATATAGTTTAATATAGTATAGTATATATTATGTTATACGAACTGGTTCCATAAAAGGGGGAATTTTAAATCTCTGTTGGGTTTGTTTCTATTGAAAAAATATTAATAATTTTTAAATACAAAAATGGAATATCATATGAAAATAAATCAGCATTGGATACATGGTGTAATAAATAAATATATATATATATATATACATAAAAGGTGTATCACGGAGATTTGTTCTATTCAGTATTTTTTTTTAAAATTAATACTTATATACAGGAATTTTCAACCTATTTTTACGGTGGGAAAAATCTGAGATACGTTTTGGCATCGCTTCCCAATATTTTTAGAAAAATAAAGAGATAGTGAAATTGAAGAATAATAATAAATAAATAATAATAAAAAAAAACCAGAAAAAACAAATTTGCTAACTAGGTTATTGAATAATTTTCGTGACGAAATATCTTATAAAAGTTACGTCATTTATGTATTTATTATGATTTTTCATACTTTTTGATGTGTATTTAATAAAACAATATTTTCTATAATCACAAGATTTTAATCGATAATTTCAACAAATTAGTGATATCGATTTATTTTCATAACACTATTAAAATCGTAGAAAAATAACGGATAAATCTTCATTAGAATAGTCTTAGGCTTCAATATTTTTCTACAGATCTGGTTTACAATAGAGCAGTACACAAGAACTTATTAAAAATAATAATAATAATAAAAATATTGAATAAAACAAAAGTTATCCCACATGTCAGATCTTTGTGACACTTCCTGTATATGAAACTAATAATAAGTTAACTAATAGAAGTAATTAATTGTTAACGCACCTAGGAATCCAGCTTTTAATAGAGCAACTGTAATTTAAATTTTCCACAGAGAAATAAAAACAAAGCTTAAAAAAAACATTAAAAACAATGCAGGGAGACGGAGTGACTGAGTGGAACTAGGCGTCACTTATGACGCACAATGTCACCGGTTCAAACTTCGGTCGCGGGCGGCTCTCTGTCTCTCTGGGCAGGCGACTGTCTAGAGAGAGCGGCCGCCATCTCCCCTGTGCAGAAGGCAACGGGAAACCACTGCAAAGTAACCCCTTCCTTCCCTAGTAACAACTTCTCTTAGTTGTCCAACATTCGTGATCGGATAGGCACTTGAAGAAGAAGAAAAACAATGCAACACTTTTGTCATAGATAAACGTAAAAATAAATGTATAGAAAAACGAAAAATTTACTATCAAAAATTATACTGGTAAGATTGATTTTGAATTCAAAAAATCCCCAAATGTATTTTTATTGGTAGTGACACTGTTGTGTGAATTTCGCTTTGAATATATTTAGACCACATAATGTTCGTTTGGTGAACAACTGTATTAGTCATAACGGACAACATTACTTTAAAATAAAAATATATAATCTTTAAACTATTATTTAGTGCATTACGTATTAGGGTTTTTTTTAAGTGTGTTTACCCCCTTTTTCAACGATATTTACTGTGTCGGAATCGAAAACATTTTTTAGACCAGTTGATATTTGAATTTTTATTATTATAAAACTAAATGGTTAAGAGTAAGAAGTTTTTAGTTTTAGAGAATTGGTGGGAGTAGCAGGGATCCCTTATATTTAAAACAAAAATGTTTTATTTTAGCTACATTTAATTAAAGCAACAGTTTATTTATTTTAGATATTTGTTCGATGGGTATAAAATAAA
The DNA here is from genome assembly GCA_027580255.1 of Therioaphis trifolii. Taxonomy (NCBI): domain Eukaryota; kingdom Metazoa; phylum Arthropoda; class Insecta; order Hemiptera; family Aphididae; genus Therioaphis; species Therioaphis trifolii. The sequence continues at coordinate 23,785,095 of CM050406.1, forward strand.
TAACAGTATAAAAAACACCTATAAAATATTACATATTAATGAAAATTATGTGACATACTCAGAGAAACAATCTTAACCTAGTTATTTATATATTTTTCTTCTTAAAACTAAGTTCTATAAGTGTTAACTTAATAAGTATAAGTGTTAACTTTTTAAAACTATTTAAAATGCCAAAACAATTTTATTTGATTATGATTGATGATAAAAGAAATATTCGATGAGAAGTGAAACAAATAACATTGCACGCTCCAAAAATAGATAAGAATTAATAGATCAGAAATTATACCATGCTTTATTGAGCATTCAACCGTTTTTACTAGAGTAGGGCTTAGTTATTTAAGTCCTTCAATCTTAGAATTATAAATCGCCCACATTTTTACATAGGGGTTATAAATAACCACGGAGTGTTTCGTCCCCAACTTCTTATAATTTAATCTTGTTAATAACACCTACAACTTTTTGTGAATTTCGATTGTTTTTGTTTTTTTTTTTTTTTCATCTATAATTATACTCTTTTATGTAAATTACAAATCATTACATTTTTTTTACTTTCAAATACGTTCAGTTGAGATAATTTTAGTTACTACACTATGATTCGAGTATCACTGTTAAAATGTGTACAATTATTCAATGATATTTCCAAGATTACTGTTCAAGGGCGATTTTTATTGAAAGACCCCGTATTGAAATAAAAGCCCCTGTATTCATAAACCGTCGGAGGCCTACTGTTTCGTAGTAAAGTACGACAATATTATTATCTGCCCGTGATTTTTGCGATTAAAATTTAATAGGAATTCTATCGAACAATAGAAATGCAAATAAATTATCGTCGTGTGGGAACAAATCGTGGTAAACTTCACCAACTGGTATGAATCATCTAAGTAAACTCCGTCGATGGTTTACCAACAGTGGCGTTTCCTTGTTATGAAAATCGGGCGTTAAAATTTTGATTAATCCATTTTTTTTATTGTGTTTTACATGAATTTATTATTTTAACAACACAAAAAAATATTATGTCAACTGTCAACTAAAGAGCTAGTATGTTCGTATAATCGAAATCGAATTACCAATAGTAGTTAAAAATAAAAAATAACGCGTTGCAGTGCTATGACTATGTATTGCGACGCCCGTTCCACGCGACGCGAGACTCTAATCGTAATGTAGCTGATTCCCCAAATACATCAAAGCGTTGGAAAATATTTTAACGACTTAAAATTGCTATTAATATTTCTATGTGTAATAAAATGTGACATATGTCATAGAATTATCGTCGTGCGGGAACATATCATTGTAAACTTCACCAACTGGTATGAATCATCTAAGTAAACTCCGCCGATGGTTTACCAACTATATCTGTTCTTTTAACTGTATCGGCGGAGTTGACGGGAGGACGCGTTTGCACCAAAATACTGTATTTGCATGAAAACACCTCGATCGCGCGTGACAAAATTAAATGACGTAAAAATAATCGTTTGCGTCCAGTAACATAACAAATCCATGCATTTGGAAATAATTCAGAATAATTTAGTTTTCATAATTAAAAAAAAAAAATTTATTTTAATTTAAGATTGTTCAACACACTAGGTGTTTTTACAAGTATTTGAACAATTATTTTAAGATAATATTAATTATAATATTCATAACTCAAGTAATATTGGTAATTAAGATAAGATATTCAACATTGGTAACGAAAGTTTTTTGTACATTTTCGAATAGAGATAATGAGGATATTTTAAGTAGGTAGTATAATAGATTCGATTTGATGTGGAAGTGTTGACGAATATAGTTTTGTATTTTTATAATATTTTTCGGACCAAATGTATTGCCGTATTGAATATATTTTGCGAGTTTATCAAAATATTGTTTGTACACGTTTGCCTGTAATGTGAAAACACAACTGTTTGCGCCCATATTATAAAACACCATACTTCGGAGTGAGTATGTGTAATGTGTATACACCTGTGTATGCAGAATTAATGCGTCATTTTTACCTACGTATTGCCGTATTGAATATATTTTGCGAGTTTATCAAAATATTGTTTGTACACGTTTGCCTGTAATGTGAAAACACAACTGTTTGCGCCCATATTATAAAACACCATACTTCGGAGTGAGTAAGTGTATACACCTGTGTATGCAGAATTAATGCGTCATTTTTACCTACGTAAAGTGCAACGCAATTGTGCCCATAAAATTAGGACACGATTACACTCTTTATTTTTCTATTGTCTTAGAAAAAAACAAACATTCCGATTCCGTTCAAAGTTACTCTCTTAAGCGTTATCAATTTGTATGTAAATCGATTATATGATCTGTAGCGATACATTTTAGATCTGGCACACAACCCTTGTTGAATGATAACCGGCATTTTGATTTGTCGGAACCTTTGCTTTTTATAAAGGTGCGAAAATCGCTTATACTCTAAAATCAAAGATGTATTAATGATTAGTGGTTCACTAGGCACATCAGATCTTGAAAAGCTGTTCTCAAACAAGTTAATTATCCTGAATATCTAAGCAAAAAAAAAAAAAAAAAAATTGAATTCATTTTGTGTGAAATACATTGTTTACCTCGTAAAGAATGGATTTAATAATTTACATTTAAAAACTGGTTTATGAAAGTTTTCAAATTTTTATTTCAGATTGATATTGATTTTGAATATTTACATCCAGGAAAAGGTGGATTGCTCCCCCCCCCCTAGGCACGCCCCTGCATACAATTATACAATGACACATTAAAACCCAAACATCATTTACTTACTCACTATTGTAATATTATAAGGAAATCTGGACCTTTAAAATTTCTATGGTCTTACTGCTTTGAATTAAAACACAAACAACTTAAATCTTATTGTAAAAATATTACTTCCAGAGTAAATATTCCTCTTTCTTTATCAATGAAGTATTCAATCAATTTTGCTGAATTAATATTAAATTTTGAAATAAAAAACTGGTTTCCTTTAAGCACAGAAACTCCAGTTTCTTTTTCTAAATAGTTTTCTAAAATAAAAATGTTATTGTCACCAAATAATTTGCTGTTACTAAATTACTATAATTGTTATAATTCAATTTCTTATTGTCATACCATTTACAAAGTCAATCATATCCTAACAACTTTTTCAGAAAGTCATCATACTGTGTTGGCTTATAAATTAAAAGAAATTGTATGTTTAAATGATGATATTTTTTTTCTGTGTCAAAATTTAAAAATAGATTCTTACAAAAAACATTTAACAAGTTATGTCATAAGTCAAGGTTTACCAAAAACTTACGCTTTAAAAAGTATTAAAGAATTTATGGGTCCTCCAATTCATTTGTATGAATTACCTACTAATGAGACAGTTATTAGATTGAAAAATTATTTTTAAGAGTAATTTTGTAATTCTATAAATTGTATTTATAATTTTAATAACCGTTAAAATATAAAAATTATCATTAATATTCTTATTGTTTTTATTGATTAATTTTTCTTTTTAGTTGTAAGTCATTAATTATTTTAAGTAAAATTAATACCTATATTTATAAAAATTATATTATTTTACTGCTTTCTATAACTATAACTATTGTATATAAAACATGTTATCATGTTATATTATTTGTACTATCATGTTGTCTTTATTGTCTAATAAATAATGTATTTATTCATGTTGGTTTTATATATTTATATTTTTCATATATTCTTCAATTTGAAGACATAGATCATTTCAATTTCATTAAATTGTTACAATTGTTTACGAATTTTAAAGGAAATTTGTCATAAAATGTATGAAAATTTTATTGGATATTAACAATAATATTCCTTTAACTTAATGTTTATACCTTATAAAGAAGAAAAATAATAGAATTACTTCATTGCTATAAATTCATTATTTTAAAATTATAAATCTTCTAATCAAGGTATCATGTTTTAAAACAAAAGAAAAAGGTATCATTAGATTTACTCTATCATTTCCATAATTTTAGTAAAATGGAAATTAAATTCATTCAATTTGGATTTAATTTAATGAAATTATAGATCATTGTTTTTATGAAACATTAATATTTAATTTAATGAATCAATATCATAGGCTCAAAATCATACCCGATTTTCATTAAAATAATATACGTTTTTCATTAAAAATATGATATATTTTTTTCAGTGCACAAACCTCACACAACCTTAGCGGTCTACGGTACTGTATCAATGTTTACCAATAAAAACATACGTCAGTGAACTAAAAATTTTTTTTTTTTTTACATTTTTACGACGATTCCGTCGCCGTGACTATAGTGCTGTGTATCTATAACGTCCATCCTTTCGAGAAATGTCTCAGATTATGAATTATTCAGCAATTAAAACATAGTTACACCGTATTTTTCATTTTAGGTGCCCATAAAATAAGAGATATAACAAATTCATTAATAAATTTAAAAATATTAAAAATGTCAAGAGAAATACTTCAGCAATGGAAAATGAAGGGACTTTAATCATTACAATGAATATTTTGAAAATCAAAAATTTGAGCAGAGGTCTCTCGGTAGTCAAGGGAAAAAAATATTTTACTTCTTATGAAAATTATTCTAAAAAATTAAAAATTTGAGCATGGGTTCCCCGACACCCGAGGGCCAAATTATTTTACTTATTAGAAAAAAAATTCCAAAAAGTTAAATATTTGGCAAAGGGTCCCCAAAGCCCGAGTGCTAGGTTAAATAAAGAATTGTTTTGTAAATTTCAAAATATTATAAAAATTTGAGCAGGGGTTCCCCGGCGCCCGTGGGCCAAGTGATCTTAATTATGACATAAATTGAAAAAAATTAAAAATTTGAGCAAAAGGATCCCCAGAGCCGTGGGCAAATTGCTTTAATTATTATGAAATACATTAAAAAAAAAAAATTTGAGCTGCGGTTCCCCGGCGCCCGTGGGCCAAGTGATTTTAGGTATGGTAAAATATTTAAAAAATTGAACAATTTGAGCAGAGGTTTCCCAGCCCTCGAGGGTCGAGTGATTTTAATCATTACGAAATGAATTGAAAATTATTAAAAATTTGAGCAGAAGTCTCCCGGTGGTCAAGGGAAAGTTACATATAATTTATTATGAAAATTATTCTAAAAATTAAAAATTTGAGCAGGGGTTTCCCGGCGCCCAAGGACCAAGTTGTTTTACTTATGAGAAAAATCTTCCAAAAGTTGAAAAATTTGGCAAAGGGTCCCCAAAGCCCGAGTGCTAGGTTAAATAAAGAATTGTTTTGTAAATTTAAAAAAATTATAAAAATTTGAGCAGGGGTTCCCCGGTGTCCGTGGGCCAAGTGATTTTAGTAATGGTAAAATATTTAAAAAATTGAACAATTTGAGCAGAGGTTTCCCAGCCCTCGAGGGCCAAGTGATTTTAATCATTATGAAATGAATTGAAAATAATTGAAAATTTGTGCAAAGGAACCTGGTGCCCATAAAATAAGTATGTAAAAAACTGTTTTGTAAATTTAAATAAATTAACAATTTGAGAATGGGTTCCCCGGCGCACGAGGGCCAATCGATTTTATTCATTACAAAACACATTCCAAAAAATTTAAAAGAGGTTTCCCAGACTTCGAGGGCCAAGTGTTTTTAAATAAAATGAAATAAATTGAAAAAAATTAAAAATTAGAGCAAAACGGTCCCCTGAGCAGTGGGCAAATTGCTTTATTATGAAATGCTTTACAAAAAAAAAATTGAGCAGGGGTTCCCGGCGCCCGAGGGCCAATCGATTTGATTCATTACAAAATATATTCCAAAAAATTTAAAATTTGTGCAAAGGGTCACCAGCGCCAAAGAACTATGTGATACAAGAAATTGATTAATAAATTTAAAAATATTAAACATTTCAGGAGAATTGCTTCAGCACTAGAAAATTAAGTGACTTTAATCATTGCAAAGAATATTTTAATAATCAAAAATTTGAGCAGAGGTCTCACAGTGGTCAAGGGAAAACAATATTTTACTTATTATGAAAATTATTCTAAAAAATTAAAAAATTTGAGCAAGGGTTCCCCGGCGCCCGAGGGCCAAATAATTTTACTTATTACAAAAAAATCCAAAATATTGAAATTTTTTGCAAAATGTCCCCAGTAACCGAGTGCTAAGTTATATCAAGAAATGTTTTGTAAATTTCAAAAAATTAAAAATTTGAGAAGAGGTTACCGGGGACCCGAGGGCCAAGTGATTTTATTTATAATTAAAAAAATTAAAAATTTGTGCAAAAGGGTCCCCAGCGCCAAGGACAAATTGCTTTAAATATTAAGAAATACATTAAAAAAAAAAAAAAAAACAAATTGAGCAAAAGGGTCGCCACGCACGAGTGCTAAGTTATATAAAGCATTGTTTTGTAAATTTCAAAAAATTGAAAATTTATGCAACAGGGTCCCCAGAACCGAGGAAAAATTGCTTTAATTATTATGAAATCCACGACAAATTGAACAGAAATTTCCCAGACCTCGAGGGCCAAGTGATTTCAATCAAAATGAAATAAATTGAAAATTTTAAAAATTTGTGCAAAGGAATGCTCTAAAAATAAATGATATAAAAAATTGTTTGGTAAATTTCAGAAAGATAAAAATTTGAGCATGGGTTCCCCGGCGCCTGAGGGCCAATCGATTTGATTCATTACAACACATATTCCAAAAAATTTAAAATTTGTGCAAAGGGACCCAGCGACAAAGAACTATGTGATATAAAAAATTGATTCATAAATTTAAAAATATTAAAAATTTCAGAAGAAATGCTTCAGCACTGGAAAATTAAGTGACTTTAATCATTGCAAAGAATATTTTAATAATCAAAAATTTGAGCAGAGGTCTCCCGGTAGTCAAGGGAATGTTAAATTTTATTTATTATGAAAATTATTCAAACAAATCAAAAAGTTGAGCAGGTGTTCCCCGGCGCCCGAAGTCCAAGTTATTTTACTTATAACAAAAAAAAAATTCCAAAAAATTAAATTTTTTTGCAATGGTTCCCCAGTGTCCAAGTGCTAAGTAATATAAAGAATTGTTTTGTTAATTTCAAAAAAATTAAAAATTTGAGCAGAGGTAACTGGGGCCCGAAGGCCAAGTGAATTAAATTATAATGACATAAATTGAAAAAATTAAAAATTTGAGCAAAGGGTCCACAGAGCCGTGGGCAAATTGCTTTATTATGAAATACATTACAAAAAAAATTTTGAGCAGTGGTTCTCCGGCACCCGCGGGCCAAGTGATTTTAGTTATGGTAAAATATTCAAAAAATTGAACAATTTAAGCAGAGGTTTCCCAGTCTTCGAGGGCCAAGTGATTTTAATCATTACGAAATGAATTGAAAATTATTAAAAATTTGAGCAAAAGTCTCCCGGTGGTCAAAGGAAAGTTACATATAATTTATTATGAAAATTATTCTAAAAATTAAAAATTTGAGCAGGGGTCCTCCGGCGCCCAAGGGCCAAGTAGTTTTACTTATAAGAAAAAAAATTCCAAAAAGTTTAAAAATTTGGCAAATGGTTCCCAAAGTCCGAGACCTAAGTTACATAAAGAATTGTTTTGTAAATTTCAAAAATTATAAAAAGTTGAGCAGGTGTTCCCCGGCACCCAAGGGCCAAGTTATTTTACTTAAAAGAAAAAAATTCCAAAAATATTAAAAATTTTTGCAAAGGGTCCCCAGTGTCCGAGTTCTAAGTCATTTCAAGAATTTTTTGTAAATTGAAAAAATTAAAAATTTGAGCAGAGGTTACCTGGGGCCCGAGGGCCAAGTAATTTTAATCATTATGAAATGAATTGAAAATTATTAAAAATTTTTGCAAAGGGTCCCCAGAGCCGTGGGCAAATTGTTTTAATTATTATGAAATACATTACAAAAAAAAAAAAATTGAGCCGGGGTTCCCCGGCGCTCGTGGGCCAAGTGATTTTAGTCATGGTAAAATATTTAAAAAATTGAACAATTTGAGCAGAGGATTCCAAGCCTTCGAGGGCCAAGTGATTTTAATCATTATGAAATGAATTGAAAATAATTGAAATTTTGTGCAAAGGAACCTGGTGCCCATAAAATAAGTAGGTAATTATTGTAATTGCCGCGTTGTACTTTATATAACAGGGGTGGCCACTAACCTCAAATTTGGGAGCCGCAAATTTATAAAGTTAATTCGTGGTGAGCCACTTTGTAAAATAATGTTTATAAAATGAAGATACATTTTTCATTTTAAATCAAATGAAGGAACATTTATATTTTATACTACAAAAAACATTATAGTTGTTGAATATTGACATTGTTACGTTATTATCTTACGGTTCTAATGAAATTATATACTTATTAATTTTAGTCTGAGTTTGGTTCCAAAGCCGCACGAAATTGATTTAAGATCCACATGCGGCTCGCGAGCCTCGTTATGGCCAGCCTTGTTATATAAGGTAACCCTGTTCCATAATATTAGTATGACACACCGAGGTCGAGTCCCCGAAAATAAATATATCCAGGAGAGACAAAAAGGTTAGAGGGGACGTTACCTACGGAAAGTTTTGTAACTTTACAAAGCTCGCTAACGATACGCGCGTCACATCGGAAGCAATAAAAGTCTGAGAAAACGTTTCAAAAAACGAAATCTTTTCACGAGACCGTCATTACCCGCTGCAGATCGTCACGGTCGGTCTGACCGCATACACTCGAATCAAAACCGAACGTTTATAATATGAGTATGCAACATTCTGTTCGATCATACGGAAGTCGTCGTCGTCGCCGCACGAATGCAAAAAAAAAAAATAACCATTAGCGCGTAACTACTGGGTAATTAAGTGCAATTATCGTATATATGAAAAAAATAGTCAATAAATAGAAGAAAACTTTTACTCCAATAGTCACGTGATGGACGCAGGAGGGGTTTTCAGGGGTCAGTTGACCCACGGTTGATTTTCATTTTCACCGTGTGAAATTGTCCTCTTTTCGAGTCTCGGTCGCACAAATCGTTTCGAAACAAATGAAATCCCATCTGAGACGCCTAACTTGGGAAGTCATCGAGAGTGACATATTTGAGCGAGCGTTCACGAGTGAACGCACAAAACATGCGGCTTCTCCGAATCGGCTTATCCTCAGTTACCTCGATCCGTAATCGTTATTGTTTTTCGCGCGAAAGGTGGTGATTACAAAACCATGATAAATAATGTATTTTTAATAACGCCACGCAAAATTCGTTCGTCATCCGATAGGAACGACTGGGACGCGCCATATACATTGAAAAATATAATTTTTTTATTTTTTATTTTGAATCTTTGACATTGCCTACGTTAAACACGTTCATGTTGTAGATAGTGTCGCATTCCGTAATGAAAAATGATCCTCGATGTTTTCAGATCGAGGACCGCTTTGCGATTTATATTATCATCTCAGTATTACCTATACAATTTTTTTTTTGTTTTTTCAAAACTTCAAAAGTTTACTGTAAATTTCATAAAAAAAAGAGCAACAGGTGAATCGTGAGTAAAGGGTCACTTGGTACATAAGTATTCTCGTGAATTTTAAATCATTGAAATATTTAGCTTATAAACGCAAAAACACTGATAAAAAATAAAAACCCATAGTGAACACAAACTATCTAAAACATTTTAAGACAGTCGTAGCGTAGATCGACTAAAAATCTTAGAAGGAAAATCTGTATCATAATAATATTAACTAAAAAGAGTTACTTTTTAAATTAAATACACCTTCTTCTATCTTGTACATTTTACACACATACGATATTTATTCCATATTTATCTATTATCCATTTTGTTCACCTGTAATTATTAACATATAATAATCTATAAAAGTTCATGTTATGTCTCTTTATTCTGTACATGTTGGTAAATAATCAAACTGATTTTTATCAATTACAAATAATATGTATTTATTCCTGTATAGCAGTTGGAAAAAAAAACGCTTTGAAACGACGGAAATAATGGATACAGTTGTGTAAACTCGTGCCGTTTGACGCGAGACTGGAAACCGATTTTCGGTAAGGTTTTCCTCGAAACGAAATCACTATACATAACAATATTACAATAATATCAAAGTTGACTGAAGTCTGTAAAATCGCCATTGTCCGCGTGTTTGAATGCTGAAATTTTACACTTCAGACAATTTTTACGTGCTTAATTACGCGCTCCGACAGTAAAAAATATACAGTAAATATTATTTCGCTGACAGAGTAATGACTGTCGGAAATTCGAAATCTAGAACCGATTTTATAATGATAAAAATATTATGATGTAACGCGCGCCGCGCCGGCCGTATAGCTACCGCGTTTTAATTATAACAATTAACAAACGCGCGTTCCGCCTGTCGGAAATTCGACAGCCGGAATAAACCGAAGTTTACATCGGCGTCCGTATCATTATCACGCGAATACTAGAGGCGATGAAAACGAAATATATCGATTCCGTGTTTACACACACACACACTCATTAGAAAGTATAATCGTGCGGATCGGAAGGTATCATTTGCGGACAGAGTGCGTTGTTATTTGCGTCTGAGAAAAGTCACGCGAGTCGGAATGCCCCCTGCAGCCCTTCACCCGGACGTTGCGAAATTTTAAATCTACTGTCTCGCGACGTGTACTCTGTTACGTACGGCGCACCCAGTGCTGCGACAATAGAGGACGCTGGGTATGCGATGCGTTCCCTGGACAGAGATTTATTTTCAGATAGGGGCCCCTCGTTAAAAGTTATATCATAATATGAATAATAATATTATTTATACATTTTATTCGTGAAACAAACAAAAAAAACTCGAAATTGTTGTCATCCAAATATCCCATAATAGTTATGATTAGGGCTCGGAAGTTGATGACCTCAAAACCATCAAAAAATGACATAAAAAAAAAATGCAAATATAACATAAAAATAACAAAAATTGTCCCTGAAAAATTACCTAAAAAAATTACAAATATTTGTTTTAAATTTATAAAGATACATTTTTTTAAAAATATTTTGCTATAAAATTCTATATAAATTTATTAAAGCTTAACTTAAGCAGAAAACTTTGACTTTGTTTTAAATGTTTGTGCTCTATACAGTTTTTATGATTTATACGGGAAATGTGTTGTTCAATAGTGAATTTTTTTTCTGGGGCCACCTTTACTTCACATACATGACACTAAATAACATTAATCATAACCAGGGCTCGGGACTTGAAGCGTTTGCTTATTTTTTTGGTTTGTCTTAAAATCCAGCAGAGTGCTATGAAAATTCATGAAATATAACAACGATTTTAAATTTGAAAGTGCTTATTTTTGCTTATTTCGTTGGTTTTAGAAAAAATTGCTTTTGAACTGATGAAATGAAGACGTGGGTTGACGAAAATGTATGTTTTTTTCAATGTGTACTTGTATTACAACTCCAACTAGAAATATTTATTTACCTTTTTATTCTATTTCCTCGTAGTTAATATACAAAATTCGTATTTTGTTTTTTTTTGTTATCTATATGTCGTGTCGATTGTAGCTGCAGGCTATGATTTCAACGTAACGCATTGGCGTGGGCATTCCCAAAATATTTGTGGTTTTAATAATATTATATTATGATTTATATTCTTATAATTTTTTGATATTTCAAATAATAAAATGAAGATAACTTTAAAAAAAATCATGGTGTGTTCGTGGTTTAAAAAGTCTAAAAATATGTCACAAGGGCACAATTACCTTTATTTTAATACAAATTATTGGAAGACTTTGAGGCAACGGATTATATATATTTTTTTTAAGGGGGTAAACATATTTGATTTTGCTTATTTTTGCTTATTTTAATGTTTTTAATTGCTTATTTACGTGCTTATAATGAAGTACTTAAGTGCTTTTTTAAGCATTATTTTGATGATTTCAAGTGCTCTAAGACTCGAGCTCTGATCATAACTTATATTTTCCTACCGTTATCAATTAATGCCATAGGACATAAGACGTAATATTTTTTATCAATTAATATCTTCTGATTGAATAGAAAAACATTTGGAAATATAGAAATAATTGATAAGCCTTGTTCGTAACTAATAAATAGCTTTCAAAAAAAAAAAAATGCAGCGAAAAGCGGGCCCATAATAATTCTGTCTTGCATCGGGGCCCACTATAATAGCGAGTTGCGGTACTGCGCGCACCAATGTCCGTTTTACGATTGTTCACGAACAAAGTAAATAACTCATCTGGCGTGGTGGTTTCCGTAGAATACGACACTTAACCGCAGTGATAATATTGTGTTCGCAATGATTTCCTCGGGCCGTTTAACGGAGAAAGGACATGAAAAATGTTTTAATCGCGTGATAAAAACATAACAGTTCAACAAGTACGCGTATAAACGACGGGCAACGGACGACACGGAGCAGGACGTTTTTGTTGTTTTATCCACCTTTAATTACGTCTGTTTGGAAATTTTGGCGTTTACGAAGTTTTTTTTTCCGACGGTTTTTACAAACAACAGAGCAGACGGTCGTTAATGTATTATCGCCAGACGGAATGACGCGTATTCCTCCGGCGGTTAGCGGCGGTTCGCGGCGGCCGGTCATTACGCGCACGTCGGACGAAAACTAAACATACGTTTTTCCATAAAGGTAAGCCACCGCCGCCACGGTTTCAATGTCGTCGCGTGCGAAGGCAAAACGAATGACACTTGACCGACAAAAAATCTCACCGCGGTCGACGGGACTCTTACACATCAGAGGTGGGATGGGCATTAATTTGTTAAAAAGTTAAAATTAATGTTAAAAGTTAATTTTTTTTTTTAATTTTCAACTTAACTAGTTGATCATTTTTGTTTTTAACTTATTTTAACATTTGTATTATTTTTATTTATCTTAATAGCTAAATATCAATTTTTCGCAATTATCAAGTTAATTGTTTTTTCTCGTCCAATTCTAAAAAATATAGTAAAAATATATTTATATTATAAATATAGTAAAAATAAGTAGTTAGGTATGAAAATAAATATCGTGGTCTTTTGTTTTTCCTGTTTGAATCGATAACCGGAGGGGGGAGGGGAATCGCCAAAATATTATAACCGTGTGACAAGAAATATCAGTCTATAAATGGATATCAATAATTTTTTTTTTTCGTTTGGCTTCGACGAATAAATAACCGAAATCACTCATATTCGGCCTGTCGTCGGACGACGACGCAATACGGTCGGACCACGTGAGATTTTCACTGTGCCGCGCACATTTTTTATGAATTATCGTGACGGACCGCGATTATGATTACTATATTATGTTAGCGATCGCTGTTGAGCCCGGCACCGTGCCATACGCTCTGTGCGTTTGCGACACGACCGGCACGTGCTATATTATTATGACCAAAGACCGGATTATTGTGCAGCTAAAATCTAAAAAATGTGCAGTTAAAATTTTAAAATGTGCAAAAAGTGCAAAAACAAACATTTCATTTTATAGAAACTTCAAAATTTTAATTTTAATACCTACTATTTTTGTTAAATTATTATTTATTACTATTTATTTATTTACAATATTTGATTAAAATTTATAATCATGTACATTTCCAAGTTTTTTTCTTTAAAATTATGTCATAATTTATGACGTTTGCGCGGGCGTATGAATAACGCTATTGTATTATTGTGTGTGTGTGTGTGTGTGTGTGTGTGTGTGTGTGTGTGTGTGTGTCGTGTTCTGGAAAAAAAAACTTCCCGAGTTGTGTGTGAAAAATACACCACAAAAGAAAAACACGAGTTATAAAACAGACGCCAAACACCGTTTGACCAGTCATACTGGACTTTTTTTTTTTACTCGGACCGCATACGAAATGTTGAAATGTTGCGCAAGTCACCAGTGAGAAAGTCATAATTCGATTGCTCGTTGAAAGGGAGATTTATAGAAAAAAAAATTCATTGATATAATATGTATGATATTTTATCATTTACTTTACAGTAATTAAATATTAATTTTAAATTGGTGTTCACAGACATTTGTTCACTATTTTAGAGAATTCGGATTTATATAGTCACTACATCACGCTATACTCTCAATAAAATAATGAAGACGTGAATCAGTAAACCGATTTCCATACAAAATACACATTCATTACTAGGGCAGTGAAGTTGTTGCTTTTGCATATTTTTATTAACGCTTAATTTCATTGCTAAATGAGCTCAAAATTTGTTTTGTTAAGCTGTTATTTTAAACAAAAAAATGTTATACTGCAATAAATGCAATTTTTGCGATTTTTTTTTTTTAGTTTTACTACAATTTTAACTATTTTGCATAAATTTCGTGTAAATTTAAGATTATTTATTTGGCTTTTTATATAAAATAAAAATTAAGTGAACGTTGTTATGATCATAATTTATATATTTGTTGAAATATTTATTAATCATTTTATAGTGCGATTATCGCATTTAGGTCGTTAAGATAAAAACGTGTCCTTCAATAAAATATATATTATCGACAATCAGTTATATTTGAAACAATTTTTTTTTTTTAATGTTATTTTAAATATATACATATATGTTTTTTCATTAGCCTTTATAAAAAAATATTTGGCTCAACAATTTAAGTATCTTAATTTTAAATATTATAAGTGCAATTTGTAATGCAATAATTTAAGCAGTATTTAAATTTAATTTTAATTTTTATGATTATTATTTTATTTTATTGATAATATATATTTTTTAAATATATATTATATAAAATAGACACCGAACAGCCATTGAATGTACCGAAAAATCGGCTAATATTACGAATGAGTATATACTTCGTTAATGACTTATGTATTTTATGTAATGTGTTTTTTATCTTTAATTTTTTGAAAATGACATAATTTTTTTGTCGATAAACAAAATTTATACCGATCGTTGTTATATATATCTCGACTTTACATAACATTATATCACGCGGCGTTCTCGAAACAACGGACACGACGAAAAGATCGAAACCCACTTAGCACGCACCGTAGGAACACACTGGTCTACCAGCCACCCGCGGTATGGATGCGACATGGACCCGCACGCAATCTGTATCGTCAGCGCTGAAGCTGTTACCTGGAGAAGGTTTTGGGTCCGACCCCTTCTCCGACCCGGATTTGAAGAAAAATTCTTACTGTTGTCGGCTCCGTGCGTTTGTCACGAGAACTAAATCAATGGTATACGTCAGGAATGGCCAACTTTATCAACTTGTGATCGACCTTAAAGATTTTCGAGGGTGTAGCGATCGATTGAAAGAAAAGAAAAGGGTTTTCAATAAATAATAACGTTTTATTTTTGAGTTACAAAACAAACATTACAGCATATTTGATTATAGTGATTACAAGCTCTTTCTTTTAAATTTTAGTGATATAATCAAAATTCCAAATACGAAACACTGTTCAAATTACATATTATAATGTGCAAACCACTCTCTTTCAGTGTATTATTTGATTTTTCATAATTATAAACCAGCATAATTGTCTGTTATTTAAAAAAATTGTATATTCAATGATTGAAAAAAATCTGAAAAAAATGTGTGCTATACGTTTTCTGAAAAATTCCAGAAAATATGAAAATAAAATTGCGATCGATTCCTATAACTCATGTCACGGTCGACCTGTATGAAATTAAATTCGTACACACAAATATCATAGATTTATAATTATAATTTATTGTAAACGATTTCAAAATAATCGTTTGGTGATCTATAAAACCAAAAAACGTAACGTCTGTAGGATTTCGTAGTAGACTTTTAATATACCCCCGGGGTATATCCGTCCGTCCGTTTACCATCACGTTAGTATTTTTGTAATTATTTATATTTTTATTCGGTTTTTGCGGCGCACAAGCAGCAAATAACTCTCAGCGTTCTGAACACGGACTTTGCTCGTGGAACACAGAAGGTAGACCGACCAACCGATCGTATAATATCGTATATCATACCGCGTGTATTGCGTGTTATAATTTATACATCCGCCTAAACGAAAATTCGCCTGCACCCGGACGGATCGAAGGCGAACAAAATCCGTCGGCGATTGTTCGAGAACATTATTCGCCGTGTCCGTGCCGACTCTCGAATAATCGTGGGAACCTCCGGCTCAATGACGAAATCACGTTGTCGTCGTCGCCACCCGCGTCGCCGGCGTAGCGTGTTACGTCCATAACGAAATATAGCGTACAAACACGACGGTCGTTCAAACGGCGGCGGCGGCGGCGGCGACGACGGTTTCGGTTTGTCTGCCGGTCCGGAGCGACGCGTTTCCCGCCGATGCTGCGACGACAGCGTGGTGATGTCACGACCAGGACCACGTTCGTCGATCCGTGTTCCTCTCTGTCGCGTCGAAGCCCAAGTATAATCGGCAAAAAGGCGTAAGTGACTAGTGGCGGACTCAAAAATTGATCGGGGGGAGGGGGGGACAAAAGTACGATATAATTTGACCGAATGTGTGTATTTGAGAGCTGTGAGAGAAAGCTATAAGCACCAATGTGACGAATAACGATCACGCTCCAACAATATAGTACTATATTTTTCAATATTCTATTAATAAAATTAGATTTTTGGGTGTTAGTGTATTACTGTGGGTAGCTCGGGGGGACAATGTTCCCTTTGCCCCCTCCCTATGGATCCGTCACTGTAAGTAAAACTTTAAGCCAAAATTACACTTTTACATAAAAAAAAAAAAAACTGAAAAATCAGTTTTATCGACGATTAAAATGTGTAAAAGTGACTACTTCATTAGAAACGGGTCTTTATCGTTCTAAAAGTTTTCGTTGTAGTGTAAAAATATATAACATTGTCAACACTTTTTTTGTGTTCCTGAAGATTCGTCTGAATGTCGTGTATGCCCTTTTGCTAATCACGGCCCAAGACGTGATATACGTATAGTACATAAACATTGATTTCCGGTCGAGCCAGCAACAGCGAGTTCCCCTGAATCTCTAACGGTGAATCTAAATATATTTTCGATACGTCTAAATTCATTCTAATTTTAAATTAAATACAATAAGAGTTATGAAATACTTAAATGCATATGAAAATCAAGGCTTACATGTTACATACCACATTCGTAAAATGAAGACACAAAATGATTTCCTGTTTTTGAAATTTGGAAATTGAAAAAATGGTTGGCCTTTATTATGTTGGCCTATTAATTAGTCTTGTTACCGTACACAGTGGTCCTATTAGTGTAGTAATTGGTGTACGCAATACAAATGCTATTTCGATAAATACGATTTTCAAGATCTTCACAAACATTATATTATTTTAGAATTTGCATTTTTATGAAAATGTGTGTGTGTGTGTGTGTGTGTGTGTGTGTGTGTGTGTGTGTGTGTGTGTGTGTGTGTGTGTGTGTGTGTGTGTGTGTGTGTAAATTTCACCGTGTCCTTAAAAAACTTCCGGTAGAGTCCAGAATCGGGTGGCTCATACCGTAATGAACGTTCATGCTTTCCTGTACGAAAACAACGATCTGAACGGCGGCGTCGTTGTTATTGCCACTACTACACAATTACGGCACCCGGCAGTACCAGGTCGACGTTTTTTTTGCACTCCAGTCCGTTATGATATTATATTATTATTATTGTTATTATATAAATGCAGTTATAATCTCACCCGACACGACGACGTCTTTCGAATGCGGATGACGGCGAACAATGGACCGAATCGAATCGGCTGACAGCTTTTCAGCCTACTCCGTTAAGCCGACAAATTACGAGTTGACGTGATCGTTAGCAAACACAAAACGACAAATGTAAAGCAACGTTTTACGATAAAATTCAACGGATTGTCGAGAACGAAAACATAAAAATAGAAAAATAGAAATAGGTACCTATAATCGAATTTTCGAAAAAAAAAAATAATAAAGAATTCGTATTACAAATGTATAATAGTGTACTATTATACTATATATTACTATTGATGTATCACTTATAAACTCATAAATTCATACCTTAGTCATGTTGTTCACACACAATTTGGCCAAATAGAATTGTTTTTTTTTATAAGTCACCCAGTGAGTTCTAGGCCCTGACGGACTGAGATCCCTACCCGGCTCGATTCGGTTTAGTGTACAGTGTTGTACAATAGCTCTATTATAGTATGAGGCAATCAATGTAATAATAACCAAACGATGTATCATCATTTATAAAAAGTAGAGCAATAGAAAAAGAAACAAATTTTAGTTCAGTCAGTCAATATTGAGTAGGGCAAAATATCAGTAGTAAGTAGGAACAATTTTCATATAAAAGTGAGAAAATTCAAATAAAGAGAGTCTTCGGTGGCGGTCGTGTGACTCGACCGTTACGGAGGCATACGCGTTAATTTTAAATGTTAAAAATATATTATTATATGATTGTGTGTGTTTGTGTTTTATGCGTCGAGAGCGATACGACACTATATTGGAAAATACTGTTTTATTCCAACCAAACTTGAGCAAAATCGTACTAAAAATTTAAAAAAAAAACTTCTATTTTCGACCGAATATTTACTGCATGGGTAACACGTTTTTGATATTATTTGTTCAGCGTTTGTTGTGACGTCAAGCTAATCGATAAACCGCTCGTAAGACCGGCCGGAGAGCAGCCGAGCAAACTGACGAAATATGATTTAATGGGAATAATACCTATCCGTACGAAATCATGATTTACCATTAATAAAGACTGAAATGGGAGCGGGGGGAGACTGAAACCGTCATCGTCGTGGACAGAGTCAGAGAATTATCGGACCGAAACTTGATGGACGGTCATGGTTTTTAAACAACGGAAACCCTCTTCTGAATTTTTTATTTCTTATTTTTTTTTTATTTTCGGTTTCTTTTATACCATTAATATACTAGCACACACACACGCGCGCATACGTAAGCGTTACACAACAAAACGATTCGTGTAACATAACAACGACAATAATTCGTATTAGAAATCATCGAGACATTATTCGACAACCCGTATACTATTATACAGCTCGTAAACGCTCCGCGGCATGATATTTAGTTTCGTTTGTGATCGTCACCGTTATGACTGCAGGCACTTTATCTTCATAAAATAGGACATAATGTCTTCTTCGGATTTATCGATCTCGTATTGATTACACACACGCACACACACACACACACACACACACACACACACACACACACACACACACACACACACACACACACACACACACACACACACATAGTGCCGCATCAAGTCAAATTACACAATTTACATTTTCTGCCAATTTTTAATTTTTTTTTTTTTTTATAGAAGACTCTAATTATTTAAAAATAACTACTGATACAATAAATGCGTTCTTTCAATTTTCCAAAACAAAAATCAAATTTTCTCCGAGTACAGTATTATAAATGAAACGATGTAAATTGTAATTCAGTTCTTATATTTAAATTTGATTCCGGATTCGATTTATGCGTATATATTTATGCGATTTATACGTATGCGCCATACGCGACAATAATCGATTTGCTTTGTAAAATCATCCTGCTGCGATCGTCAACGTCCAGTGGAGGATAGTGACGACACAATACGAAGAACGTATTCATGACGGGGTGAATTTGTCGTAAAAATCTGTCACCCTCTCGAGTCGCGCTTAAGAACGGCCGCCGTCGCCCCGTGCCGATCGCTCCTAGTCGTCGCCGCCGCCGCGTCGCCGCCGGATGCGGCTATATTGTACGCGAACCAAATAATACTCGCCGACACCCGCCGCCCGCGCGAAGACGGTCCGCAGTCGTGCGGGGTTGTCCGAACTCGTCGTTCGGTCTCACGTCGGCCGGAGGAGATTTTCCGAAGTGAAAAAAATCACTCGAAAAAAAAAAAATGAAAAAAAAAAAAACGGAAAAACAGAAAAAACAGAGAAAAAAAAATCGAAAACCTTGAAAGCGATTATACTCCGCTGCTGCTGCTGCTGCTGCACAAACGGACGACACGTCCCGCGCGGCTATTGTTTTATACGCCCGCGTACGGGCCCCGGCATAGGTATTGTAATACGCGTCGTCGTCGCATTATTGTTGTTTTTCTTTCCTCCTCGCCCCGGCCGCGGTTCGACCGATCGTCGGGTGATTATAATATTACAACGCGACGTGTATATAAATATACGCATATGACTGCCGTCGACACGCATCGAATGGTTTCTCGTCGACGACGACCGATCACGACGGTCGCGACGTGCACGTCGTATCATTCGCCCGTAATAACTGACGGAGCGAGAGTAGATTTTTCGATTTTTTTTATTTATTTATTTTTTATTTTTTATGTCAAGTCATATTTACAATATCAATCGCTCGATGAAAAATCGTATAAACACGCTCATTTTTCGAGAAAAGTCACAGCGATTCGAGATTTTGTTCACAGTGATCCATACACGTAGAACGCGTACATAGAATGATTGCCACGTTCATAACGATGATGTTTGCAAGAAAACTCATCGATCGCCGCCGATCAGAATTAATAAATTTAATATTTTTCGAATCCATGTACATAATATAACCCATAAGAGTCCTGGCTGATCGCGCACTTACAGAAGATTTTCCGAAATTCGCATTTCAAAAGGTCCGAACAGCGTAAAACATAATACATTAATGTTACAGCTCGACGAATATTTCCCAAAATTATTGTTCACATAGAGGCTGAGTGTTGATCATTAAATAAAAAGATATGAATGTGTGGTTAGAGAATCTATGGCAAATAATTTTAACTTTATCACCGCACCGGTATTCCGTGGCCAAATCAATGAATATCACCTCTGTACATTCAATTATGTCACTTCAAGAGTTAAATCAATTATTACATATTTTCAAATAGAAAATGTTCAATAAAATAAAATATAATCAAATAATAAAAATTGTTAAATAATTCGTGATTTGCAGGTGCAATATTACATAATTATTGTTTAGATTTAGAAAATATGTAATAAAACGTAACTATAAAATGTCAAATTTGGAATATAATTTTACCTAGGTACTCGCCTGCTCAACTACAACAATTTTTATTTAGATGAACTCTAGTTTTTATGACTTGTTTTCGTAATAATGTATCTTCTACAAAAAAAAATCTAAAAGTGAATCTTTTTTCGTTCGATAAAATAATTTATGTTGAACGTTTTAATTGAAACGACTGAACCTTACAAAATATTCCAATTTTTTCTTTGAAATCGTGCTGTTTTTAAATATTTTTATATATTAAAGTATATTAAAAGTAGTCTTTGGTTAATCCCTCTTGCCTCTTCACCATTCTCAATTTTTAATGAAAAATCGTTTGACTTTGACCTCAAATGATATTTAACTACAAAACGTAATGCAAAGCCAAAAATGATTCTTGAAATAAAATTTAAATCACAGAAAAATGCATGTTTAAAACATGTGAAGTGCTTTCAAACCCGTCACCATCGTTTTAATCGATAATTTTACACGGTACCTACGTTTTAATTTATGCTGTGAGTAACTCTATTTGTAGGCGTCACAGATATATTAATTGAGTGATCACAACGTGCACGACGAATCACAGCGGAAAACGGAATTTGTGCGTTTTACATTTCATGATTGTCCTAATGATAAATGGTATAATTTATTATTACTCCAAACTCAATTAAGACAGCCCCACATTTTCGCCTTCTCGCGCTGGTATGAAATCAAATAAATAATTCGTTTTTATCAAATGCAGACCGTCGCATTAACATTAAAATATATCGTGAGATGTTATTAGAAAGTATTTTTCCTCGCATTGTTGACGTGTTTTATTTTTTATAAAATATACAAAAAAAAAAAAATAATAATAAAAAAATAAATACATTTCATTTGTCGGAATTATGTTTTTTCTCCTAACCTATATTTTAGTGTTATAAAAGGAGCGTTTTTTTTTCAGGAAAAATAATATCCACTGTAATATATTATTGTGAGTGACATAATACGTAACAACGGTCCGACAGTCAACGACACGAAAATTCTATTGGTAAATATAATACAGATTATGTAAGCAGCTGGTACTCTCGCTACCGTGGCGGAGATTTTAACGTCGCGTCTCGAAGGGCACTTAAATCGTACGTGCAACGTACGTATCCGGCGGTGCGGCGTGGTGTTTGTATTTAGTATTTACCCGTTTCGACAACGACGAGGACGAGAGCTTTCGATCGGGCCACGAGTGTTGGCAGAACGGTACCGTACGAGTAGTGCCCGTTATTGTGCGGCTCGTTAATCATCCGACCGTCCTACAGCGAGAACGACGTGGAAAAAATAATATTTGTTCGATTGACTTGTTAATAATAATAATGATTATAGTAACAATAACGATTGTTTGTTCAAATTATGACTTTACGGAAGAACCGACGTTTTATTTTATATATTATTATATTATTATGCTCTTCGACTGCAGAGGGAGACGTAACGATTAATGGTCGTTTCCATTTGTGTTTACATTGATTTCACTTTATTATATTTATATATTATTATACGTGTAGCGTGATAAAGCAAAAAAAAAAAAAAAAAACACACGAGTTATTTATCAAGGTTCGTTAAATAATATTTTGTTATACTTCTCGGAATTTATTGTGTTTACATTCATAACTCGACCGGAGATTTATCTCGATATAATAATATGCCAATTACGATACTATACAATGACAATACCGATAATTATGTTAAACTTCATTGTTTATCTATCGAAATCGATAATTATTCGTTGCGAGGACCGCGCCCACGAGGAACGATTCTATTTGAAACAAAGTCTGAAATCTGAATATATATATATATATTATTATTATTAATGTACCAATGTACCAGTATATTTTGATTCATCCGAGTCATCGTTGTCCATGGTAATAAATAACATAAACCTCTTCGGGAACAGTAATTAAAAAAAGATTCAAAAAATGTATATTTATTACATTATATTATTATGTCTTAGAGTTTTGTAGAATATATTGCTAACAAGCGAAATAACACGCAGGTGATTCGTTCGTGGCTCGTGGCACAAGCGGAAAAATACGAGTAAATAATCAGGATATTGAAGAATATTCAAAAAATATCATGGTTCTGTATACGGCTTGGCATTATAGATCTACAAACACGATAAATCAAAATACACCATGATACTCTTCATCTTTTATCTAGAGTGAGTAAGATCTATTTAATAAATGCAATAATTTTTTCTATTTATTATTTTGAACTTTTTTTTCAATAAATATTACAATACTGCGGTTATATATAAAATATCGTACACTTTTTTTTTTTTTTTTTTTTTGATATTTTAAACTCAAATTTTAAAATTTTGAATTTTATTTACCATTAAAAAAACAATCAAAATAGTGATTTTATATCACTTATTTTAAGTTTGATCATTAAATTTTAAATATCAATTTTAATCAGGTAATTATAATTACCAGATAATAGCTACGAGTGATGAAATTAAATTCATGCAATGAATTAAACTTCGGTCAGTCATTTAATTAATTGGGGTATAAAATATAATGTGTGATAAAATTATGCAAAACACAACATTATTGACAACTTTTTTCCAAACTTAAAATATCGTTGAAAATTAACAGATTAATTAACAGATTAACTTTTGTTGGAGATTTTAGCATCAGAATTTTCCTAAAAATTCGTTTCAGAAAATGGCTATTTTGAATTATTTTTCAAGTGATATCAATAATATCAATAATATATTTTTATTGATACTACTTATACAATTCAAAAAATTTTAATTTGAGTTCTAAAAATGAAATAAATTTTCAAAGGGAAATTTCGTCGGAGCACATAGCTCGAGCATTTATTTTAAAAAAAATTAGAAATAACGAATGGAAAAAAAGTTATTGCATTTGACAAATAGATCTGACTCACCCTGTGTTTATATTTATAATCGTAAGTCGTGTCCTGGCTGACTGACTGTCCAACGGACAGTCAACGCTACCGTTGCCATTCATTTTGAAATGGTTATGAATGAACTCATAACTTTGTGTGGGTGCGTTGAGAACAGATTTTCCGTAATTCACGTTCAAAATGGTTTTAAACAGTATAAAATATTTAATCGTATTACAGCTCAACTGGTCCTTTCGCTTATTATTTTTCGTTTCTGCGAGTCATGACCATAGAGGCTAGTCCACGGTCACCTAACCGCAGGCTGACCATACAATAAATAAAAAAAATATACATATGTATATATATTATTGTGTGAATATATTTTGGATATATTATGTCTGAGTATCTATGGCAAATTATTATAATGTTGTTATAATCACACCAGCGTTCTATGACCAAACGCATGACTAGGTACTTGTGTTGTACATCCTTACACTACACACACTTCATTGTACGTTCAATTATATCACTACTATAATTTAATTTGTCGATTATTATCGATGTCGAGAATTTGAAATTATTAAATATTTTGTAATTCGAGTCATCCGAAAATCATGGTGAAATGTATTTAAAATTTAATAATGTTTCACCTCATTGTAGTCGCAGAGTTCAGAATATTTTTTTTTTTTTTAATTTAATTTAATGAGTAACTTAGAACTTTAATTTGAAAATATTAGTAAATTTACTAACTTATTTTTAATTTAACCTGACATCGGCGGGTTTTATTGAGCTACTGTTGTAATAAGAAATAAACATTTAAATTTAGAAATAATTGATGATTTCTAAGTGAAGTGTGATATTAGTAAGCACAATAATCACAATGAAAAAATATGAATACACAAAGATAAAATGTTTTGTGATACGATTGACAGTGTAAAGAACAAAAATGGTAAACCGATTCTTCGAAATCGATTTGGTTGAAATAAAGTTACACTGTTTTACCTATTTATCATTGAACATTTTAACTACCTTATTTTAAGAATTTAATGTATGTCGAATAGAAAAAAAAACCTTAACTACACTTTTACGGAGACAATGATTTAATTAAAATATTTTAGATTTTGAATGAAGCGAGGGATCTGCATGATGGTTTTACGTGATGTTTATTTTAATTTTATGGACTCGCTTTTTCCGATTTTAAACTTTGTTTAAAAGTTACTTTTGACCTTTTTTTTTAGATTAAAAATGTCATCTAGTTGATACTTTAATTAAGTAATTTTCCTCTATTCTCTAAAGCTTTTTCAATATAAAAAATAATAAATAATAAAAAACGTTGAAACAAATAGCAATATCTGTAAGCGTAAACATTTCACTGCAATAAATGATTACTGAGAACTAGAACTCCACGGTTTGAAGACGTGTAAATAGTTATACCTATGTATTATAAATATTATTCTTGATTGAAGTATTTTCAAAATCACATTAAATTCGCAAAGTGTGAACAAATTGAGAGAAAAAAATATTAATGGAATGTTACATCGACTTTCGTCTGATACGAGTTTCGTGTTTTCTTCGTATATTTCCATCAATATAGTATACAAAGTATGTATAATATATAATTTTACAACGCATAATACTCGTGTATTTTTCAAACGGTTCGTAGCAACTACCTGTGTAATTTACGATTTTTTTCAGGTGTAATTTCGTTGGCTTGTACTATAGTCTTTCTAGTCACATTAAAAATGTATCTCTAATCTGTGTAATTTATGTCAGCTTCTTTGTCGACGGTCTTTAATACACAGATGTTTCTAAATATAACTAACTTCGTAATACTTATCTATATGCTAAACAGTTATAAGTAACAGTTTCACTTTATCGTAAACGAGTATTTACACGATTCAATAATAGAAATTGGATTTGTTGTTGCATCCTCCGCCGTCACCGTGCCTTTCTTCTTCGTTATTTAAATACACAGACGTTTCACTCGAATTTAATTGCACAAACCGTTCTCCCGTCTCCTATAGTAATATTCTAACGTGAACTTACCGCGGTTAACGTCTCTATACAGGAGAAAAAACGAGTCGTTCGACTGTAATCTATGAAATCAGATCGTTACAGTTTATTTTCGGTGAACGCCGTGTTTATTCTTGTGCCTACATTCTTCCGTGTGCGTTCTCTTCGTTCTTTCAGAAAATTAACTGTCGTCGTTATAATTAATTACACGCAACGAGTGTATTTCGCTCGTAAATTATAAATTTAATGAATCTATTATTTATCTATCAACCTCCATTATTATATATATACAGTGAAACTTATTAGACACATTCCCAACAGTGGACACATCCGAATTCCCCGGCAAAATATATGTACGGAATACATATTAGAATAAGCTATAAAAAAAAAAAAAAAAAATAGAAAGACGTAGACACTATAAACCGGTACTCAAAATTATAAATTACTTCTTATCAACGGATCTCTACAGTACAAATGTGCCCGCTTTGAAATGATAATATCATAATGAATAAATGAAAATAATTATTGACTATCAACAAATTATAATAAATACATAATAATATTACTAATAATATATGTAACAAACATTAAAAATTTCAATAAGTAAAACCGATTTTTTTTATATATATGTGTATACTTATTTACTTAATGTTTTTTTTCTCATGGTCACTATTTATATATGTAAAATAGTGACCGTTTTTATTTCCCCATGACTGTCCACATTATAGAAGTTTCACCATACATCGGTGAATAAAAGTATTTTGATTTAAACTTTTTTCTGTAACCTTTTGTTAACAAACAAGTCAATAGAAAATATTTTATCAATCGCGAAGTGAAATTACATTAAAAGAAAAAAAAACATGTACAAGAAATCGTTGAAAATCTTTTAAAAATACATTTATTAAATCAATATAGTGCATAAATATTATGATCCGCGTCTAGCGATAACTGTTAGGTCTGACAAAGGCGGAGTGAAGAAGAAATCATAACATAATTTAATCTTTATGTTAATTGCGGCGTATAGTTCCGTTTTTCTGTACACTTTTGCTAATCATCATGACTAAGGCTCGGATTTTGTAGCAAATGCTTCTTTTGAGGGTAGTGTGATAGAAAGATAATTCTTATATATAATTACGTTTTGACTCCTTCTGATTTCAATGAAGTAAACTTTATTTTGCTTTTTTTTGCTTTTTTCTCACAAAACCTGCTTTTTATTGCTTTTTTCCCTATTTGTTTAAAAAAGAACCAACTTTTTTCTAAATTTTCACATATTTTTCTTGAAAATTTAATTTATTTCTATGTATAATATACTTGGACTATATTATTGTATAGACAATCTCGTCTACATCACAACAAATTTTGGGTTTATACCACATGCGATTACAAAATAAGAAAAAAAAAAGGTATTTTTTATTTTTATTCTAAGTATTTGCGTCTATTTATTAATTTTTTTTATGCGACCTGTGTTTTTTCCGTCTTATAAGTGCGTACATCGAAAAATGTACTCTCGGCCGATCACGTTCATCTCCGTTAGTTGAAAAATTTGAGTAAATTTACCTCTTGTACAATTTAAAGGTAAGATTATTATCAAGGGTATGTCATAGGTTTTTTTATTACATTTTAATTTTAAAGCGAGTTATAAGTTTTTAAGATGTACAAGTAATTTACAATTACTACTCGTGTGTTAAGCATTGCCAAAACATGGTTTGACAAATGACAATAACCTCCTGGAACTTAATTTAACAAAAACTTGCTTTATAAACTTTAGTATAAATAAATCGTCACCCATTGGTAATAATTATTTTAAGCCTCATCAAAAAAAACTGTAATGAATTTTGTATAAATACAGTGATTGCTATTAATAATGACAGTAGATGCAGTAATTGCACTACTATATTTTATCCAGTTCAAAAAGTAAAATATCTAGGTGATAGATGCTAATCTAAAATGGCAAAATCATATTATTAATACAACTAGAAAGATCAGATTTTACTATAAATTTAAAACTCTTAGCAACATACTTTCACCCACCACTATGAGACCTACCTACTTATATGTATTTCATATAATTATAATTATTATAATATTATAAAGCATAGGTATATTACTAATCAACACAACAATTGTTAACAATGAGTATTTATTTCTTCATTGCACTTGCATGAATACAATTATCAGGAATCATAGATAGAATAGCCGTCTCCTTCAAGTATAGTTTATAACTACCTCCTGGTTTTAAGTCATAGTCAGACTGTACAAAGTGTTCACTACAAATACGACTATTTATGGTAGGAACAAACCCTTTCCGACGTATAGCAGTAATCCACAGTTGATTCCTTTCTGGATTTTTTAATGGAAATCCAATGGGAACAATCTTATTATAGTTTTTACATACCTAACTAATAATAAGTTTACATAAAATATAACTTACGAAAAAAAATGAACTTTGCTTCCTTTCAGTCTCCTATTGACACAACCAGACACAGAACAAGAAACCCCCATGATGTTGAATTACTTGAATTGCACTTTATAGTTTATAGTTTATAAATTATAATCGAAAAATTGTGTTTCAATCCGAATCCATATAAAAAGATAACTGATATATAAAACAACATTTTTATATTATATCTTTGGTTTCATATATTTCATGATATAATACAAAATGTCATGGATTAATCAATCATATTTTGCCCTGTTCGCATATGGATTCTAGACTTCAATTTTATTCGTTGAGTCGGCTATCTAGTTGTTTTATATACCTGTGGTTGCTCTACAGTTTACAGTATTTTTTTCCAATCTAATAAAAATGAACGTTATGAAAAGTGAAAGGAATAAAACGTTGAAAATAGTTGATGGTTTCAAATTTCGTTTTCGTAAATTTCTAAACAATGATATTCAACGTTGGTGTTGCACAGTTAAAACGTGTAAACTGTAAGTATTTTTTGAAATTTGATGATAATAATATTTGTGTAGACAGTTTTAAGTCTGTTATAGTTATAGTCCTAAGTCTGAAAAATGGGAAGGAAAATATTGGTTTTGTGGAAAAAAGGCTTAGACGTAATTTACATATTAATAAGAAATAGTTAGATAGGCATATGTACAAAAATATACCTGGGCCGCAATTTACGTATGTATAAAATATACCCGGGCCGCAATTTACATATGTATAAAATATACCTGGGCCGCAATTTACGTATGTATAAAATATACCCGGGCCGCAATTTACATAAAAAATTTGAAATGGGACGCAATTTTCAGAGACCCGTTTTAGAAGCAAAACACAAGTTAGAAGAGCTAATGGTGAAATAGCGAAATTGATTATAGAAAAGTGCAATCGTGTTTTTTCAAAGAATGGATGGGTAGAACTTCAAAAAATCAATAGTTTTCATAATGGCACTACACTTAACATAAATGTGGACCATTATGATTTAGATGATTTAGTTAATATGGAATATGTACCAGTTACGTCGGTTGATGTGGAAAGATCTTTTTCCGTGTATAAAAATATTTTAGCGCCCAACAGGATGAATTTTTATGAAAGTAACTTGGTCAAATATGTGGTCGTGAATTCATGTTTAATATTTAATTTTATGTATAATTTAAAGTTATTTTTTTAAATTAAATTTAATAAACGCTTCTTTTTGCTTTTTTTGGCTTCTGAAAATGCTTTTTTAAGGATTTATTTTGCTACAAAATCCGTGCCCTAATCATGACAAATGAAACACATTAGTGTACCTTACATATTAAATACCAGTATCATTGACCACACGAATAAACAAAATTATCGTAACATAAATTCTTACGAAGGAAACTCATTAGGACCAATAACATCAATGTTTATTCGATCAAAAAGACATCACGGAATTAACCGTTCGTAAGAATAAAACCATAATATGTATATCGACGTGTGTGTTATACACGAGCAAGAACGCTATTGATATAGATTTAATATTATAAGTACAATTATTTTTACACGCATGTATTTATTCTTTCACGCTATAAATACTCATCGTGAAGATATACATAAATTAACTAGATTAACATAAATTTTGACTACGGCTTTTTCGTTATTACTTATAACAGCCAGCGGACTGGAACGCGTCGTCGCTTTTCGAGCAGGAAAACACATAAACAACAATAAAATACTCGTATGTACTTAAGATACGTTGGTATGACCTGTCCCCCGAGCGTGTACCGTATTTTCGGCAATTAACGACCTGGTCGGTAATAATAATTCCGATAGTACGTAAGTTATGATATTATGAGTATTTTTGTTCTAATTCATAATTTCAGATGTGAGTTCAACGAATAAACATTACATGAACAAAACAAGGAAAAGATAACAGAATATGATTAAAAATGTGAAACTTCGTACAGGTACGAGTCGATAATATTATTCGTGTTGAAATTGTTCACTTTCATCGGTTAGGTTAGTATAATAAAATCATATGTATATATACACATTTTTTTCACTTGTCTTCTTTTATTTCTAAATTTATCGTAAAAATGTTTAAAAAACATAATCAAATCTACGACACAGTTAATTTGCATTATCATTAGCTATAAATCAGATAAGAGTAAAAATCACGTTCATCTGTGTCTCATTGACTGAATCGAGTATAACATATCGACGACCCCAACGAAGAAGGACTTGACTCACTTTTTATCATTTTTCAAGATAGCAGTTTAAAGATTTCTAAATTAAATTCTTATTCCGGATTTCAACTTTTTAATGTTTAGCTTTTTTTAATATTTGCATTTTTTAGTGTTGGAAGATAAATCACAATTGTTTTTTTTTTTTTAATATCTTTCTGAAACTGACTTTCAGTCATAATTAGGATATATTATTTGAGTTACGTCCTTTTTCGACGGAAAATATTAATTTAATAGAACATTACTCGAGTGACTTCCTTTTTCGACGGAAAACAAATAGGTAAATCGAATAAAACGTAGCTCGAGTTTCGTGCTTTTTCGGCGGGAAAAAAATTAATTCCCAAGGAGAGAAAATAATATTATTATAAACTAACTCTTGTTTTTTCTAATGCATAATATTCTAAATTGCAATGTGTAATCAATAAAAATAAATCTCTTAGTACTACTATAAGTCTTAATTATAGTCTAAACAGATTTAAAAAATTAAAACAAAATCAACTCTAAAAGTAAAATACAATCTATGAGTAATATTAATAATTTAATTTTTTAATTTTAATAGTGCAATATATTTTTTTTTAAAGTGATTAAAAAAGTGAATAATATAATTAGATTGAATAACGATCAATGATCATATCATTGATCATCATTAAAAAATGTATTAATGCGAGTAAAATAGTATAGACCTTATTTTTAATAATAAGTTTATAAAAGTATGACCATAAACAAAATATAAGTCACTATCAATGAAAAATATTATGTTGTTTATTTATGTCTATTTTATCGTCAGCATGATAAAAATTGGTTAAATAGAGACACGGCCAAATTCGTGGGAAGATGAAAAAAAAAACGTAACAAGATGAGTAGATAAACTGAAAAATTATAAAAAGTGAGTTACGTCTTTCTTCGTTTGGGGACGTCGATATGAACATTTTTACCGTCGGTGTTTTTTCGTTTTAAATTAAAATTAATCGAGACGAACATTTAAAATGTATGTAAGTACGTCACGATAATACTTTTTGACCTCCGGACGTTCACACGGTGTCCGAATTACTCGTTTTACGCAGTTGGGCTATTAAACCAATACTTTTTGGAACGTTTGAATAAAAAAAAAAAAAAATGGAAATTTCGTTTGAAGAAATTGACGTCGGAAGAGGTGATCACAATGTACCTACGATTATCGATTGCATCTCGACCGAACGTCCTAATCTCCTAATCGCCATGTTATATTGTTCGTATTGATACGTCTTGACAGTTGACCGTGACAACTGGGTCATAAACGCGGATAATTTTCATGCATTTATCATCGTTATTATTTACGTTTCGTGGGAATCGGTATCATGTTCACTCTGAGGTTCTATACGGTCGGCTTCGTTCTTGGACGGTATTCGTTCACCGATGAGGTACTGTATGCAATCGTCATTTTAATTCGTCTAAAACTATATAATATGAATACAAGAAAAGAGCTCTAGATCGACCATGTTATCCGGAGGCCTATGATTTACTTTAAGCCGCTTTGGTAATGCCAACTAAAACGCGAAATTGTATCAAGATTATGGATGTTATTGTCGTTTTTGATAACAGGTGCCAGTTAAAATCGCGAAAAAAAATTGTGAAAACTAAACAGCGTTTAAAAATCGCGAAAAGTAAAAATTCTATTCGGTTTATTTTTCCTAAACAATAGGTATAAATTAAAACTATCATTTCTGTAGTATTATAAAATAAATTCAAATTCGTTAAGAAAAATGAAATACAAAAAATGTATCGTCACAATACTATAAAATAAAATAATATTATAATATAATATTATGAAAAAAACTTTTTCCATGATCTCATAATACTATAAAATTAAAATTAAATTTGATGTGACAAATTATAAGCAATACCTCTTAAGTATTCTAATTTGTCCCTATTTTCGTAGACACTAACGACACTTTTACAGATCGGGCAACCAACGACTCGGTAATGGTTAAGTTCAACCATGGCTTATCTTTATTACCTACGTTATCAAAGACGCAGAAGTACAAATTGACATTGATGATCTAAAATTGTTATTACTATTTAAACGTATGTATAGGATTTCTTAATTTTCACTATTAGTGTTTTCGCTATTAAAATATTTCGCGATTTTTATCGTCAACTAAACATCATGTGTAGAACAGAACAGTACATTTTATAATTTGTATTGATTAGTATTTTTTTAAATTTATTTATTTGTATTATAATTTATTTTTTATTTTTTTTCGTAACAAAGCTCCGCAAAATTAACTGTGGTCAAAGTAAACAATAACGAGTGTAGTGAAGTTTTGTTTTGTTTACACTAGCCCTCATTTGATAGTTTTCACGAGGGAAGATCAATCAAACCGTATTTCTTCCCGAGGTCTTTTATGTGTGGTCAAAAACGATTTTCATAATCTTGCAGAATATTACGTCGCTCAGAAATAAAATTTGTTTAATCAAACGATTATCGAAACGAAATCTCTCGTTCGCCGGACGTCGTACGTATAATATTATTATACGTATTTATGACGTCAACTTCACCGATTGAGATCTACTACACCGCGGCAGTGACAGTGATCCCCACAGACGGTGCGCTCTTGTATGACATAACCGCGAAATACCATTACGATAAATAATCGTCGGCCGACGGTCGTAAAATTTCGCGGTACACGACGTTTTTTTAATTTGATTCGATTTTTTTTTTTTTTGGAATTTTCGCAAAAACCACCCACTGCGCGAGTGCCGTCGGCCGCCCGCCGCGCGCCCGCGCATTTCGATTTACAATACGCGCGCCACCGCGGCGTACGCGTCCGAGTCGCGATCGACACGCACGTGATAATTTCGTTTTTTTTTCCTCTCCCGCCGTCGCCGTTATTAACGAGAACGACGTGTATAATAATGCGATGTCCGTCGACGACGATAAATACGGCGGATGACGCGCTTACGACCATTATAATATTGTGTTTTTGTTTTCGCGACGCGAGCTGGTGGCGCCGTCGGCGTCGGCAGGGGGGCACGAGACGTCGTTGTGAGCGAGCGTACGGATTCACCGACGACCGACGGGGACGCGACCGCACTCCCCGCGAACGCGAGTAACGTATTTTAATCGGAAAATATCGTAAAAAACCCGTATATACGTATATGCACGTTTACCGTGTACGTGTGTATGTGTGTGTGTGTGTGTGTGTGTGTGCGTGTGTGCAAGGCCGCCCGTAGAACATTTTATCGGGGGGGGGGGGCAATGGAAAAAAATACCATTACCATAAATTCTGTTTTTTATATCCTGTTGTAAAAAAAATTTGATTTCAATTTAATATTAAATATCCCCTTAATATTAAATAATGAACCCACATCATATCAAACTAGGAACTAAATTGTAACTTAGAATATTATCAGTAAAATATTTAAAGATCAAATAATGTATTACCTAAAGGAGCGAGGGGCATGTGTGTGTGTGTGTGTGTGTGTGTGTGTGTGTGTGTGTGTGTGTGTGTGTGTGTGTGTGTAATATTGCGTGTGCTATGTGCGTGTTGCGTGTGTGTCAGACACACTATGTCTGCTGTGTACGTATTTATACGGCATGTATTTATGTACGAATAATGTTCGCTGTATGACGTATGTCATCCGAGTAGGTATACGCATGTGGCGACCGAATGGACGTGTATTGCGGATTCATAATTTTTTCGAGTTATTGTACGTGATTTGGCCGCGTGACTACAAGTCGAATAAAAAAAAAAAAAAATAAACTATACTATTAGGCGATCACTACTCGAGTAACACAACCATCGATTGAACTTAACTCAAAATCGTTAACAAAAACCAAAGATTTGTAGTCGATCAATCAAACTATTATATGAGGTTATACTAAAATGAGTTATATCGAAACCAATTCTTGAGCAAGAAATATCTTTAAAAAAAAAAACCTAACATGGGTAGTGCTATTACATGCAGTTACATCTGCAATAGTTTACAGATAATTTATAAAATGTACATTCTAATTGCATTGTAAATAATAAATATATTATATTAAATTACTTATCAAAAAGAATATATATTTTTTAATGGTTATTATTATAAGATACGTTGTAAAAAATCATTTTTTTTTTTTTTAAATATTTTTTACGTTATTAAACAATTAAACGAACCATAATGAAAAATTTCCCAACGGATTCAATCGCTAATTAATTCTGGTTGATGATATATCCGATGGAAACACTGAGAACTCGATGGAATCAAAGCTCACGACTCTACGTCATGCACAAGCTGATTATAAGACAAAACAAATCAGAATTACCAATTACATAATTATAAAAATACAAAGATAATATCCCAAGTTTGAAATATTTGTTTCTCGAATAATTCTATGACCGATGACGCAAAGAACCTTTAGCATTCCCATGTCGTAAGTTTTAAAGCCACCTTATAAAGCATACGCGTAGAAAGAAATATATATCATACTCGTACGCTTTCCACTCGTGTTTGTAGTACACACACACACACACACACACACACACACACACACACACACACACACACACACACACACACACACACACACACACACACACACACATCATGTATATGTATATTGCACTCGTATGTATGAACACGGATCCATCTGTGTATATAGATAAATGGTTTTTCTGTACGCGTGGTACGTCTTCCGATGTTTATCATTTGTGCACGACGAAGACGAAGACGACGTCTTTCCCATATTGTTATGGTCTGTGTTTTATTTATTTATTTTTTTTTAAATTTTATTCGCGTCTAACGGAAATGGCGACAACATACAACATACGACGACCCACTACTGCCGCCAGTGTCTTCAAAGTTGGGATTTCAGTCACGTTAAAAAAAAAAAAAAAACGATGATTTATAGGCATATGGGGACGTTATGAACGGTATTATTTGAAAGACTTCATTTATTTATTTTACCGTAGAGCTGACGAATCCAGTTTGATGAGAATTTATAATTTATATCATATATTATATATATATTATATACATGTGGCAGTTGGCGTGAAATCAAAATCATTATTATCAATAATTGGTTGGATTTTACCGTAACAACGTTTCTGTTGGTCACGACTGATGTGACATATTGACGTATTATAGAAGATGAATATTCAACCGGTAAAAATGGTATAAATTTAGTGGTGATAGTGTATAATATATTATACTACACCCGCTATTCGTCTCCTCAAAAGATATTGTTTTCGTCGAAACATAGTAACCCACTCGAATACGTCATCACACTTAAAACCATAAATATACTTTTAAAAGCCCTAACAATTTATGTATGAGCTCATCGTTGGTTGTAGTAAATTTTCTCACTTTTTATTTCAAATACTAATCATGATAATAATTTTATTGGACATTTAAAGGTACGTTTAACTGTTTAAGTATGACCACCAAAATTAAGATAGTTTTTACTATGACACATTTATTGTTTAAATTCAAACCAAAATTAAGAATACATTAATAATACATTAAGAATAGACGGATTTCATAATAAAATATCAATATTAATTATTGAAAAAAAAAAAAATGTATAATTTCGAGATTTTTGAACGCGTAATAATTATGATATTTTTCGAGAGAATTTAAATCCGAGCACTACTAAACCAAGAGCGTCTGGTCTGTGTCACGTGCAGACTCTACTTATTCACTTATTCACTCTACTTATTTCGAATATCCTAAATAATAACCTAACCTAACTTCACACCGTGTTCACCGAATCGCGTATACATCTATTGCAATATTGCTGTCGTATCGTGCTAGTCTCGTGATGAAGTATCGCAATGAATATGACCAATGATCGAATTGGAAAAACAAAAGAAGGAGGATTTAAAAAAAATTATCGTCCCTTACAATGATCTCACACACCAAACTCGCGGGGGCTCCACCCCCACACCAACCCATCTCAAAAATGCATTCCATATTATACAAAATAAAACAACTATAAGTATAACTATAAATTTAAAATATAAGTTAGTGTTCGATCGAGTAGAAAAATATGTATAATGATAAAATAAAATAAAACAGATATATTAATTTATCATAGTTTATTTTATATTATCACTAAGACAAATATTGCACTATAACAAAGTGATTATTATGATTATGTCATAATATCACAAGATTGTTTTAACCGGTTACCAAGCCGGTATAACACTGATGAAGAGATGAAAAATATCGGTCTCGACATCAACCAAGAAAATAATTCATCGAAATTAAAATTTGAATGTCTTATTCATTACAAATTTACCACATTATTGAATAAAAAACCATTACGTCCCCCCGTTCCTATTAAAATAATAGGAAGGAGTGAGCTCAAAAAATTAAAAAATCGAAGAGCAGCTCCGTCCCTCGGCGTACCCCAATTCGAGCACTGAATATGACACAGTACCACGTGCACACGCGCGCGCGTTCAGAAAGTACCCGCGAATACGAACGCCCACGTGTAAAGGTAGCCACTTTGAAATGTTCCAATGTCGTGGCGCCGCGCAAAATACCATTTGCGCCGTTGGCCGTCGATTCGTATGACCCACGGGTGCCCTGTCCTTTATTTCTGTCGGTCCGAATTTCTAAAATGTGCCGCGACGCGGAAACGTACATCGGCGAATACGTGAATTGTGGATTTTTCGCGCTATCATCGCGATATATTCCAAATCCCGTCACGAAACGTGATCGTTACGTTCCTGTATACTAATGATAATGGACCGTGTTCGAACGCTCGACGTACGTCTGACTGCGACGAAAACGCGTACGAATGAAAATAATTAACGGCTTGCCGACGATCAGACGACCGAAACAAATCGCCGGCACCGATTTGAATGCAACAATAATAATAATTATTATCGCTCTTTTATCGACGGACCGCCACGCCCGGACCCGTATTAACACAGTCGCGATGATAAATCGTATTGACTATATCGTAATAAGTAATAACAATCATAACAATAACGATAATAATAATAATAATAATAATATTGTGTTTATTATTAATTATGATCGCGCCGTTATTGTCGTATCATTAGAAACGAGACGTGTATAATATTAGGGTGGAGGCACGACTGTTTAATGATCCGAAAAAACGTCCGTGCAAAAACAGTGGCCGAACGAGTCGATAAAATAAATACGCACGCGACGCGATGGTATTGAAAAAAAAACCTACAAGATTGATTGCTCCGAGTGCGGTAGTCGAAACACTCGAAACCTAATATAGGATTTCAAGGTGCCCCCACGCTTACAACACGCACGTCATATCATCGTAACGTCCGGACGGTGCAGTTTATAATACATTATTATTATTATTATTATTATTATTATTATTATTTTTCTTATACGGCCAAGTCGAATCTAATTCGATGACAGTAATGATAATAATAAATATTATTCTATATTACCGATAATATATTATCGGTGTGGCGTGAAACCGCTGTGGCGATAGTGCGCCTGATCGACTTCGCGATGTCTACAAAACGCAACAAAGAAAAAAAAACAAAACGTCGATATAGTGATGGCGGCGGAGCATGACAAAGCTCGTCAAGACACGACGTGTTATGTCCGAATCACGTGCGACGTTCAAACACTTGGTTTGTTTGGCTCACTCGAGAGTTACCCGGTCAGGAGCTTT
The DNA here is from genome assembly GCA_027580255.1 of Therioaphis trifolii. NCBI lineage: Eukaryota > Metazoa > Arthropoda > Insecta > Hemiptera > Aphididae > Therioaphis > Therioaphis trifolii. The sequence goes on from CM050406.1 coordinate 23,823,088, forward strand.
TTTTTGGGAGGGGGGCCGTGGTATTTTCTCCAAATGAAATTCCCCAATTCAGCTTGTCAAACCGAACTCAAAGGTATAATCGTTACGATCAAAATCGTCAGACACATTACACGAATAACTTGTTCGTTGTTACTAATAATTATTTATAAAATTACATTGAACTTTTACGATTTACATCTGACAGGACATAATAAGCAGACTTCATAAAAAATTCCTGGATTTCGGGGGGGGGGGGCTAAAGCCTCCTCAGCCCCCATAAGTATGCCCCTGTACCCGGTGATTATCGGCGATACTCCGACATACGTGTGACGATAACAAAATATAACGGTGTGTTATTGTTTTGATTCCGAATCGGAGTTTTTCGTTTTAACGAGCCCGCGTTCAAGTCCCTCTCTCTCTCTCTCTCTCTCTCTCTCTCTCTCTCTCTCTCTCTCTCTCTCTCTCTCTCTCTCTCTCTCTCTCTCTCGAGTAAACACTATAATCGTGTTGAAACGAAATGATATTATTACGGTCGTACACAGATGCCGTGTAATGACGACGGCATTACAAGTGGTAAAAACGTAACTCCCGGCTATTTTCCACGACTGTAACGATGTACTGCAACTTAACCTTCGTAAAAAAAAAAAAAATGACAGTCGAAAATTAATCTAGAACGTAATTATTAAACAGATTTTTAATTGTTCGATGTAAAATTTATAGAATTCCTCATTCTTATTATAATATTATAAATGAGCTTTTCTCTATTTTACCCCTCGAAAAAAGACTTGAACGGTTACGTTAAAAATTTCTCAACAAATTATCAAACAATATTATAGATTGTCCTGAACTAATTGAACGACTAAATTTTAAAATAAACTCTCAGAACTCAAGACATAAACTATTTTTTTATCTACCAATTAATACAACAACGAAATATATATGTTATTCTCTCCATCTAATGTTTTAATGTCTATTGGAAGTTTTATAAAAAATGAAGATATGTTTTACTCAAAAACCTTTCTTCATGTATTTATTAATTTTTACTTTTCAATTATTTATGTTTTAAATGTGATACGTGTACACCTATTTTTGTTTTTAGTTTTTATTTATAAATTATTAATTTTCATGTAAACTGTGTTAACACCTTGTACATTCAAAATGTAATTGGAATTTATTCCGTAATAAACAAATAAATATAATGTATAATTATATCACTGTATATCACATCTGTTACATCTGTCGGCGTTTATTAGCGACACGTAGACGATCTCGAAACCAAAGTCGATTTGGTTATTTCTACCGTAATCATAACGTGTTAGTAATCGTCTGAAAACGTACTCGAATCGCTTCTAAAATACACAAGACACATCGATTCGACTACGTGACGTATGAATTTGTCGCGATTTTTATTAACAAACTTATCGTTTATACGACGGCGGCGTTCCATAACAGATGACTTGCTGCGTTCCGCGCGCGCGCGCGCGCGCGCTTAGTCCGGGAGATTGCGGCATGCTAATTACCGTTGTAAAATTATCCGCGTAATTTCGCCAAGAGTTTCTCTGGCGAATCGTTGCTCTCAAAACGTCATTCGGTACAATTATCGTATAAAAAAAAACATACGGTTACTCGTTCAGATGACTGCGCCGTGTGTACTAAACGCTAAATACCGTACGGAGTTTTAGTTACGTTATAGTTTTTTTTCTTCTTCTTCTATTGGATTTTAATGACATAATAATAATAATAATAGTATTAGTAGAACGAAGATTTTCTCCTGTAAATTCTCCCGCAAATGTCTGTCGGACCTACATACGAGCAAGGATGTTTTCGAAAAAATAAGTTGTCTGTCACGATCCATATATCGTGTGTAGAAATATTATATAACGCAGTGGATCACTCTCGGTTTTTTTTTTTTTTTATACGTGTTACGACCGATCAAGTACATACGGATCGCTCAGATTATATTTTAAAACCATAATTGTTCGATATTAAACTTTCATGTTTTGTAAAATCATTTTTCGGTTATTGTTTCAAAAAAGAAAACGTTTCCGTTTTTGTAACATATGCCGTTTAATGCGTCGTACTCAAACGGCGTAGTCATATTGTACGTCGTGACTCGAGTACCCACCGACCACCATTTAGTTACTTTTTTTGTTACGGTCTTATACATATTGATTCGTTAAAGAACCTCGATCTTTGAGTCGTCTTTGTAGAAAATTAGACGTGATGTGTGATATATTGTGATGGGACGCAATGTGAATTCGGGGTAAAATTGGGAATTTAAAATGATGTTTTGGAAATTTCCACGTCTTAGATACTGAAGAGCAGTTCAATGTTAATTAGGGTTGGCACGAGAAAAACAAGATACGGTTTTCAATAAACATTCAAATTAAAAAAAAACTATCCTTATGTGTGTGTGTGTGTGTGTGTGTGTGTGTGTGTGTGTGTGTGTGTGTGTGTGTGTGTGTGTGTGTGTGTGTGTGTGTGTGTGTGTGTGTGTGTGTGTGTGTGTGTGTGTGTGTGTGTGTGTGTGTGTGTGTGTGCAAAACTGTATAGTTTTTGTTATGGATTAAGTCTGAACGCATTGTCAATTAATAAGCACGATAAGCTGCTAATATTATATATTGTGATTATTTGCTGCAGTTAATATAATTGTAGTAGTATGTAAAAACCAAAAACTTCGTTTCGCATCGAATTATATTTAACAAAATACATAGATGTATTATTTTTAAATTATTTCTCCTGCTTAAGTCGAATTAAACCCTGCGATTCACGAAAATCATGAAAATAATCGTACAAATTTTTCAAACCTACATAAAATATAAATAAAATGAAAATGATAAAAATAAAAAATAAAAATGTAAACGACAAAATTATTTATGGCAATAAATATCCATATCGATATCTTCGGTACGAGTCAGAGTCATGCACCTTTGCCCTTTTCCAGTACGGGACACTGTTATAACCGAGATTTCGAGATAGTACAGCTCCACGTATACGTTGTATATTCTAGTCGACGATTGGTTTCTCACCTCGGATAAATCATAATAAGAACACGAGTACGTTTCACGCCATTAGGCACCTAAATATATATATATATATATATATATATATATATATATATATATATATATATATATATCATGTAAACGTAACATCTCACTGCGTTATTGTCCATAATAGCGAGTTCAAACGACCGTCGTTTCACCTGCAGGTATTTCCGGGAACGGTCGCGCTGCGTACGGGAAATCGACGAAAACCTTCTGTCCTCGGTGGAAAAAAAACGAGAGACACGTCGTACTCCTGCCGAGTCACCGATAACGTGACGGATCGCCTTACTGTACGATACAAATTAATTATTACAATACGTTTTGATACGTACGAGCCGTGTAAATAAAGTAATGATACTGATAGCGTAGCTGGTTATCTGGCACCATTAATGGCTTCCCGTTTGAAAAGTTTTGTAGATCAACATGTAAATGTACCTTCAGTACGAGTTTGAACTTTGCAGTGTCACGCGTTGGTCTGTGACGATTATTTTCATAAACTGTTACTTGGTCACAGTGCGTCAGAAACTTTTCAAAAGCTTCAAAAAGCTTGCGGAGAAAATTCGCTTTCAGGGGTCAAGGTTTACAGGTGGTTAAAGCATTTTCAGGAGGCAGAGAGTTGATTGAAGATAAACCTCGTAGTGGAAGACCTACAACTTCAAAAAAATGATCAAAACGATGCTGATTTGCTTGTTTGATAGCCAGCGAATAGTCCACAAGGATTGTGCACCTCGAGGCCAAATAGTCAACCAACGATTTTATACAGAAGTTCTTGAAAGACTTCGAAAAAGGGTCGTTCGGGTGAGACCAAACATCTAAATCCCCTGGGTGCTGCGTCATGACAATGCACCTTGTCACACAAAAGCGATATATTATTATATTAAAAAGTGATATACACTATTGCGTACCCTAAGCTTCGAGAAATCGCATTAAGTTATTTAGTCATGTTTTCGACAACTTAGTTTACCTATAATAAATATTATAATATGATGTACTGTTTTTTATAATAGTAATTTGTATTAAATGTAAATAATTTTAAACTTTTATTTAAAATTGATCAAGTATAAACATTACTATAAGCCTGATATTAATGAATTTCATTGGTAATGAATAATAATTTATTCATGATTTAAATTCTGAAATATGTAAAACAAATTGATTCTCGTTTATAAGAAAAATAAAGACTAAAATTTAGATGGACCGTGACGTATTGAAAGTTCTCAAAGTGGTCCGCAGTATCAAAAAGGTTGGGAACCACTGCATTATAGGACCGATTAAGTATTCATCAACTGATAAATCTATATTTAAATATTTCGTCATAAGGTCCTATGAATTAGGGAAAAATATAACGACAAACAAGCCAGTGGTTACAAACTTAAAAACAATGTGAGGGAAATTCTCACACACGAGCAATGACGGGTTAACAGTAGTCACTATAAAACTCTCTGACTAACGCGTTGTTGCGTCTATGTGTCAGTGCTCCCATAGTCCCACAAGTTTCGAAATCATTTGGTATTTGATACTATATATCAGCGGTTCCCAACCATTTTAGTTTCGCGGAACACTAATTTTGTAAAAAAGTATAGGTAAACATGTATGTATAGTTATTAGGAATAAAAAATTAAGAAAATTAGAAAAAAACAATTGTTTAAAAAAAAATATACACAACTTTATCACAAGATAAACGATTTAATTTGATTTTTTACATTGCTTGTTCTTCACGAGAAGTCAATATCTGGATTAAAACTTGTTGGTTTTAGTCTTAAATCACTCTCAACATTCAGTTTATTCTTATATCTATTTTTTAAATAAATTAAAGTAGAAAAAGCGCGTTCTCATAGATAAGTCGTCGAAAAGCCCATCAAGTTCCTGTGCGTAATTTTAGAGATTGCTGGATGGTCTTTTCCAACATTTAACCAGAATGGCACTAATTGTGTACTTTTAAAACACGATTTTAAAGTCTGATCACATGACATTTCAATCAACGAATCTTCTTCACTAGCTGATATTTTCAATATATTTAATTTGATTTATTTTCAAAAATAAGAACCAAAAAATAAAATATCATTTTAAATATGTACATATAATATTTAATATTATACCAATGGCTCGCGGCCCACAAGTGGGCCGCAACCCATGGCCATGGGTCGGGAATCGCTGCTATTATATCATGCTTTTGTGTACGAAAAGTGTTAATCTCTGATTATGTAAATAAAATATAACCACGTAATTATTCCCAAATTTATATATGCATTCAGGAATTAAACGATTTTGGGGACGGTCAAATATTAAGGTTTCCCGGGCTAAATCGTTTTGACCGATTACGTAACAACCCCCGGGGGACCAGTACCCCGGTAGCCCGGGCAAACGCGTAAAACGAACGTGTATTTTGCTTTTTCGCGTGCATTTCTTTTTTTCTTCCCACCCGACGTCAAAACGTATTTTACCGACGACTACGTTTTTTATTCTAGCTGAGCACTATATGGACGGGACCAACGGACGCGTCTATTGCCGTGGCCGCTGAACCGAAGGGCCTTCTTGATCTGTTTGTCCTTTGGACCTGCGCCGGTGTAGGCGGTGCCCCGAGTCACAATTTGCGGAGCCCGCAGCAAACTCCAAGGTAGGCGAACACTAAATTATATTATTATTTGACGTATACATCGAAACAATACTGTCATTAAAACACACGCGAATAAATTCGTATACAAATATAAATTAACCACGCCTACCGTGGTCGTAAAAAGATTTGACTTTTAACAATCTGTTGATTCCGATGATGATTAATTGTCAAGTGTGATCATACATAATTTGCAGTTATAAATTGCGTTTTAGATTCTGAACGGAGTGAAGAATGTATTGATTTTACAATGATGTGTGTTTTTTTTTTTTATTTTTTATTATTTTTTTTTTTGTGTCTGTCGACACGATTTGGGGCAGTAAAAATGCTTCGATTGCCTTATATAGCAACTTTTCTGAAAGGAAATTGAATCTAGTTGGTACTTTGGGGGGTCAAAAGTTAAAAATTTTCTATATTTTTTTAACGCGCCGGGAAAAACCCTTAAAAAATGAGGGAAAAACGGTATATTTTACGCAAAACCAGTTTTCGACAAAATCAAATTTTTTATTTTGCTATAACTCAAAAACTAATCGATGTAAATACTTGAAATTTTCACCAAATGTTTAGATTAGCGTTCTCTATACACCGTTAAATTTTCAAAGTATTTTGACTTTTATTGAGCTAATTATAGACAATTGAAATTTTCAATTTTTTTAAGTATTTTTTTTTAAAATAACGATAAAATTTTTTTTTCTTGCCAGAAAATCTTGAAAATTGAATACAAGGTTTCTTATAAGTTGTTCCATAACTGATAAAAAAAAATCCAAAATCGTAAGTCACAATTTTTTTTTATAAGTGCTCAAAGTTCCAATTTATACGAAATATGTAAAAATTGCGAAAATTTGCAAATAATTTTGTTGTTGAAAAATCGTAAAATTTTTTTCTTTTATAACTAAGTTTTGAAAATTTGGTACAAGGTTTCTTATTAGTTTTTCTTCAATTATCTGCAAAAAAAACTCTACCGGATTCAGACAAAAAAATTTTATGAGTGTTTGAAATTTAAATTTTTACAAAAACACGTTAAACAACGGTTTAGCCTCAAACGATTTTTGCTATTTGTTTTTTTTTCAAAAAGTATAAGTTGTAGAAACTTGAAAATTTTATCAGTTGTTTATATTGGCATTTTCTTTATATAATTTTATTTTCAAAAGATTTCACTCATTTTTAATCAATTTATAGGCATTTGAAATATTCGATTTTTTTTATTTTTTTTTTTATAAATGTTGATAAAAAAAATGTAGCTCGGACGAAATACTTGAAAATTTAATAGAAGGGTCCACATAAGTTGTTCTAACTCCCATTCAAAAATTATAAAAATACATAGGCACAAAATTTTTTTATAAGCGTTTATAAGTGCTAATATTGACAAAATTCGTCAAAATCATGTATATTTGCTATGTATTTTGTAGGTAAAAATTCATAAAAAATTTTTTAGTAGAAGCTAACAATTGAAATTTTAATACAAGGTTGGCCATAAGTTCGGCTTACCATAATTGTAAAAAATACGAGGGTAATTCATTGTTATTAATTAATTAAATTGTATTAAAATTTCAATTTCAGGCGTTAAATTACGATTTACTATAAACATATTATTCACTGACAATTCATCTTCGTTCAGAATCGTTTTTTTTTTTTATAATATAAAATAATGTCCTAATCTATCCTATAATGCCTAATCTATCAATACATGTCGTGTATCCCACCCAACTCCTGTATCTCTACTCATCACCATAATCTTGTCCGAGGAGCGGAGCGACGATGGACGAACTTCCACCACCATTTTCTTACCGGCTTTTTTATACTTGTTAATCGTGTTTTTAATTATTAATACCGAATAGCTTCAAGAACTTCTTATAAAGGACTCGTTCGTTTAATATAAGGTCAATAATATATATTTATTTTGGATATATAGATTTCGATCAATATGTGGCAAGGTAATTGATCGAAAACTCAAAATAAAGGTATTATCATGGGTCTTTAACTAAAATGTGAAAATTAAATATCGAACAAACATTTTTATCATGGGATTTTATAACCTGCAAATGTCTATTTAAAAATTGTTGTAGTCCAAATACATTCAGACCATATTGAAATTATTCCAAATGCAAACATATATTAATATGACAGTATTTAATCGTCATCTACTAAATAATAATTTTTTTTCTTAGTCCACGGCTTGAAAGTTGTAGCACAAAAAATGTTACATTTAGCTCTTGATTATGCACTTAAAAACTCTAAAACATGTGTTATAAATAGCACGACAAGTCATAAAATATGCATTTAACTTGAAAGAAGTAATAATTTTATTAGAAAAAAATCTAATGTATTCTCCCCCTGGTTACACCACTGTTGACAGTTCATCAAAGCGCATTTTGAAGTTTTTCCCTGGGCGTAAAATTTGTTTGTTACAGAACTGTTTATCTAGGACCCTTATTCGAATCTTATTCAATACGTTTCCTAACAAAATTAATAAGAAGCGAAACGACACTAAGGACGAACTTATATCACCATTATATTTTACCAGTTACCACGCCAGCTTTTCTTTTATGAAATTGAAAAATTTCCAATTCAATTCTGAAGTCTTGATGTTTTGTTTTCAATCCAATCGTGTGCTGATACATTCAAGTTTCGGTGAAAAAAATGGTTCAACTGTGTCTATATATTAGACACTAATTTGCTCCAGTCCTCACATTATGTCATATCGATGGAAGATAATAATTGTGTGAAATATGTTAAAGCAAACACAATTGCTGAAACCAGGCATTTCAACAAATGTTTAGAAATATAATTCATAATGTTTAAAATACAGGTTTAAAATGTTAAACTACGCTCAAAGCTTGGCACTTTACTTTTTTTTTCATCCTGTTTATGTGTTATATATTACCTACACCGATATTATATAATATATATATATATATATATATAGGGTTCTTAATTTGAAATATTTCAAATTTGAAAATTTCACTCATCTTGAAATATTTCAATGAAATTATGAAATATAAATTTTTTTTTAAATACATGACATGATGTTGGTAAATAATAATATAATATGTATCAGTGAAATGTTATCAATCAGATTCTATCATTCCTTGATAGATTTACAGTTTGACCATAATATAAACTAATAATTATTTTGTTACCTACGCTACGCACTGAATTTATAAAAATCCACGCGACACGGCGTATTGTGAAGGCTCCATGTTTTATACCAGACACCAAATAATAAAACAGATTGAGTTTTATAAATTTTAGGTTGTAACCACGGTCTTACAAGATATCTTATAAGACCGTGGTTGTAACTATTAATGATTATTGGAGCTAGAAGAATTTTAGTTGCTTGATAATAGTTCGTTATTTCGTAATGATTACTTAGTGTCTTATTGAAATGACATTTTTTAAGTAGTAAAGAGTAAATTCTTGGAACAATTAGCATATTATTTCTTATTAGAAACTAAATTTAAAAGTTCAAGAAGTGAAAACAGCCCAATTTATTTTACTATATTAGTTATTAATTATTATTTTATTAATATGGGTAAAAGAAAACATGATATACTACACAGATAATTTCGCGATGGTTGTTCTGAAGATGGAAATAAGTCATTACATAAAAAAATATGTAATTTTTGTTCTTGGTCAACATTTCCAAACGCTACTAGACAAAAAAAAACATATTTTAAATTGCAATAGCTGTCCTTCTGATGTGAAAAAAAATTTAAAACACAGTGGAAAATATGTTAACTTTATAAGTGTAAATAATTTGGTTTAGGCTATATTTAGGTATCACCTTTATTTATACATTATAAATTTAGTAAAAAATTAAACACTATAGAACTAAAAGTAACATAAAAAAACATAGGCATTGGGCATTTATGTTTTCAATGTTTTCATAGAATAGAATAGATATACTACCTAATTAAAACGTGTTTTCTCATCTTTATTACATAATATATCTGAATAGCTCTAATATGTATTAATTGGAAAACAACCCTTTTTTTAAATTTATTTTGGGAAAATTTTTATTTTTCGTGTAAATGAAATATTTCATGAAACTTTCATGAAATTTTAGAACCCTATATATATATATATATATATATATATATATATATATATATTAACTGAGTAATGTGTTTCTTCATTTAATTCATCGAGAGGTGAAATTATATGCCCTTCTAGCTCAGATAACCCAAATCCTGCGCGCACGTACGTTTGTCGCACGCATATTTTACCAACAAGAGTAAAATATGTGTAAGTAAAACCGCACCGTTTATACAAACCGTTATCAAACAAAAACACAGAAATATAATTATTCCTGCATAAAGTAATTCGCTGTTTTATGTTTATAAACAACGTGAGGAACCTGTAAATAATATATAGCTAAATACCCACTTACATGGCAAATACATCACATTCTTCATACCTTGCTTATTGTTTTTTGCAAACCAATAGTTAACAGGTAGTTGTATAATAGTTCCGTCATTTCAGTTTAAAAATATGTGAAATCATATTTCAATAAGTTTTAACTGATAACGAGAGAACTGTCAGTTTTCTAGCAACACACAGTCAGTTTCAACTGACAGTTAAAACTGTTCAGTGAATAGTGACAGTTAAAACTGATCGTGTGTAGCCGCCATTAGGGCTGAAACAGACGACCGGTTTTCGCCGGCCGGCGCGCGCCGGCCGGTGAAAAATAAATGTGAACACACGAGGACTCGCCGGCCGGCGAGTTTCGTATTTTAATCACCTGGTAGAGTAAATACAATGTTTACAGTATTTTTCAAAAGTTTTGATACACATATATATGTGAATACCTATTACAACTTACCGCAATGATACATTTCTGAAATGTTCTATCTTGAACATTCTTTCTACCTTGAATTACATTAAAAATAAACACCAATGAGAAATAAATACTCACAGAAGGTACAGTGAATGATATTTATTTTATGAGAACAAGTATCATCATTTTATTGTTTACATAAACTCAATCTTCGCTGTTAAATACAATATTATGGTTTTTAAAATGTGTATAGGGGCATGGCCCCATATTTAGAATGAGTTTTCGGGAGGGGGCAATAGGGAGATAGGACAATAAATAAGTTTAAGTTTTAAAATCTTCGAATCGGGCATCAAAATAATGTAAGAAATGTAACAAATTTCGGGCCGCCGGCCGGCGAAACGGCCGGTCGTGTGTTCACTCCAATCATTTTATATGTAATTTGCTGGGAACCGGTGGTTTTTTCGCCGGCCGGTCGCCGGTACCCACCAAGCCTGGGAAATGCGCCGGCCGGCGAGTTCCGACGAGAACTAACCGGCCGGCGAAAAACGGTATCGTCTGTTTACTCTAATCTAACTCAATGTAAAAAGAAACCGGCCGGCGCTTGCCGGCGAAAACCGGTCGTCTGTTTCAGCCCTTACAGTGAATAAAACGCTTTTTGTAAATACGTACGAAATAAAAATAAATTGTAGTCACCAGACTTACCGAGTAAAAATCATAAATTAGCCCTATTCACGAGATATGCCGTTTAACTGCACAAAATTCTCATTACCACACACACACACACACACACACACATACATTTTTATACTTTACGGTTCAGCAATTATATTGTATAAATAAATACCTGGGCTGGAGCGTAGCACGTTATAAGGAGTAATAACTAGGCAATTTATATGTCATACATTTTTGGGTTGTGTGTTTGTATGAGAAGTAAATGAATATAAGTGTGTGTCAAGGTGGATATATAGAGGTGTAATCACTTCGCTGAAAAGTTGATTGAAAAATGTACACCAGTTGTTTATGCCACCAGGAGCGCTGACTACCCGATGAGGGCTCATAATCTCACAAATCTAATGCACATTGCACGGTGAAGGATGCTATTATTTCTATTTATTATTTGTTATAGCAAAAAAAGCTTGAAAAACTATGAAAAATAAATTTAATCATAATAATAAATGACTGATGTATTTTGCTTTTTATAAATTACAATTTATATGACATATATAAATATATATATTTTTGATTTTGAGCGGAGGAATGAGCTAATGATTTTATATTGATGTTTATTTTTGTTAACACCTTCGGGTAGTTATTGTGGTACAAAAGTTAAGTCCAAAGCCAAATCTATCTTTAGATCATAAACTTTATGTAGTTCTTTGAGGGTTTATTTTTCTATCTTCTCAATAGTGTTTTCTGCAGATATAAGAAAAACTGCTGAAAAATTCCTTAAATACGGTAAAATTTGACGTAAAACAGATTTTCATTAAATCAATATTAGTATTTATTTATATCTTCAAAAATAATTTCATTAGAAACTTGAAATTTTTAATACATATCAACAACACATTTTAAAAAAATTTGACCAATTTTGGACGAAAAATATAACTTTGTAAATATCGCGGTTTTTAACGTTTTTAATATAAGTACTTACCTGAAATTGAATACTACCTGACTCAAATACTTTTAAAAACGATACTAAACTTTTCAAAAGTCGTTAGTCAGTACCTATTAGTTTTTTTAAACGATAACTCATTTCTTTAGATTCTGAGCAAAGCTTCAAGAAATACACTTTTGTAGCTTGTAGCTTCAAGCTTTGTAGCTAGAAATACACTTTTGTATGCAGCTAGTGGCGGCTTGAACTTTTTTTTTCTTGACTCACATTTAATATTTTTACACCACCCACCCTCTAATCAGTAACCTACTATTATGAGTACCTAACGTTAATCGTTATCTTTCATCGATAATTTCTTCGAATTAACAAATATAATATTTATATTCCATTCTTTACACATGCGGGTACCCGTGTACGACGTCCCTTAACCTAATGTTGGCTGTTTCAGTACGACTTACGCTGATACACATATAGAGCTAAACATTATATTTCTAATTGAATTACCAACTTTCGAAAATTATCCAAACTACCTTTCCCAACCACAGGACACCCACCCACCCATTAATATTTCTATGAATCACGTGATTCAAATATACCTCCTTCGAGCCGCCACTGACCGGTATGATGTTCAAGTTTTAATAAAATTACAACGAAAAATCTATATCAATTCAATAATTTGTGAGAACGACCGGTTTAAAACGCTTTCAGAACTTAGACTCAGAATTACTGTAACGGACACGAATAATTTGTTTTAAACGTGTCACTGTAGAACCAATATTATGTTATTCGTTTCACTCAAAATCTCAATCACACGTCGTTTATTGTGTTGTTTATGATTTAATTTAATATTATATGAATAAATAGGATTCGATTGATTATTTAGATACGCGACAGCGGCGATCAGATTTGTAATGTTATTGATCATATTTTAAGATGTAAATTTTATACGTGGTGAAACTGTGGTGCCATAGACAGCAATCGAAAGTTCATCACATATGAATCGCCCATGTACTACAATGATACTCGATTATTGAAGATATTTTTTTTTGTTTTATGGTTGTCTATATTATTCCATAATTGTATCATACAATTTATTTTTTTTTTAGAATCCGAGTGAAGTGAAAAATCTTAAGATTTTACGATATATTTTTTTTTTTTATCTGGAGACACTTATTTCTCAACTTAACTCCAAACCCAAAATTTCATCCAGTAGCTGTTACAGGTCAAAAATTAAATTTAACTGGTAATTTGAGGGTTTACTAAGCTCTCGCCTCAATTGAATTCTAGACGAGTGGAAAATCATCCTAAAAACGGACCGAAAACGGCGAAATTTGCAAACGACATTTTCATTAAATCGACTTAAGTAATGTCGTCATTACTCCAAAAATTTTGTTGCTGGCAACTGAAAACTTTCACCATATATTATTGATGTATCATTTCATGCTTTGGAAAAGTTTCGAAAATGTTGACTACTTTTTGGCTAAAAATACAACTTTGATAATAAGTACCTTGTCAATTAAAAGTTTATCCCTAATAAAGCTTCAAATATTTGACCAAAACATTTGAAAATTCAATACGACTTTACGGATATATATTAAACTAACTAACCGCGAGAAACAATTTTATTTTTTTATATAATCGTCGAAGACGTTATGAAGGCCGCCACTTCCGGACACGCTCGATAGGCGTGTCTCTACGGCCCGGTTCCGGATTACCAACTGGCTACTCGGGTCGGCGGGCGGCAGAATTGGCGGCGGCGGCGGCGGGCTCTGGTCTAGCGGGAAGCAGCCTTTTAGGCTGACGTCCGACGACCTTTGCCCGTCGGCGGCCTGCCAATGACTTCCGGGTCGACGGTCACTGAATCCGAGCGCCGGACCCGCAGCCCTTCGGGGACTACCCGTCCTCGTCCGACTGGGTGCTAGACGAGAACAAAAAACAGCATCTGATGTAGTAGAGATTCGGCACGTCGATCTTGTCGGTTGTCTGGACCCAGACCCGATAAATATTTTTTATTTTTTTTTTTTCCCCCAGAAACTCTCCAGACACTACTGTAAAAACCGCGCGATTATCGTACATTACGATTTCTTCCGTAAAATCGTATCTCGACAGCGCATAAATCGACTGGTGAAATCAGGTAACCCAAAAAAGATCTCCGCATAAAAATAAACGAGTTGCGCACGATACATTTGGAATCGAAGAGAAAAAGGTGCGTGAAAACCGGCAGTCGGTTAACCCCCTACCCTTCGACAAAACCCTCGGATTCAGTCTTCGGTCGGCTGTCGTGTGCTTACGGGGAAAAACCGGTGTAAACCACAAAAAATAAACAACTTACATATGTGTACGTGTAAATCAGAGATGGCCAACCCGCGAAATTTATCAAATATTTACAAAAAAAAATTATTTTTGTGCCGATAGAATATTCTGGAATGTCCGCGCAACGCGATATCTGTATTATTAACAACGTAATCGCAACAAAAGTTACCTAACAGATGAAAACTCGCAACGTCAATTACGATGTGCAAATACAAGCATTTCTATTGATTTAAAAAAGCTTAGTGAACGAGTCGAGAAACAAATATCTCACTAAATAGTTATGTTTACTCCACTTTTTTGTATTAAATACTTTAATATGTTTTAATTTTTTTTTTTAAATACGTTTATAATTTTATATGTGACCCAATTTTGAATGAAAAAATATAAATATATGTGATTATATTAATATTTTGGCCGATGACCCTTTTTTTTTTTTTTTGCAACCCTTTATGTGGCCCGCAGGATTGTTATGTATTTACAAAAGGGCCGCAAGATCATTTGGGTTGGCCATCCCTGGTGTAAATTATTCAAATATATCTCGTACCGTTCATTCGACGACGACGACGACGACGACGTCGCTGAACCACCTGTGCCGCGTCATCCGGGCCCGGTTCAACGGCACGACACACAGCAGCGTGGGCGCGGGAGACGGCGTTTTACGCGCGAGTTCCGGTTACGACGGTCCGCCCGGCACTTTTTCGGAGCCCGCAGAGGAGGGTACGGTTCTTCGGGCAGTGGTCCCACCGGGGTCGCGAACCACGGCGCCTTCACTGCCCAATAGGAGCTCGTCGCGTCCTCCTCCTTCGTCGACTTCCACGGCCTACGAGTCGTCCGCGCCGCCAACACCTCCGGATAAGGCGGCTCGGCCATCCCGATGATACTGGCGGCGGCGGCTTGACGCTGCTCCCGCAACAACCCCCGGGGCAGGTCTTTCCGGACACGCGGCGGAGGAGGGTACGGTTCTTCGGGCAGTGGTCCCACCGGGGTCGTGAACCACGGCGCCTTCACTGCCCAGTACGGGTCCTTCTCCTTCTCCTCCTTTTTCCCAATCGATTTTCGTGGACCACGAGCGATCGCCTTCGGTGCGGGCGACCCGAGGGGCCCGCGGAAAACCGAGGGGTGCGGTGCGACCATCGGCACGGCCCGGACTTCGGCCCACCGCTTGGAGCCTTTCATCGGCGCGGAGGGACTCTGGTCCAGACGGATCCGTTTTCCGGGCGGCCACTGTCCCGGACGAAAAGTCGGAGACCGCTCACGTTTCTGGCCTCCCGTCGAGTGGTCTTCCGGCGGCTGCTGGCCGTACGGCTCGGCTCGGCCCTGCAACGGCGACACCACGTGCGACACGGTGTGTGGCGCGAGCGCGCGTGGACCCCGGGCCAGGGGCGACGGCCGCAAAACTAGTCGCGACGGCCGCAAAACTAGTCGCGACGGCCGCAAAACTTCCTTTGAAATCCTGTAAACAACCAGACGACCACACGACCGGTTGAAATCGACGAATAAAAAGAAAATAAATAATAAAGAAACCGCTCTTGACTCATAGACCGACCGAGGAACGCGCATCTAGAATTTTTTCGTTTTGAGCCCGTTCGCCGCGGTCAAACGAAAACGGGCTCGTGGCCATCCGTAAAGGGAGTGTAGTTTTGACGATGAATACAAACAACGACAGTTTCGACTACGTTTCAGGAGGTATTCTTAACGTGTCCGTTCGCAAACGTCGCTCGTTCCGAAAATTAGAAATCAAATAAATACTGTCTCGTTAGTAAAAATGGTCATGAGAACACAGTCGTTCGCGCGTCGAATGATCGGACAGTCGGTTATTCCGTAGTACACGTCGTAATGTATAAACGTTATAACGTCGTTTTAGCGCCTAAATGTCGCTTATCCGCTTTGGACTTTTAACGGGGTCAATCAAATCCCTTTGATAAATAGCTACGCGACGACGAACGAAACGTTTTCGCGGCCCACACGTGAACCGGTTCGTGTGCGTCGCGATACGAATGCACGGTGTTTTTGCGGTGAAATCGCCCGAGGGACCCGCCTTTAATCCTACGCGCCGTGTGCTTTACATGGCTAACCGATGTCAAACGTGTTAATATTTCGACGGTCTAATAAAGAAAATATTACTCACGCGTGAAGTTCACGAATAGCGACCATTGTTGTGTGAACAATCGTTGCGGACAAAATTAATTTTTGTTTTTTGTTCAGACGACGACGTTCGCACTTCTGGACGGTTGTGTGAATAATGAATTTCATCTCAGTGCATTGCATATTGGTTGTCAGTAAACAAAAACTCCAGTTAAAATTAAACACATATAGATATCGGCCATATATAATAGGATCAAACGACAATCACAAAATTTACTTGAAATAATGTTCGTATGTAAATCACACATTTCGCCAATTTTCAAGTGATGCAAAACAAAGCAATCGATACATTTTTGTACTTCAAGTCAATCGCTTCTCTCACAACTTTCCCTACAATAAAATGTAATCAATTATAAAATAAAATTGAATTTATTTTTCTCAATACAATATTATATTGTATTAATAAATTGTGATCAATGATCGCTATTCAACATTGAATAAATTTGAAATATAATATATACGCCGTTTTTACAGTTAAAAAGTATATAAATTAATACATCAATGATTAAATTTACAAAATTAAAAACCAAAGCGTATTAATCATGTTTATTTGCTGTTGAATTGAACTTATTTACGAAAAATCTTTCCCTATATAACCTGATTCTTTTCAACGAGTAGCAAATACCATAATAGACATTCTTTTTTTTTTTTTTTTGTTACATAAATTATCTGAGATATGTTTTGATCGTCTGTAAGTAGAAAAAAACTTCACATCGCGTTATGCTATGTTTTTTAATATTGTTGAAATCGGTTTTGAAATTGCGTATAACAGTTGAGACCGATATTTAGTTTCACATTTTTTTTTTATATTTATTATCTAGGTATATAGATTCGCTGGACGAACCCTTTGAACAAAATTTACTGATCCAAAAAGATTATTGAGAAATAAACATTCTTCACTTTACTCATAATCAAAAAAGTATTGGTAAAATTGATTTGATATTTACCTAATTAGTTTTCATTTAATTCTCAGCTTTTTATTTCGTTAGGATTTTTTATTTTTATTTCGTTTTTTTAATAAATCACCATCGTGCGTGTTTCAAATATCACGACAAGAAACGTATTGAAACGTAGGCTTATTTTCTCGTGCTAAATAAAATATGACGACCACGTGAATTACCCGTCCGTGTTGCGTTCAAATATAACAAAATTAATAATAAATCAGTAAATTGTATAACATTTTCAGGTTTAAGCTATTGGTTACTCGTTCAAAAATTTCATGCGATATGGATTAAATCGCTCCGAGTCTAAAAACGTGTTAATTTACCATATATTTATTTAGAAAATCATACAACCGAACGCCATCTGAATTCCGTAGCTTCGTTGATTTCTATCGGTGGACAAAAATCATATATACTTTATATACATTTAACTTATGTCTAAATATCTACAACGTATTTTTGAAGTTTAATTTTTGTTTTTATTTATTTTTTTTTTTTTTTTGATTTTGAATCGAGTTATTTGTACTATTTTTTTTATTCGTCTCGCTACGACGCGATGTAACGTTTATGCGACTTAAAGCACACATAATTCAATAATTTCAACTTCTCGATATTGATTACAATCGATTCGATTCTTGTAACGACGTGATTGCGAGTGCAATGTACGTTGTAATAATCGTACAGAGTCGGGATAAACGAACGAAAATCATTCGGTCCGTTCGGCCGTTCACTGTCGATGTAATGATAACGACGTGACGATTCGCCGTAGGCTCTGCAACGCGTATCCGTATATTAATACCAAATATCAGCTGTATATTGATATCTGTTTAATGGTTGGCCTCTGTGTTTGTACGACGACGACAATAAGCTGAAATACCCGTCGAACCGTTGAAAATTATTTCAATAACTGAGTGTCGTTCGTACCCTTTGAAACGTGATTATACTATATTCAAAATAAGAAACGTAGACGGCGGCGACCAGTTTTCGTCGGCGGCGGACAGATGTTTCTTCCACTCTGCGTCTATTTTACCGACGACGGCCGCTGATATACGACCGTGGTCGCCGTATTAACGTTCGTTTATTTCATCAAACATGTCATCGAAGAAGAAGAGAAAATTTGGAAAGTCAATGATATAATGGACGAAGTGATTGATCAAAATGGAACCTTGTGTTTTGACTATAACGGGAGACACTGATTCTGATTATGACTGATATTTTGTTTATTTTTTTATTTTTTCTATGACTTATTTTTTTTTTTAATTTCCGTTTCTTTATATGTCTTGTAATAAATAATTATAATGTTTAAATTTGTTTTTTTATATTTTACATTTTCACGTAATATACCTAGTAATAACTCGAAAAAAAATTTAGTTTAAAAAAATGGTTTAATAATAATAAAAAAAAGGTTGAATGCTGCGCTGACGTACGGTAAATACGACCCAACGCAGCGCCGCGCCGTGCCGGTTCCGCACCGCATGCGAAAAAGTAGGAAACAATGCATTTTAAATTATTTGTTCGCGTCACTGGTCAACAACAGAATGAGGAGACACTCTCGCTGGCGACGGTGTCAAAGCTCGATAAGCGTAGTGAGGACACGCCCATGCGCACTAGTCGGCCGCCGTCTACGTTTCTTATTTTGAACAGAGTATACACGCGTTTAACGTCTCAAATCCGTCGTTACGCCAGTTTTGGTCGTACGTCGGTCTGCGGACGGTCGAGACACACGTCCGATCGTTCGCATTCGGATAAATCGTCGATTTTTACGAATCTCACACCGCGCGAACACCGGTATAATGGCTCAAGTGCACGACACGAGCTCCACGTCGTATTATTGAAGTCTTCGGTTCGAAAATACGACGACGAGTGTGCCGAATCCGGGCGCCGCCGCAGACTTGACGCGCGCGGACGCACCGACGACACGAAAAACAGTTGCAATGGTCGTGTCGCGCGGTGTAATGTCACGCGAAGTTAAATCACAAAACGTTCCCGAAAGCGTTTGAGTGTTGAAGGTCGACACGAAAACCGGAATACTGCACGAAACGCGAGGCCTCGTAGGGTTTTTGCGCGCCGGATGTGCGCCGTTACGTACATATAAATTGTGTGAGATGCACATCGTTGGAAAACAGCGTGTGTGCGTGTGTGTGCGTGTGTGCGTGGCATAGGCAGATATTTGGTTACGTCTCTGAGAGGGCTCGACATTTTCACCTTACCAATTAACATAAGAAACATTTTTAGGCAACGAGCTTCGGTTACTTAAAATTTAGAGTAGTAACACTGATAGTGACGGTAGAACGATTGGTTAAGAAAAGTAAAATAAAAAATACCACGTTTCGAGAGTGATTGATAACGTTCTCCGGGGGTTTTAGCCCCCCAAGTCTCCCTAATATCCACCTATGGTTAGCTTGTGCCCCCAAAGAGTCTAAAAACATATGTCTACAGGTAATCTTGTGAAAATCAAATATTACTTTTTTCTGACGTACGTGTGATATTTTTTGAGTACGTTTTAGAAGTCGAAAATCATTAATCGATCCAATATCGATGATTTAACATTTTTAGAAACCGTGTCACTCCGATCGCACCTGGAACACACGTCCCGTACCACAGTCAAAATCATTTAAAATTTCTTTAAGACTTAAATCACCCTAAACCTTAGAGTTTAACATCAGTTCATATCTTTATGCGTTAAAAAATATCTTCACGTATTGTTAGCGAAAACACGTAGATGACGTTAGAATTTGATTTTTAAGTTATACTCCCGAAAAAACGCCTCTATGGTTTAAAAAACAAATTTGAAATACATAAATTGATTTGGACTTTCTTAAAACAAAAAACTTGTATAGTAAGTACTCTTTTATATTTTTCGAATATTCATGGAATAAATTGCCGTAACACAAATTTCGAACATATAAGACTTGTTACTTACACAAGCAATTTTACGACTTCATGTTGTTATTCGTAATTAATCGACGACACCTGACTTTATTTTTCTTAAATTTCTCCGACCGTTTGGTAAACGGTCTAAAAATTCAAAAATCAACTTTTCGCCATTTTATCAACATAGTCGCCGCGAAAAATAATATTTCAGTACTATTCGCGATGTATTAGAATGAAAACGGTACAGAAATATCAAACTAACAAATATAAATACATGTCTCGTTTCAGTGGTGACTTGAACTTTTTTTTTCTTGACTCACATTTAATATTTTTACTCCACCCACCCTTTAATCAGTAACATACTATATTATAAGTAACGTTAATCGTTATCTTTCAGCGATAATTTCTTTGAATTAATAAATATAATATTTATATTCCATTCTTTACACAGGATACCAGGGTACGACGTCCCTCTTAACCTAATGTTGGTTGTCACTGTACGACTTACGCTGATACACATATAGGGGATAAAAATTATATTTCTAATTGAATTACCAACTTTCGAAAATTCTTCAAACTACCTTTTCCAACCATAGGACACCCACCCACCCATTAATATTTCTATGAATCACGTGATTCAAATATACATCATTCGAGCCGCCACTGTTTGTATGTGTATATTTTATAATTTTTAGTGTTATTGTCGGTAGGTTCTTTTTAAATCAACCTTTTAAAGTATTCATGTTTCACGAATAAAAACAATTTTTTTAATTGATAAGATTCAAAACACGTTGTTCTATCGGTATGACGGTATCCTAATAGTTTCATTATTATTGGACAAACCAATTTTTGTTTAATAAACACTTAAAGTTGAAAATTAATGTAAAAACAGTCTATTCTGTAAATATTGTGCTAATAATTTACTTTAACACTTATAAAAAAAATTCCCAAGTCACAATTTTTTTTAATTTTTCAGTAGTTAGTTTAGTACCTATATGAGTAAGGCCAAATTACATTTTCATAACTTATTATTAAATAGTAAAAATGTAATACGTAAAAACTTTCAATAAATTAGGTAATTCAAAAGTTCTAAATTTAAGCCAGAAGTGCTCAAATAATTTTGAAAATTTTGTGATATATCATACATATATGAAAAAGGATATTTTTGATATATGGTAAAATGTTTGGTGAACTGAACATAGGTCTTTGACTTGTAGACGAATGGTTCGCCAACTTACGCGTAGTTTTTTTTATTATTAAATTTACACGGAATTCACTTTCAATAATATATTTTTTTTAATTGATATTACAGTATTTAATCTATCTGACGACTGTATAATATACTTCAAATTATTATTATTTTTTTTTTTTTGGCGACACACCATCATTATACGTGACACGCTAGTTTGTCGGGACACACTACTGCTTTAAAGCACCACCTCAGTCTGATTACGAATCTAAAAATAAGTGGTTGGATGCAAATTTTTGACCAGGACTTCTATAGGAAAGTGTTTGCAAAATAGAAAAAAGAAACAAACATAAATGTAAAACCATAAATTACTCAGAATTTAAACAATTAATTTACATATACGTCTATTTATAAACAGAAGATAAGAAATGGTTGTCAAAAGATGTCACATATTTAAAATAATGGTATACACTAATCACTTTATTGTTCTCTCTTGTTGTCTTGTTATCACCAATTTTTTCGTAAGTAATTTGAGTGACATAAATTTATTAAAATTTGTGATATTTTTTTCTTAATAAAGCATAATGTTATGCCTCTGAAACCTGTACCTGGGTATAACTCCGGTTTACCCAAACAAAATAAAATGTATAGGCAACAAGGAACAAAGCTACCTTCAATATTTCATCCTCCTGAGGTACATCGTACATTATTATTTATTTTCTATAATAATATTATAATTTTTAAGTATAACAAATTTCAAAGAAACGATAAAGCATTTCTTTAGTAAGATATTCTGAGCAAAGCTTCAGTGTAATACCCATGGTTTTTATATATTTTCAATGTTTTACTTTTAGCTCAAAATTTAACAACTCTGAAACTTTTCTCATGTTTATTTAATCGTGTTGTTGATATAGATTACAAATTTAAAGTTTCTAGTGATATTATTTTTGGAGTTATGACAAAAAAACTAAAATTGTTTGTAGTAAAAATATGTTTCACATCAAATTTTACGGTTAGGTACTATAAAAAAATACTATAAAAAAATTGAAAAAAATATCAAAATTAATTTAAATAAAACCTATTATTGTTAATACTGTATACATTTCTTATTAATAAAATATATTATACAGGAAAATTCTATATTATATGATTTGGCCGATGCAAATTACAAAAATATCATAACGAAGGATAAGGATTTTTAAATGTCTATTAATTAATACTTCGCAAAAATTAAAAATATCACATATTGTTACCTATTGTTATACCCTTACGTCATTGTAATACCCGTATTATTTGTTTTCCAGAAGTACCAAAACTTTGTCTGGTCTTTAAAAAGTAAACGTCAAGTTAGCCTTAGGAATATAGTTTATGTGCTTAGATTTTAAAGGACCTAAGAATCCTCTTATTAGTTAACATCGTTATTTCGGCCTCGTTCATCATAGTATACACTCATAAAAATGATGGCAAAAACATCACTGAAAGTTACCGAGTTCGTCGTACTGCTCCTCGACGACGATCTCCGCGTTTTTATTTATTAGAATTATTCCCGGAGACAAAATTCTCGGGTATTATACATGCCACTGCGGACCACACGTTTTACAGCGGTACATTCGTATGTACACGGACGTCTATATAGTCTCACGTGGCGTCGATTAAAAAAAAAAAACGTAAGAAGATCGTGTATATTCTGATTTTATTTTTATTATTTTTTTTTTTTATATAATCCAGATCCGACGGCACGTTTATAGCGTGTAGAGATGATTTTTGTCGTCGGCCGTTAGCTGCTCATGAACAATAATTACCGACGTGTCATTACGCCACAAACACGGGAATAAAAAAAAAAAATAAAAAAAACGATTTACGTATTCGACGCCAGCATGAAATATTAGAACCCGACTTATATTAATTATTATATTATTGTATACATACCGTACAGTACTGTCGTGCGTGTGCGCGCGTACTACTATTAATGCAAACGACCGTGGCTACATACTTTTACACTAAATAACGTCTAAAAAAAGACCGGGGATACCGTTAATGTGGTAAATGGACGTGTACGGTGTTGAGTTTAAAACGAAGAAAAGTGTGTTCCTCCGAGTTCCTGAAAACGCTAAGACCATAATATTTATAATATTTATATAACACGTATTAACATAATGCGTGTGTTTGTAATGTTTGCGTTGAAGGTTAATGAGAAACCATTTATGATTCTATCAGTTTACCGACGTCCGAATGACTGTCGTTCGTCATTTGAGAAATGCATTTTGTAAATTATATAATGGCATTATAAAAATCGACTACTCGCTATAGCGTTTCACAGTTGTAGTCGAGTGTTATGTCATAAGCGCATAATATTTTTATCGAATTTTCGGATATTATACCACGTAAGTGGTTAGTCGTTTTGTCGAAAAACAAGGATATAAATGTCGGTTATTTAATAACCATAAAACAAAAAAAATAAAACAAAAAAAATCTGACACTACATTGACCGTGACAATTTCACTTTACTCGGCTCGAAAACTTAATCCTATAATAGTGTCTAGTGCGTATAGGAATAAAGATATTTTCGGAACGCTTTTGTTGGAAAAACGTAACCCGAAAGGTCTGAAGTTTAAGTTGGTTTTTTAATACGAAATTGAATACTATGTTATTGTTCCAAAATTAAGTCGAATCGAATTTATACATTTATTTTCCAAAAGCGTTTGAAATTCGGAGTGACGACCAAATTATAATTGAACGTATCACGAACATGACAGCTTAGTACTTACGTCGAATGACGTACGTAGGAAAACAACATATTCTACCAGACAGCCCATGTTTTCTCGGGAAATTCTTGACGGTGAAAAATCGCGGCGTGAAAATCACGTCGAACATCTACGCAGGAATGTCGAGGACAATGCAAAGAAGAAAATACGAGTTCTGGCGGCGAGAAGCATATCGTACGCGGCAGTTCGTAATGTTAACACAGACGAGTGCGAGATTCGCAAAAGACGCGATAAAACATCTACGTGTTCAAACGGAATCCTATAGTGACCGAGGAACGCCGGAAATAACGGGACGAGGGAGTATTATAATATATTATCAAGGTGAAAAAACGTATAACCGTAGCGTTTTCACATATCAAACGTTTGGTGTGTGTGTGTGTGTGTGTACAATATGATATGTGAAAACGCTTAAATTATTTTCATAGACGAAACAACGCGTGTCTCGGCGTACCGAGCCGTAAGTAGGTAAATCTATCCACTTGTTGGATAGAACACGTCGACGGTTAGACGGAGATGCTCCGTTGTACATATCTGGCGATCGGCTCACTATGGTTTTTCATACGGGTACCCGTGAACGGCACTGACCGTTTCATGACGTGACCTAGTTGTGATTTTTCATAACAGCGTGTGATTTACTGAATTCGCGCGACTCGATGTAAAAAAAAAAAAAAAAAAAAAAAAAAAATGAAAAATACGGTGTAACTATGTTTTAATTGCTGAATAATTCATAATACGAGACGTTTCTCGAAAGGATGAACGTTATAGATATACAGCACTATAGTCACGGCGGCGGAATCGTCGTAAAAATGTAAAAAAAAAAAAATTTTAGCTCACGGACGTATGTTTTTATTGATAAACATCGATACAGTACCGTAGACCGCTAAGGTTGTGTGAGGTTTGTGCGCACAGCAAATTATTTTATCGGCCGTCGTGTTGTGTGTGCGGTTTGTGTTCTCACGGAAGTACGTCTCGTGAGTGGACGCTGGAATTTGCGGAGCTAAATGGTGTTGCGTTGTTATGCGTTATCTATTTATTTAACCCGGAATGAAGGTGATTCGATTTTTCGTGTCAGTATAGTTTTGATAAAACAATTCCATACAGCTTCAGTGGGCGTAATTAGGGGAGAATTGAAGCGGGGCTGAGCTCCCTCAGTTGTGATTGTATCCCCCTTCAGATTTCGGAAATGATTTTAAAATTTCGTTTAAGTTAAATATTAAATGAGCTTTGTTTTATTTATACAACTCTAACTGAGCAATATTGGAAAATATTTGAAAAAGATAAATTGTGAAAATATTCAATAATTTCGCTGTAAACGTGCAACATTATTAAAAACCATCGGAAATAATTGACAGATTTCCCAAGGTCGAAAGAAAAATATCTTATGAATTATATTTAAATAAATGTTAATCGTTAACGCTAAATAAAATGTGTGTGTGTGTATTATAATGTTACCCAGTAAATTGTACATAGGTGATAAATTTAAATTAATAAATAATTAATTAAATAAATTATTTAATTTTATTTTTAATTATAAGTTTGTTCTTGATATCGTGTTAACGAGCGATACATTTTTTAACCTACATACACAAAAATATGCTGATAGTTCTAAAAGTCCTGAGCCCCCCCCCTGCAGAGCTCAGACCTAATTGCGCAGCTGTCCAGCTTCCTGAAGTAACGAAGAAAGATTGAAATAGTACTTTTTCATTGCCAATAAAGCTCATAACAATAATAAAGTATTGATAATGCGATTAAAGGCAGGTTTAATTTTTTTTCTTTTCAGTGATCAACTGAAAAGAAAAAAAATGTGATAGACTCTATGTCTTCTATAATATTACCCTAGAGAGACAGACGAATTGCGAATAACAATGTTATATTAAGTTAAAATTTAATGATCCCATAATATGAAATAAAACATTAACAAAAATCAAAAAAATGATGTAAAAACAGTCGATTCCGTAAAAACAAGTAATAATTTTCTGAAACACTTACAGAAAAATCCTGTGTTACGATTTTTGAGAATTTTTCAATATTGTTACTGTATATGAGTGTGAATAAGGCCGATTAAGTTTTAAGAACTTTTTATCCACAATTAAAAAATGTCTTGAAATTTATGCCGAGTATGTAACAACGAACAATGTATATTATTAATACACTGAAAAAATATCAACTTTTTAGTAACATCACTTTTGGAGTTATGTTTAAATAACTAAATTATATAAAAGTGTTGTTTTCGGCAAATTTTACCGTTTTTACTAGGTTTTTCGGTAGTTTTTCCTCATGCCAAGAAAAACTATTTAGGAGGGAGAAAATGAACCTTCAAAGGATTATCTGCAAGCGATTTCCTATCTACCAAATCGTCGAATGAAATTTTAGGACAAAGTCAAGTGTAATAGTGTGAATTTTGTCGTAAAATAACCAATAAGTTCCAACGCGTCCACAGTTGAAGCTTACGTTAAAATTTTTTATACAGGATCCAATTTTTCAATACCTGCTTATAGCAATCGATGTAACTTTACAACCAATATCAGTATAAAAAAAAATTGAAATTATTTTTAAAAATTCCATATTTTTATTAAAGTAAAAGTCACCCAGAGGAAAAGAGCTAATAATTTTATCTCGGCGCGCCACGCCTGTCATAGAGTAAGGTGGCCATATGTCCCGTTTAAAACGGGAATGTTCGTTTTGAATTCCGAGTGAAGCTTAAGTACTGTTAGTGGTTTAAATGTTAATATCCCTATTTTTCAAATATTAAGAACTAGGTATATAGGAGAGTTTACGCAAATTAATATTTATATCTTAATAATATTCTTGGTTTGAAATAGGAATGTAAAAAAAA
The DNA here is from genome assembly GCA_027580255.1 of Therioaphis trifolii. Classification (NCBI taxonomy): domain Eukaryota; kingdom Metazoa; phylum Arthropoda; class Insecta; order Hemiptera; family Aphididae; genus Therioaphis; species Therioaphis trifolii. The sequence goes on from CM050406.1 coordinate 23,850,180, forward strand.
ATAAAACTAAGTATATTTTAATTTTCTATTTAAAATAATACGTTTATTGATGATTATAATTGTTTATTTAATTAATCACCTTTTTTTATGTGTTCAATCAATCTTTATGATGCTGGGGACCCTTTGCACAAATTTTATATTTTTTGGAATATGTTTTGTAATGATTCAAATCGATTAGCCCTCGGGCGCCGGGGAACCCCTGCTCAAATTTTTAATTTTTTTAGAATTATTTTCATTAAAAGAAATATTCTTTTCCCTTGACCAACGGGAGACCTCTACTCAGATTTTGGATTTTTAAAATATTCTTTATTTTCCAGTTCTGAATTATTTCTCCTGCAATTTTTAATATTTTTAAATTTATTAATCAATTTCTTACATCACATAGTTGTTTGGCGCTGGGGACCCTTAGCACAAATTTTTAATAATTTTCTAATCATTTCATAATGATTAAAATCACTTGGTCCTCGAGGGCTTGGAGAACTCAGCTCTAATTTTTCCATTTTTTAAATATTTTACCATAACTTAAATTAATTGGCACTCGGTCGTGGGGAACCCATGCTCAAATTTTCAATTTTTTGAAATTTACAAAACAGTTTTTTATATACTTATTTTATGGGCACCAGGTTCCTTTGCACAAATTTTTAATAATTTTAAATTTATTTCATTAAGATTAAAATCCCTTGGTCCTCGAAGGCTGGGAAACTTCTGTTCAAATTGTTCAATTTTTTAAATATTTTACCGTAACTAAAATCACTTGGCCCACGGGCGCCGGGGAACCCCTGCTCAAATTTTTTTTTTTGTAAAGCATTTCATAATAAAGCAATTTGCCCACGGCTCTGGGGACCCTTTTGCTCAAATTTTTAATTTTTTTTAAATTTATTTCATTTTATTTAAAAACACTTGGCCCTCGAAGTCTGGGAAACCTCTTTTAAATTTTTTGGAATGTGTTTTGTAATGAATAAAATCGATTGGCCCTCGGGCGCCGGGGAACCCATCCTCAAATTTTTAATTTATTCAAATTTACAAAACAGTTTTTTACATACCTAAGTAATATATTATACAAACCAGTGGTGTGGCGAAAGACCTAGTTTGAGGCACGTGCCTCAATTTAAAGGGTGGTGGGTGTCTGGTGGTCACTGTTTAGTGATCTACGATCATCATATTTTATCATTCGTTTTCTTTGTATAACATTTTTTAAGTACTCTATAGTAATTAAATACATGGGTAAACTTGCTCATAACGGGGTTTAGAAAAATTATTTTAGTGAGTAGGTGAGCACTGTAGATGTGACTTGTAGATGTTGTTTGACGTCCGATGGTTCGTCTTCCTCTCTCACTGCCACTGCCTGTTCAGTTATTCTATACTGTCTTATATCCATACCGAAAAACCCCCGTTCAGCATTAATTCGCGACCTCGTTGCCGTACCGCACACTCAACATATTATCAGTGCTCTACTTATGGGACTACGTGCGATGTTTTATAAACAACAATCGTTACACGCGTTTCCTCCGTCTCTCTTCCAGAAAACTCACGAAACGCGTAAAGGACGTGGGAATCGACGTCAAACGAATCGAAGAGGTGAGTTCCTACGTTTCAAAAACGCTCGGCGTAACTCGGTTTCGTGTGGTCCGGACGGCAGCGAATTTTCAATTTTAAACAGAAAAACCAGAAAAATACGACCGTGACGTACCGGTTTCGACGAACGCGTGTCCGCGGTCCCCCGATCGATTCCACAAACCATCGCGCGTCGACGTGTTGATTAAATCGCACACGAAAGGAAAGCGTTCGCCGCAGACGCGCGTACCTCTCGTCGGATTTTCTATAGCGCTGCGGCGTTCCGAAACCCGCGAAAAACGTATCGTCGCCAATTATCCGGGCGGTCCGGACACGCGGTTGCACCGTAATTACACACGTTAATACGTTTAACAGTAACTACGACGTCGACGACGATGATAATAATCATAATAATAATAATAATAATAATAATTATCTCGCGCCGCTTTCTTTTTTCAGCGTGAATTTCAAAAAAGCCTGAACTAGTTTCGAATCCGACCGTTTTACTATTTGCTTTCGGCATCGATTTTTTAATAATTTCGTCCGTTTACGCGTTTGTCGCACACGGCGTTTGCCTTACGCTGACATACATAACCGGCTGTTGGCTGGTGGGCATTTCTCTCCAAGAGCTAATTGCCCGAGTAAATGTCGTTCTTCAAATGTAATAGATGGCAAGTTTGGAAATGGCAAGTTAAAATGTTCGTGCAAACAGGCCTGATGTTTGCAAAAAGCTCCAAAGCTTCCATCACTGCAGTCACACAGTCCGATAATAATATTAACAGTGTGTTTTAATTCAATATTCGATGGACTAGAAACCAAATAAACTCCATTGCTTAAATTTTTTACAAATTTTTCAGTAATGTTTTGTAATTTATTACAAAGTTCAGAATATTTTTCAATTGATTCATTCTTTCAACTAATGCGGTTACATCGTTATCTTCATTTCTACATAGGACAATTTCTTTCAGCCGTTGTAGTGGCGCCGTAAAACGAACGTTCGAATTTCCAAACGATACGCGTAGGAGGCGCAGGCAATTCAAGTCGAGGACTTAGGCGGCTGACCCCCTATGCAGACGAGAGATAAGGTGAAGGAAAAAACATTGCGGCGTAGGCGTATATTATTACGCGAGAGAGGAGGTGAATCTTTGCCGTGCCGATATTTTGTAATCAAAATTAAAATAAAAAAAAAATAAAAAAAACAAAAAAATCAAACGCTACATGCGTATATTCATAGGTGTGACTTGCGATGGCCTTTGAAAGAAAAAATATGAAATTTTAATTTAACAAAATATTTCTAGAACGACTTTTGTCTGGAACGTAACGAAAAAATGTAAAAGTTTTTTTCACAGGTACCGACTAAATAATAAACGCGGTTGTATTTTATTTTCAATTTATTCCATACGATTTAAAACGCGTTCTATCCAACTATTATGTATCATAAAAATACGAGCATAAATTATTATCAATACTCATGCGCATTCGTTTTTATGTTTTGAAACATCGTAGAACGACCTTCATTTCTCCTACACGCGGAAAAAAAACGCACTTCGCCCTCCCCCCCCATTTAACCGACGGGCGCCCGTGTGCGTTCCTGTGGATAAATAATATTATTGATAAACCGTCGACGATTATTTTTCGTCCAACGGAGGATCAACAAACAACGACGAGATCAAACTTGGATCGCGTGCCGTCGATCCTCGACCGAAACGCTATTCTATTCTGGGGAACGCGGGCCACGTCCCTTTGTTGTAAATCACACATTTTCCACCGACGTGACGTCATGCGAATCGGACGGTCGTCCCTTTTTACTGTTTTTCTCGCGCGCGAGCCTTGCCAGAAATAAACGACCGGTGAATTCGGTCACTCGTACGTATCATATTGTGACGTCTTACCTACACGTGGCGTAGTAAACTTTGTCGGAACAGACGTGTACACGGTAAATTCTTTGCACGAAGTTGTTAGTGTGACGTACGGGCACGCCGTTGTGTTTTTTTTATTTTATTTTATTTATTCTTTTTTCATCGCCCACGTAAATTCGTTATTTAATTATTTATCGTTGAGTAATACTCTGCACCCGATCCCCAGCGGCGAGAGTTTGCGTGCGTAAAACAAAGACATAATAATATATACGACGTGGGTACGAAATCAGCAGCCGGTAACGATTTGAAATAGTTCGCGTGCATAATAATTATACTATAATGCCATCTTTTTGGACCGATTCCCGATGTCGACGATTATATTATATTTTTACGTTGAATTATAATAATATGACAGTGAGGAATGAACGATAAGTGATTCCCTCAACTTTTTTTCTAGTCACGTTTTATTCCTTTTATTAGCAATTTCGTTTATTTTATATATGTCACCGCCAATATGGATAATTAAGGAATTTTGAAAAATCCCTACGCATTATGCATACTGCTGTCTGCTGACCCATTTCAGGCAACGTAAATAAAACAGACGATTTTCAATATTATTTTATATACAACCTAGGTATTTTATGAAATTCCTTGGCGTTATGTGAAATACCAATTTCTTTTAAGGCAAAGTAAAAAACAATTTATCATAATATGTTATAACCAGGGCTCGAAAGTTGTGGCACTAAAAATGTTACTTTTTAGCTCCTTAATATGCACTTAAAAACTCCAAAATATGCGCTATAAATGGCACGAAAAAACAAAAAATATGCATTTAACTTGAAAAAAAAATAATTAGAAATTTACTATTAAAAAAATTAAATGTTATTAATAATTACATTTACCGATTACTAATTAATTAATAAACTATTTTATAAAATGCCACGAATTATTAATACATCGGATCGTCGATGAGTTTGAAGAACGGTGAAAAATGAAATATTTTTTGCTTTATTTCCAATAATTTAAATATTTTTTTTTAAAATAACCAATTAAAGTCATTCTTTTCAACAAAATGTGAATTTTCCCTATATTATGTGAAAATATACCCAAAAATAGCACAAAAAACACTAAAATAGCGAAATAGCAACAAAAACCGTAAATATGCGCAAAAAGGCAAAAACAAAAATTCGTGTATGACATCAGATAAGTGTGAAACATGTTTCCATCTTACTTAGGGTGTTCTAGAACGATCCAAAAAAAAAAATATTCGTTTGCCACAACATCCGAACCCTGGTTATGACTTAAAATATTATATTCAGATTCTTATAATTATCGTGTATTGTTATTCATATCACACAATTTAATTTATATCTATTATTATATTTTTATGCATAGGTATTACTATATGATCGATATTATTGTTATATTATTTATACATTTTACATAAACTACTAGCTACTAATTACAACATATGGTGTAGAAAAATGGCATTTCGAAGTGCACAAAACATTATTTTTAAGGCAAATGCACTTTTTATTTTGACACTTGGTATTATAAACACGTATTTCCTACTCCACGTTTGGTGTTATACATAATAACGCCATTTAGAATAGGTTTTCGCATTCCAGGTACAACCCGCTCACGAGACCCTTACTACCTTGCTTAGTACTACCCTGACAAGAAATTATTTGGATGATGATCCTTTAAGGAGAGCTATGTCTTTGGTTAATAGTCAACCTAATATTTTTCTTATTTAGGTTTTTGTTTTTGTTATATTTAATTTTTAGGCTTACTATGTAATACCGTATCATTTTAGTTGATTAACATTCAATGTATTATATATATATTATAATGTCATAATGTATATTCATTCATATGTACTACATTGTAAAAGCCGTATGGCGTTTAAAATAATAAATAAATAAATAAATAATACCTAGGTGAAGCTCATATTATGTTTATTTCCGAGTGATTTTTGGCATTTCACACTATGCCTAGATAGTTTGCAAAACACCGGATTATCCATATTGCCGATAACTTATAAATCGTATTATATCATACATCCGATACCCGAATTTCACCAGAACTAAGTATTCGCAAACTCCTTTCGTCAAAACTATAGTTCAAACATGAATCAACTAAGACTCTTAACGTCAAAACTATAGTTTCAAATTTTTTATTTTTTTTGTATGTGTCTAAAATATTTGAGTTAAAACTAGTATTTACCTGAATAATTTTATTAATTAAATATAAAGTATTTAATATATCTTTTGTCAAAACTTATTTTTAGTTTTTGACTAGAGAACAATATAAATCACTATATACTAGGATAAATATAGAAATGTATTTTTATTTGAAACAATAATATCACGTGGGCCGTGGCGTATAAAATCACACGATGTTTGATTTTTTTTTTTTTTTTTAACAACCAGTAGTTTTGCTGAATTTGTCGCACACAAAGGAATGACACGATGCTATCGTAGATATTGTATCAATACATTTAAATAACGATCGTTGTTATTATTTTCAGCGCTATGTATACGATGTTGACATTATTTCGATTGATTTGACTGCTGGCCGACCGTGGTCACCCGTGATCGCACACATAATACGCATTATACCGAAAAACGCTTAATTCCGTAGTCAAAACTAGTTTCAGGTGCTTCATTTGCACCTACAGCTAATTCTAGTTTTAACTAGTCGAAACTAGTTCCTACGAATTTCGGGTTTTATCACCAACAGAACATACGGATTGTGAAAATTATACTTAAACGAATAAATAAATAAAAAAAAAATAAATAAATAAAAAAAAACACTAAACACCGAAACCAGAAGTCGATTTCACATCTCGTGTGGAAAAAACATGAGCCGACGATTTCCACGAACTGGTGCGCTCGACGAAAAATCGTTTTTTTTATCGTCGCCGAACACCTGTTGCGCGCGGTGTGCGACATGCGAAAGAGAAAAAACGGCATCCGCGTTTTTACGAGTCGCGATTTCGTCGGCCGGAAGTGACGGAGTGACTTCTCGTAAACGCGCCGTTTAACGGGTGAGCCGCAATGAGCCTAGCGCGCGTCTCTTACAGCCATCGTTCCTTTCCGGTCGGCGGGACCTGCGCGCGAGCCGAACGCCTGCGGACCAGTGCCACGACTTGCTGTGATTATAGTAGTGATGGCCATCGACATTTCGATACGATATCGATACCGTGACTTATTTTCGATATCGACATCGAATTAAATGTTATCGATGTAAACCGATATCGTGAATAAGTATTTAGTTATTAGTTATACACTAATACACTAATACACTACGGATTATCTATTTTATTATAGCTATTAAATGCCACTGTGCCAGGTGGTATTATAAATATTAACCTATATATATTATATATTTATTTTATCTTTTATCTTTATTGAAATAACTGTACTCGGTGCCAGTTGGTAGATAATCCCTATACATTCAATTTAGTTCCGATTATTCCGTTCGTAAATGTAGTACGTGTTTTGTGCATTGTGCTTTTATTATTGTGCGATAATTTTATAATATCGATAGATCGCGAAACGATATCGAAAAAAAATAAACGATATCGATATTGAAAATTATATCGTTGGCCATCACTGATTATTAGTGGGCCCCTATGCAAGGCAGAATTATGGGCCCCTCTTTTTTTTACATTTTTTTAAAAGCAATATATTATTAGTACATCACATTTGTAACCCTTTTCTCCTGTGGTATATTATACATACAATAAATAATTGAATGCCGATGCCATACGACTATGCCGCTCTTTCTGAGATTAAATCACTCTCAAAGTATGGACGAATTTGTGCGTCTGTCGACAGAGAATATTTCCTCCGGCGATCTAATCGACTTACACGCATGCGATAAACGCGTTTTTGATACATTATAACTAACTGAGTAACATAACAATACACACATACATTTTATTTTATGTCAACGATTTTAAACGTGTACAATTATAATTTTAAAGATATTTTTCTTTTGACCTTGGTAAATCGGTCAATTATTTCCGATGGTTTATACGTAACAATTTTGCACGTTTACAGCGAAACTATTGAATATTTTCACAATTTATTTTTTTCAAATATTTTCTAATGTTACTCAGTTATAGTTGTATATTATGTAAAATGGAGATCAGTTAATATTTGGGTGGAACAACATTTTTTAAATCACTTCCAGCAATCTGGAGGGCTAAAATGACAACAGGGGGGTTTGACCTCCAAGCCTCCCATTGATTGCGCCACTGTTCAGGAATCAACGCAGTACATGCCTTTTAAACGAACCCGGTAATCAACATTAATTAACAATACTTTGACGTCCGAATGAACTCGGCAGTCAATCAATATACGAAAAGCAAGTCTCGGCAATCAAACTCACCAACACTGTCGGAAAGAGACAAAACCTGCACGTAACGCATAACGTGTTGCGTTGTCGACCTCGTTTTTCCGTCGGACTTTCGACCGCGACTAAACGATCCACATCGTCGTCGACAATTATTAACCCGTCCAGTTCGGTCTCCACTACGGCGTACGGGTATTTTATTTCATTTGTTTTTTTTTTCAAATTCTTTTTCTCGTTTTTTCCCGCCGCCGCCGCGTCGTTAAAGCGTGTTCACTTGTTTTTTTTCCCTACGACACGCCGTCTAAATTTTATCACGTGAGCACGTTCCTTCAATAAAACGGCTCATCGACGGCGCGTACACGTGTGTGTGTGCGCGCGCGCGTGCAACAAGTCATGTCCGGACCTTATAGGATGGACTCCGGTCGGGCATAGAAAGAAAAAAGAAAATAGGCCGGAAAGGACGCGCGCGGACCGGATCGTATTGAAAACTCAAACCGTTTCTGTTGCCTCGGACATCGTAACTATGTTAAATCCATTAAATACCGCCGCGTTCGAATACCGATGACGAATTATCATTTTTGATTTATTTATTTTTTCGTTTTGTTTCGGTTTCAAGCGCGACAGTCTCTAGTACGCGTTAAGATCGAAAAACAAAGCCGATCGTGATGAGTGTGTTCGGATCTACAAGGTGAGATCAGCTATACCTTGATGCAGGGGCGTATTTATGGGGAGGGCTGAGCTCCCACAGATATCCAGGAATTGTTTATGAAGTCTGCTTATTATGTCCTATCAGATGTAAATCGTAAAAGTTCAATAAAATTGTATAAAGAATCATTAGTGACAATGAACAAGTTATTCATGTAATGTGTCTGACGATTTTAAAATCGTAACGATTATATCTTTGAGTTCGGTTTAATAGGCTGAATTGGGGAATTTAAGTTGGAGAAAATACCACAGCCCCCCCCCAAAATCTAAATACGCCCCTACCTTGATTACCTCGATCGAAAGTCCTACGCCGGTCGACCAGACGTGTTAGTCGGTCGTCTTATGTTGTTTTCGGAATCGGTGCTCCGTGCATCGGTCACGTTGCATTACGAATTCAGTAGGTCCGGTCAGTGTAGTACTGAAAACACGGTGGCCAGCTCGTTACTATTATTTATAGACGCTAACCGGTAGTAAACACACGATGCCATTGTATAATACGGTGGATACAACGATCACGTGTATAACAACAATGACCAAGCCAAGGGCGTACGCAAAAAAAACCCAAAGTCGGGGGTGGTTTTTCGAATTAAAAACCAAGGGGTGTGCTTATTTTATTGTTTTATTATTTACGCTGGAAAAAGCTAATAATCGATGCGACACTCGTGAATGGTATTCGGCATAAGTGTTCGTTATCGTGCTCGGGTATCGTCACGGCCACGACCAACGCCAGTGTCTGCGACCACTTTCATAAACGTGCAACAATATGGCTTTGGAGCATTCGAAAAACGGAAGAAAATAAACTTCGGACACCGATTCGGGAGGTGCTTGAATCCTCTTGACCACGTCCCCGAATCGAGGGAGTGAGGTCTCATTGTGGAATACGTAAATAATTAGGTATAGTTTGATAAAATAATTGCAGTCAACAACGTCTTGTCTTTTTTTTTCGTATTTTATTGTTATTATTATTATTATTATTAATAAACACATAGAATTACAAGACGATTTATATAATATATGTATATAAATATATACGTATACATCATGTATATGTATGTATATATATTATATACGAGTCACATTAAAATAACATATTACCTATTTATTTATATATATATAAATCTATAGGTATGATAATATATAGACGATAACATGTCACGTGATAAAAAGCGGATTACATATTATTACGCGACATATACATAATATAAATTATTCTACTTAAAGTACTTACGACTACTAAATAATGATAATAATAATAATTATAATTAATTGGTATGTTTATGTATTACAATATATAATATATTTATATAGTTTTAAAAATTATCGATCACATCGTTGTCTGTGCAATGCGCAACTACGACGACAACATCGTCGGACGCGCGAACACGAACTACAAGCGTTATTATACAGCAGCAATCCCGTGGCGCGCCAGAGAGCGAAAAAATCATCGAAAAATTTTCGTTACACGTTAAACAAAAAATAATAATAATAATAATGAAAAATAGTAATAATAATAATATATTTATATAGATTAATAATAATAATAATAATAATATACGTATTGGGCGCTTAACTCCAAAAGTCTAAACGATACAATCATGACGGATCTCGCGCAGGCTTAAACGTTAAAATATAAACAACAAAAAAAATAAAAAATAAAAATAATTAATAATAATAAAATATTTATATAAATTACTTTATACAATATTTCATAACTTACTAGAAGATTAAACTAAATCTCATTACGATTAATAAAAAAAAAAAAAAAATATATTTTCATACGAAGAATACGATCGATATTACGTCTCCCTACACCGGTTCGTTTTTTATTTTTATTTTTTTCAAATATTTATACACGGTACGCGTTCGTAACATAAGAAATAAAAAAGAATTACAACAATTATTATAATATTCTTATCGTAGGTAGTCGTCGTCGTCGTCGAACACGGCGTTCGATTTTGTCGATTTTCGTTTTATTTTCCAAAACGATTGTCATAACATATTATCGATAAGTAAATACGTACGATAACGATTCCGATATTATTCCAATATTGTATTTTGTTCGTTGTACGCCGAGTCGTGAGCGAATTCGTGATACTAATACCTATATTATTTATTATTATGATCGCGTGAAACGCGCCGAGACTCCGACGCGAATTGGTCGACGGTATTAACGGATGGTATCGTCAACAACTATCAATATCACGGTTATCACGTAGTCGTCTGTTCGACGGCCGCCGTCGTCGTACACGGTACGTACACACGGAGTCCCGTCGCGTTTCACCCTAAATGACTACTATTGTTAAAAATATATAAAATAATAAAAAATAAAAATAATAATAATAATGATAAAAAATATCGTACACACAACGTTTATAAAGTAAAAAAGACGAGAAAAAAATACAAAAGTAATAAAAAGCTCGTGAAAATCGTTTTCGTCCGTGCACGACATTACGTGTAATATCGCACACTACGAAATAGGTATATGCTATACATATATATGTGGTATACACATATGCGATATACCTCCATCAGTCGAGAACAAAACGAAAGGATCTATATAATAATATATGTATGCTACTTTTTTGTTTTTTTTTTTTTTTATGTTTTTTTGTATTTGTATATTCTTGTTTTTTCCTTCTCGTCGATAGATTTTCTATGGGTTTTTTTTTCCGTTTACGACTACCGTCCGGAGCAGACGACGGGAACCACGGATGCGCACTAGTCCCACTCGCCGACGTACATCGGGGTCCTGTGACCCGCCGGTATGTAACCTCTGGTGGGTATGGGCAGCCGTCCGTAGATGTGGTTGTAAGGAGAATCGAAAACTTCGGCGTCTGTGGGGTCACATGAAAAAAAAATAAATAAAAAATTACGAGTTTATCACCATGCAGGCACAATCGCGTAGGTACGATCAAATCGTGTAAGTCCCGAGGCACGGGTTCCGCTCGAAACGGACGTTTTCACACTAATTATTGTTTACTACTAACAGGGCCCCCACAAACAATTTCGGGCCCCTACACTGAATTTTTATTCGGGCCCTTTATAAAACTTCCAAAAATACAATTTACTATATACATATAAATTTATATATACATATAACAATTTTACGAATAATATTTGTTTTTTCGTTATACAAATTCAAGATTCATAAATCATAACCATTTCAACATTAATAATGTGTATTTAATTTTAATTTTTTTTACCTACAATATTATTTAAATCAAAAAAGAAAAAAAAACAAGTTTATTTTAATTTATATTTAATATATTTTTTTTTGCAAAGAATGCAATACAGTTATAATATGATAGTAAAAAGAGACAAATAAATTCACGGATTTAACGATTCTGGTTTCGTTTTTTCGAAATCCGTTCGATGTATACAACGCGGTGTATTACACAATACTGATCAAATCTAGCCTAGGACCTATAGAATGCCTACAATGTATTGAAATCTAATAGAAGGTAATAATAATTTAATATCGCTTACAAGCGACGAGGAAGACGCAAACTGCAGTGTCAAGATAATTTCTAGGTAATCATTACGGTCAATCCGTATTTTAAACTATCAAAATATTTTATATATATAAAATGTTATTTTACCAATATTATTCAATGTAAAATAAGTATACTTCTACCAAAATTTCAAAAATTACAAATAAATTTCTACGGGCCCACGGGCCCTTAAAATAGCCGGGCCCCTGTACTCAAGGTCCACCAGCCCCCCTCCCTCCCTTGTGGGCGCGCCGACTATTACTGCATCTACTATTCGCGAACCCGTTGACTTTTTCAAACGAAACACCGTGCGCTACAATGATATGGTAGTTTCCGACGCGAAAATCGTATCGTCGCGACGTTCGTGATGCACGGGAGCGCTCGGGTCGACGGGGCGCGAGACACAACGTCGCGGTTCGCCCGCCGAGGCGGCAATCAACAAAGGTCATCACACGGGGGTCTGAATCGGTCTCGACAAAGGCACGGGAAAACGGCGTACGACGGCGTGTAATTCGGTGTCAAAGGTCGAGATCGGGTCTGAGATCGGCACAGACAATGCGCGCGGCGCCCAAGGCCGGCGGCGCGGAGGGTCGACACGATCGTAAGGGGGCGGCGTAAGAGTTAATAGGTCTACCGACGTACGTACGCGTTTTTTAACGCGCGCGTCACCACGAGTTCGATTCGCTACATTCTATACGAGAGGTGTCCCCCCCCCAAAAAAAAATAAAAAAAAATAAAAAAAAATCTCAGTCCGAACAGAAGATAATGTACGGTGTGGAATTCGGCATCGCTAACCACGGCAATGGTGGATAGGAGGGGTTGGGGTGTACAGAGTATTTTCGGTCTTCGGACCGTGGTCTGGCGAAAGTCTTTCGTTTCGGGTTCGGGAGTATATTTTATCGTAGAGCGATCGGTTCCCGTACCGAATGACCGGGGGTGAAATCGTTCGAACCCCCTATAGGGCGCACGGACGATAAATCAAGTGCCGGCTAGTGATCGGTTACACACGACGTACGACGACGGGCGACGCTCATTCTCGGCTGAGCTGCGGTCGGTTTCGATCGGAGCGGGTAAAACGCCGACCGAGTCGGAAACGTTGTTATTATCAATAGAGCAAGGACTTTCATGCACTCGCATGAATTTTAATGCATGGAAGTCCTTGCTCTAATTATTATTATTAACGTGTTGTGCACACTTATTATGTTGTTTATCAATTGATTAATAACGCTGTGTACGTCGTGATTTCACACAATTTTCATCTTTGTCTCGTAAACGCAATAGCTATACATAATAATAATATGTATATATACGAAAATAGCCTTTAGGTGCTGCGAGTCTTATATAGTATATACCCGCGTCCCACATTCAAAATGCAAATCAATTGCGTCACCGAAAACGGGCGTGTTTTACATTGGCCACCGGTCAACCCCGGGTGTTCGGATTCTCAGATCCGGCTCTGCGCGCAACGCACCACCCGACGGCGACCATGACGACGACCGATCGTCTCACTCGGCTCGTACTCGCCGTGTTGAGTAACAAACACAGCATCACGGCGTGTCCGCAAACCGCGATGACGGTCGGGACGTGCCGCGGTGCAGACGCGCGGGTGTTACGTATTCTTTTCACGACGTGTGCGCTCACACATCGTCGCAAGTCGTCGCGCGCCGCGTGAAAAATCGAAAACCCGACGCACGCAAATACGGTAGTAGCGTGAACCGGCGGATCGCATCCGAAAACCGCTGGTTTTAGTTAAAAGCATAGGACACAAAACCACACGTTTCAATCACATTCACTGGATCAAAACCGCACGCTTTTTATTAAGATTGTCGTTTACGAAAACGGTGTATTTTCTATTTTTACTTGAAAATGTACGATTTTTTGTTTGATTTCATATTGTACTATTGTTGTTTTTTTTTTTACAAAAATTACCTATAAAATAATTTCAAAAATATCCGTTTTATTTTTTTCGTAGATTTATTTTTTTTGTTAATTTAAAAGAGTTGATTTCTCGAACGAAACGCGCGTTTCCGGTGATGACGCAGGGCCCGTTTTCGGAACTCGGAAACCGTGCCGGGTCCCGAGGGGTGGGGAGGAAATAAATAAAAAAAAACCATTCACTCACCCATTCCGCTGTCGAAGCTGCGCGTGTGCCACATGGCGGGCTGCGCGTGTTGATGATAGTGCGCCGCGGCCAGGTGCCCGTTGGACAGCGCCATCGGGTTCTGCTGGTACCGGGACGGCGGCACGGCGGTGCTCATTTTGTGACCGTTCTGCGGCGCGTCTTTGGCCACCTCCTTGGTCTTGCCGTTCGAAGTCTTGACGAAGTTCGGCACTCTGGCTCTCAGTCCGCAGTAGTACGGGTCGTCTAAAACAAAAGCAAACGACGCGTTATGGTCAACCGTGATGCGGTGTGATAAGATGTGGTGGGTTGATATGTGTGATAAGATCGTTGCGATCTCAAAACCACCGACCGTACCCGTGGAGGATCGGGAACCGGGGGAGAGGAGCGTCGACCCTGTGTCGGGGGGGTTTTTTTTCGATCTCGGCGATCGTTTTATCCACGACGGACGGTGCGTGAACGCGACAATAATAATAATAATAATTGTCATAATAGTTAATGATTTGTCACGGATCGAGAAGAACGAGAAAAAGAAAGAAATTAAGAATCATTTCGATAACCGGACGACCATAATATTATTATCGTTAACGTCGCTCGGCCTGCGGTTAGTATTGGAATCGCTACGGAATCGTTTATCAAAACACACGACGTTATCACTGGCCGAAGAAAGTCCTTATCGCGTGCGCCGATTGTTTTCCTATATAGTTGCTGACTCGTAATACTCGTTACAAAACCGCTTAATTAATACACGCTCATATTGTGCGCATAACGTATAATTATTATCGAACACCCATTCATTCGGTGCGTGCGGTACACGAGATACTCGTATACGAGATAGTTTCTCTTTGCATTATTCAAAACGTACGCGTGCGCTCTGAAGAAATAATCGCGGTCCTGGCACGCCCCCCGAGTGAAAACGAGAGGGACCGGTCTGTGGGTGGAAAAAATCAAAAAAAAAATCAAGTAAAACAAAATAAAACAATCGCCTACGGCCCGAGTACGCCGGGAGGGGACGTCGGGTAACCTGCTTAGGGAAACTAAAACCTTAACACTCGGCCGGGTCCGCGGACGTACCCGTGCGCGCGTGCGCGCGTACAACACTATGAATAGTAATAATAATGATCATATCGATCAAAACGATAATACAATATCATACGCGTGACGATCCCGGCCGTCGTGACCTACCTATCCGCCGGAGCCCTACCCGCTCGCCGTCGTATGGTTTAATGCGAGCGAAAATGACGATAAAAAACAATAACAATAAAAATAATTATAATTATAATTATAATAATAATAAATAACAATAACAGGCGTGTGGTACTTGAGGAGTAAAAAAAAATTATATTTAATGTCAAGGCGCGGATACTCGGAGCCACCGCCGCAGATGCCGTGTTTCGTTTAGTGAAAGTGCATAATACGCGAGCCAGCAGCAGCAGCAGCCGGTTTTGCAGCGTTCGCGTGCAAAGCCTTTCACCTGTTGCTGCCACCGCTGCAGTTTTATTGAATTTTTTCATTTTTTTCCCCGTTTTTTCTCATTTTTTTTTCTGTACGTTTTCGTCCCGTTATTAGTATGAAACATCGTCGACGCCGTAAACAATCAGTACCTAAATCGACCGCCGCCGCTTTTAACGGATGGATCACGCGGTACTACGCCAATGTGAATGTACCGCGAACGGACGACGGTGAAAAAGCGTCGCTCGCCGTCTATACCCGCCGGTACGCCTCGCATAAATACGAGGGGTTGCGGGGGGTATTTCTGTCCGTCATAAAAAAACAATAAAATTACTATCCGCCATACGTCTACTACTTACGCGCTACCAGGTCGTATGGATTCAGTATAATAATATAATTGACCGGCGTCGCGCTCGCAGTCGGCGACACGGCGAAAGTACTTTCCTGTGTCTTGGTTTTACGACGACGTTCACGCGTACGTACACATATACACGTATAATCGTTGGAAACGAACGTAAATATTATTATTGCGTACGGCCAAGTCGCGTAAAAATCGAAAGGTCGAAAAAATGCAAAACCACGCGTCATTGTTTTATTTTTTTTAATTTTAATTTCGCAACAGGTCAATTACGTCTCTGATATTGACCCAGGGCCTACGTTTTCGCATTGATATATCGCGTGGTGTATAGTCGGTGTACGGACGTTTTCAACGTCACGTGCGTATAGCGTTGAAAAAAAAAAAACGTTTCGACGAATACGGCGGACAGATAAAACGAATCGACGTACGACCGTCCTATGAACTTTTAATTGAACGTGCGGCGTTAGAAAACCATATAAGTATATATAGGTAGAAGGCTACGCGTTTTCGACAACTGTACCATTGAAAGACATCGAGAGGTAAGGCGGGGAGGGGGGTGGGTTTGAGTTTTGAAAAACCGTTTTACGCGATCGGCGCGTTTCGTGCGTGCCCGTGGTCGAAGAAATCATTCCGGTCTGCTCGCGAGTTCAGCGTTTTAATCGTAAACCAATACGGAATAAACGATTTTCGGCCGTTTCAGAACACCACCGGCGGCACTGGACATCCGTATAAATCACGAGAGGAAAAGTCTGGTCGACGTCTGGTGGTGACGTGACGTACCACACCTACCGCGTCGGGCCGCCGTCAAAATTGTTTTACCGTTTTTTTTTTCTTATTTCTAGTACGAGTTGAGTAACAGTGCTATCTCAACGCTTATATTATTGTATTAAATATGGTCGGAATAAGAAAAAGGACGATAAAACCGCACGCAAGGCCGTCGACGGTGAACAATCGCGCGCGCCGAGTCTTTGGAAATCGCCTGCGGGACACGGACAACCGAAGAACGGAACAGCCGCGAGACATTTTGATCCCGACCTCGGAGGAGGAGGAGAGGACAACACGTTTTCACGACGACGGTAGAGCGACACGCGTGTGAGGCTTGCAAAACATGATTTCAATGGAAATGAAAAGAAAAATTATATCGGGGGAACACTCGATCACTTTTATTTCTAAAGAAATAATACTTATATTACGATACGAAAACCGTTTTTTTTGAAAATAATTTTATCTATTTAAGTTCCTCGGTGCGTTCGGTGAAATCGTAAAAAAATAATGAAAATTTCGATGATTGAAACCTGACAAAAGAACGGATTCGTACGTTTAGATTTATTTTTGTGCGCCGTCGTACCGCGTTTACAGCTCGCGGAGATATACGTCTCTCTTATGGCGGCAAGGCGGAGGAGGGGGAATCACGGGTCAAATGATCATTGTTAATCCGATCGTAAACCTGGTGAAATCCGTTGTGTTTAATTACTCGGCGCGGACCGCCGCGAAGATTTCACTCGGCGGCGTCGTCGTACTCGGCGGTACAACAGCGAAATGATAAATTATTTATTTTGTACGTTTCAAACGGTGTTGCGGCGAGCGCGCGCGCGATCACCGCCATTACAGTATTGTAACACACGGGTGGACGAGGTTTCTAGATTGCAAAACGATAGAGTAGCGCACGCAGACAACGCGTACGAACGTGTTACGGCGCGAGAGGGCTATTGACGTAATGATAATAATAATAATAATGTATAACGTTATTTTCAAAACCGGCGACGCACCTTCTCTCCGTTGATAACCGCTTCCATTCTTGCGCAACCACGACGAACATCGGTCGCGACGCTAAATATCAACCCCGCGGGCGAGTCGACTCGACCGTCGAAGGGAGGTCATCGCTTTTACCGGTGAATAAACGTTTTTTGAAAAACCAGATTTTTATTTGTTTATTTTTTTAATTTCGTAAAACAAAATTTGATCCTGCGACAATTTCAAATCGCCTCGAGCGTTCGATAAAGTAATTATAATTGCTACACGCTATTGTAGTGGGCGGGAGAAATTTCGAGAGACCAGTTTCTTTTTTTTTCTTTTTTTTTTTTCGTTTCAAACGTTTATCGAGTTACGAGTTTTGGCAGTGGATTTCCACGATCGGGAGAACGTACGTGTAGCAGATATTTACCGTATTTTTTATTGTTGTCCTTGACTTTGTCCTTTCCCCTGGACGACGTGAACTGCTTCATGGTGCCGGCCAATCTGTTTTCTTCTTCTTCTATGTCGTCGTAGTCCGGCTTTAACAGATAGAGAAAAACGATATAATTAGAAGAAAGGAAAAAAAAACGTTGGTTACCTACACGGTAAACGCATAACATTATAGATCTATAGGTACACGAGTTTTAAGTGCACGGTAAGTGTAAATAGCGCTATTTCAAACGACACAAAACTACTGTTACAAAATATTATATAAAACACGCGTCGCTTTGATTCGTTTATTCGTTTGTCAGCCACGTGTGCCGTATAATAAACACGGGTCGAAAACGAATCGATTTATTTATTGGTTCCGATCGAACGCGGGGATAATTATTATTAAATGTGGTTGCACGACCAAACGAGCGACTCGAAAGATCTAGTCCGAAAGCACAATAGACTTATTCGAGTCACTCCACATGATTATAGTTCAGCCAATAGGCATTTTAAGACCGTACTCGTTAACTCGGCCTACGACGTCTACGGAAGTGTTTCGCCGTGCGGCTCAGCAACTAGGTTATCGTGGACAACAATATATTATATATTATAATGTTATTTACACGCCGCGGGACGTGCGGACTGTTAACTGTTTGAATACACGGCGTTTAGCGACCCTCGGGCCCTGGGCATTGTGCGTAGTTCTTCTCGGCCACCGTGGAAACGCACTCGATTCTAAACGCGTTCGATCTCGCACAGATACGTGCGATCAGGAGTAATTTTTCGAAATGGATTTAAAATAATTAAAAGTTGAAACGTTTTACGTGCATTGAAACAAACATTTCGATAGGTATAAGAGCGTTTCGATCACTTAAACTTTCGATTTCGGCGGGGGATTAACCCTCCACTGAAATCCCCTTTTATATAAACACTGCTGAAGTAAATCAACAAAAAAACGTGTCGCGTCGCATTCGTTCAATGGTTTTCACATAAACCCGACCGAAAACGGATTACGAGACGGCCGAATAAAAATTTAAAAAAACAACGATAATACTAATAATTTCATATTAAAAATAACGTCGAACAAAACAACAGTGTAATCACCTTGGGTATTTCGTGCGGGTACGGGTTGGACGGGTCCCTGGGAGGCAGTTTCGGCGGCTTGTCGCCGCGGCGCGCCGCGGTCTGCATCATCAGCTGTTCCCGGGTGGCGGCCACCATGTTGGCGCCCGCTATGCTGTACGGGTCTTCGTCCGGGATCGGGATCCTGGGCCGGTTCTTGATGTCCACCGCGGTGCGTTTCACTACGTAAACAACAATGCGCAAGAAGCCGATTAAATAAGAGTGACGGACGTACGCGTGCACACGTCATGTACACGACGCGGGCAAAATAATATAAAAAATCGCGAGATAATAATAATAATAGTAAGAAGAGAGAAAAAAAAACGGTCGTAGACAATGGAAATACACGGCCGCGACGACGACGAAAATGACCGACGGATATCGCGCGTATTATGACGCCGATTTAAACGCGGAAAACACCCCGACTCCGGCCCGATAACGTCTCGCGCGTGCGCTCGTCATTTGCGAAGACGCGCGTGCACGACACGTGTTTTCGGTCGTGTCGACCGATTTATTTATTTTTTCGTCTCTCGATCGCGATATCCGCGGCAGCGAACGCACGGCGCACCAGTGATTATGGTGTCCGCGGTCGTCGGCTGCCGACAGAACCACGTGCAGTGACTATACGTCGATAAACGTGTGTGTGCGTGTGTGTGTGTGTGTGTGTGTGTGTGTGTGTGTGTGTGTGTGTGTGTGTGTGTGTGTGTGTGTGTGTGTGTGTGGTGTCCGGTTTGACGCGACCGTTTTGAACCATAAACCGATGGAAATCGCGGCGGCGGCAGTGGCGGCGACGGTGGAGGGCCGAGTCAGTCGCGCGAAATATATGTGCATACATTTCCGTGCCAATCACCGGAGACCGACTTCGGTGAACGTCCCTTTCCGAGAGAGTGTTTTAACCCCGCGAGTCCGCATTCCCCGGCACGTACCTCCCCGGCCCGGTTCGCCCGCACTTCCACCACCACCACTTCCGCCGTCTCACGGCCGGATCGAGTATATTGTTATTGTGTACGTCTTCGTCTCTCTCTCTCTCTCTCTCTCTCTCTATCTATCTCTTTATTTTTTTTATGTTTTTTTATTATTTTTTTTTTTTCATCTTGTCCGTCCGTCTCTCTTTCACTATCTGTAGCAGTCCACGCGCCGTCGTCGTCGTCGTCGTCGCGGAAAAGAAGTCATGACCGACCACCGATACTCATCACCGGATAACGGTAGTCGCGTCGGCAACGGGACACGGCACCGAAACGGATTAATCGCGGCGCGGGTGAGCCAATTAAAAGGTCACCGCAGTGTTTATTATGTACATACGATATCGTTGGCCGAGTCTTTGTGTGTGTGTGTGTGTGTGTGTGTGTGTGTGTGTGTGTGTGTGTGTGTGTGTGTGTGTGTGTGTGTGTGTGTGGGTATTACGGCACGGCGGCCGCGGCAGCCCTCGCGCGGGACGACAAAAACCGTACGGTGTGACGGGGAGATATCGGCCGCGGACACGACGTTGCGTAACGGGCACGGACGGCGGTCGCGACCACCCACGGGGACGTTTACGATTTATTCGTGTTTTCCGTTTCGTACGAGTCTACCGGCGCGCACGCCGCCACCCTCGTCGTCTCGACGGTTCGGATTTCGCACCGCGCAGGACGAAAATCAACGATACTCGTCCGTGTCGGCGTCATAACAATAACGATTAAAAAAAAAATAATAATAATAATAATTATAATACTAATATGCTTTTAAAAAGGACGGAATAGACGGTCGAAAGTCAAACTAAGTGCTGTCCGGTGGTCATTGTTTATTCGGACCGACCGACCGTATATATATACGAACGAAACATATTTTATCAACTCAAACGTTCCGAAACGAGTGAACTGGCGCCGCACGGAATCCGCGGTCAAAAGAACACACTCGCGTCACACTTGGTGTATAACGGTACGATGTATACGTGTGGGTTAGGCTTGAAACGTCTCGTTTCGATTTCGTTCACGACGCGGTTGATCTACGCGGCGTCGGTCGTGATGACATTTTCGGATTGTGAAAAACGTTTTTACGGTCGCTGGCGATGCGTCCGCGGGCGACGACGTTTTACCCGTTATTTCTATCGCGCACAACGATAACAACGCCAATAATACGATATCATTAGCGAGCGCACGCGAGCGTTACTTAATTTGTCGAGGCTAAACGTTTCCGAACCATGTGTAATATTTACGACCGCGCGGAGTCACGAAATTCGGATTAACCGCCGCCAGCGATTTACACGTAATATCGATACACAAATATATTGTATTCGGTGTTCCAGTATTTATTTGACAATCGCGTTTTGCGTCGGGGCGTGGGCGGCCGTACAGATCCGTCCAGAGTTTATTACGATTCCGTCCTATGTGCCGCCCGTGCGGGTCGGAATCGATTGTGGCCAAACCCACACGACTGCACGTGCCGTACGGGTCAAAATAAATATTGTCACACTCACACACACACACACCAGAGCTCGAAAACGTTTACGATAGTGTTTATAACGATGACATTGAGATATAACGCGCGCGGCGTGAGGAGGTGTGCGATAAAATATGTTATCGTCGGCATGGGTCGGGAAACGCGCGCAAAAATCTTACGATCGTTTAAAAACACACACGCTCTTATCGTCCACTCCGTCTCGGCAGCGGCGGGCGCGAACGGTTTTTCGAACGAATACGGCGACGAAAATATATCTCGAGTGCTATCGTCGCTCTCAAAACACTCGACGGCGCTCGCGCGTGTACACGACGACGTTTTACCGCAGAACGTTTACAACAATGTACGTACGTTCGCGGTCTGTCGTGACGCGCCACAAAACGCTAAAGCCAATGGTCGCCGAGGACGTTTCCATTATCGTCGTACGGCGGCTGATGACCGCGATCACGAGCTGTGACGTATTCAGGGTCACGCGTTTTATCACCCCGGGAAACGATCGCTTTTCCCGCCGCGCGTTCGAGATCGCGACGCTTTCGAGGGACGGGCGAACCGGTGGACACCGACGATTGCGGATCGTACGCGAAGAAAACACGTGAAACATTAACGCACTAAAGGTACGTTTTCCTATAGGAACGCGTTTTTTTTTCTGCGTCGTGTATGACGTATAACGCTCAGCGCTAGTACTCTGTTTCGTTTGAAATCATCCACCCTGTTTTCCTACAGGGTGCGACACGTTCAATGTCTGCGCAATATGCTCGGCGCGATTTGCCGACTGATCGGAGACGGAGTTTGTTGCGTTGCGCGCAGCGTTTCATAGGAACCGTGGTTTCGTTTGGTTTTTATTTGGTTTTTATACCATGGCTATTTTGTATTATTATAGAAGTGTTTTCAAAATAATAAAATGCAAATAAAAAATAGATCTGTTGGACCGAGCATTCGACGACGTAATCAGTTGTTGTTTATCAACAAGTTGGTCAACATTTATCAACGTTTTGAAAATACCCTCGTTTTCTCGTCTATTATAAATCTCACCGACTCTCTTTCTTAAATTCCAACGTTCGCGGAGCATAATATTATACTCATCATCTTCGTCGTCGATTATTATATGTCGAAGAAGTGTAATTTTTTTCTTTTTTCTTTCAAAGCGATTCATCACGATTGCGAAATTCTCAATAATCATATAATTAATTACAAAATATACATTACACACCGATCACATACTTTCAGTAGTCAACCGAAATGTTTGACGCGCCACCATTACGTTTTACAGGAAAACACTTTTACGTCGCGTAATACTTTTTTACGCTCACGCCGACGTGATCGGTTGGTGCGGCACAAAAAACGCGTTCCTAGGAAAACGTACCTTAATCTAACCTGCACCGGTCGATCCCGGACCGTCGCGACCGACGACACTCGTGTATGCGACTCGAGAGTGTTCGCTACGAGGGCACGCGCGATAGTGATTCTCCAACGCGCAAAAAACCTCATCGGTTTCATTGAAGATCATTATGACCTTGTTTGATTGTCGTCTCTGTGCGTCGTGTGTGTTTATTCCCTATACGCGGTTACGTTTCGGACGGTGACGGGACTTCGGTGGACGTGCGACAGTGGTCACGCGACGGCCAGACGGACAAAAGTCTTTGCGGTTCATCGACCCGAAACGAGTGTTAACGTTGATAAATATTTTATTGGTTTGAATATATAGGTATATATGTGTGTGTGTGTGTAGGGGTACACGTATATTTCGGTACGCCTGCGAAGGACCGAACGAATTGAACCGCGCGATGGGAACCCGGGCCTCCGGGGCCAATTCAATCAAATCGCGCGGTCATGTGACCAATCGGAATAAAAAAATAATTATAATAAAACAAATCGAGACCGCGTTCATTGTTTGCGACTGTCTGCGGGCGCATTTATTTCACGCCTCAAGCCACTTGTCCGCGGTCTTTTGGTTCAGTGACGTGTTATGTGTGAATTGTGTGTGTGTGAGTGTGTGTGTATGTATGTGTGTGTACGCATAGTCACGTGCACATGCGAATCGAATATTATAGAAACATATAGCGTCGTTGAGTCAAACTTTCACAAGGAAATCACGAAAAATATTTACCAAAATAAAAAGTGTAGTTGAGCAACTCAAAAAAGTCTCTTTTTATAATTTCTGACCATATACAACTTTGATAACAGAATTCGCTCTGCGTGCATTCGATTCGTACGGTCACGTCGTCGTCGAGTTATCGAACTCGTCGTATATCATTCGAAATGCATTGACGTTACGGAACACGGAAAACGTGTTGAATTTTCAATCTCGGAGACTGAAGAACGATGCAGTCGACGACGCGATATAATCGGTGTTGATCGGCATGGCGAATTCGCAGCAGAGTACGGGTCGTTTGTTATATTATAGCGTCAATTTGTATGTACTTTCGAAAACCAAATACGTTCGAAAAAAAGTTAAATCGTTAAAATTGCATACGCGTACGACGTCGGCGTATACGAGAGAATGAGAATTATTTTCCGAGCGGATGTATACGGGTGTCCGGGGCACGGCCGTCGCGGTACCAAAAGTCCGACGAAACGATATACCGCAGGCGTTCCGTATTATTTTCGTATTGATTAAACGTATATCGAAATCCGAAAAAAATAAACCTGGAAATCAAAATGAAAATTCTCCGCCACGTCGCCGAACGGCCGTCATCACCACCACCGTGTCGGTCTACACACGGTCATGACCGAATGACACAAGTCGATTCGTCGTTTTTTCCGACTTTTGAGACAAAAAAAAATCAAGTTTTTACCACGGACACGTAAATATTATAAAACCGTTTTGTTTTTTTTTTTATTTACGTATATGTATATTTATATGTTCTCCGCGGTGCAGACACCGGAGATTCAGAACTAAATTAAAAATCGATTATCACGACACGTGTCGAGAATCGCGATGACAGTGTAATTATCACGCGAAAATGACGCATCAACTTGTGCCGGCCGGCCCGTAAAATCATATAGCACGTCTCCCGTGTTTGTTTTGGATTGATAAATATTGGCACGCGCCCACGCGCGTCAGCCCGCGTTCGGCGGAAACCGCACTTACTTGGTGGCAATTTCGACTTGAGCATGTCCATGGCCACGACGTTTATGATCAACACCCATATAGGGCTGTCCAGCATGTCCGGTTCGTTCTTGACGAAGCTGATGGCACTCAAACACTGACATTCCAAACGCCTGCGGTCCGGGTACGCTCTGCGCAGCTCTCTCGACACGTTCTGTTGGAATTTCTTCATGTCGAATAACTGAAAACGGACAACGAAACCAACGTTAGACGATTAGCACCGTATATTCACCACACGTATACCGTCCGCCGGGGCACAAAGGCGTGACCCGATCGAAGGCATATTTTCATCGTACGCGTTATAAATAGTGAGCCTTTTAAATAATATACTTGTATATATATATATTTTTATTATTTTATTATTTTATTTTTTTTTAGCGCATTGATCTTGAATACAAAGTGACACAAGCGCGCACACACACACACACACATACACGCAAACGTATAACAAAGTATGGAAAACGTATACGAAGTGCAGTGAAGAAATGTTTCGATAATAAAGCGTTTTTGTTTTTAAACGATTCGTGTAAAACGTCATGCGATTTATAATGCATACAATCACTAAACACACGCATTTTACCAATTCGAATTACGACGGCGTAAGATTTATTTGTAATACGATCACGGGCAAATAATTAAAATCTTCACGTCATTATTATAAACAAATAAATCACCCGAAATTAACATTCGCACAATGCTTTCTATCGTTTGAATATTACAGCGGCGTATCAAATAAAATGTTTATGCGCCAGTGAGAAACGCCAAAGGAAAAAATCGCTGTCCTCCCAAAAACAACTCATCTTGATTCTCTTTTGCTCTCATGACCCGACCAAACTTGAGAACCCACGCCCTCACCCCAAATGAAGCTAATTACAATAATAATGGACGACATGTGCAACCATGGCGATAACTACACACACACACACACACACACACACACACACACACACACACACACACACACACACACACACACACATAATACGTGTATTTATAAGTATTAGACAATATATGCGTATGCGCGCGCGTGGATAATATTGTCCGCACACAAGATAAATGCGACGTCGGCGCGCATTTCAATGGACACCTCTGGGTATGCGCGGCCGGAATGCGTTTACGGCAAAAACAATTGTCGTAAGTACGCTAGAGGTGGTCGAACTAATTACCGGGGCGTCGGAAATATTACCATTCAATGAACTCGAAAGACTACTGCCGCCGCTGCGTACGAAGACGACGAGGGGAGGGGGATAAACAACAACAACAACAACGATAATAATAATAATAATAATAATAATAATAATAATAATAATAATAAGAGGAGATGTAAAAAAAAAGCCGAACGGGCATTGTTCTATCTTCCCTGCCTGGCCGTCTTTTTTGACCTTCGCGAAAAGCTTATCTCGATCGGAAAGAAGAAGAAGAAGATGAAAAAAAAAAATCGAATCGGTCTGTCAAACCATAACTCTTGCTAATTATTACACTTCGATCGGTGTCGTTTTGTCGTTATACATTGCGACGACGTATAGTATATATGAATCATAAGCCGTGTAAACTCACACGCTCAACACGGCAACGGCCTTACACCTGCGCTGTTTGTCGAACATTTTTTTTTGTTTTTTTCTTCGATTTTTTTTCTTTTTCTTTTTTTTTTCGCACACGTGCGCGTCAAATATCCACATGACGTCGTAAATTGTTGCGGTCCGACCGAGGCTATACATCTGCGCGCGCACTCGCGTAATCGTCGTTTTCCCGTGAACGCTCGCGCGTATTACCGTGTCCGAACATCCGACGTGTGGCGACACGGCGTACGTCGATTTTCGCGAACCCGACCGCGTGTCACTGTATTTGCGGTGCGTGAAGTCCGAGTGGAAGACCAGCGACGTTACCGATCGGACTAGACAAACGAACGAAAGACGAAAAAACGGCACGTGATCGAGAACGGATCGACGACGACGAGATTCGACAAAAGGCCTAAACACTATACGTGTGTCGTACGAAAGTGTCGACACGACGTGCGATCGCTTTGAAAATATTCGTTTTCGGCCGCGCCGCCGTTTTTATCGAACGTCGTCCGACGAGCTATTTACTATTATCGCGGGACGTAGGACTGTGCAGTGTAGTGTATGTTAATAAAAAGCCTTGTACGTCGTGTGGATCGTTCAACGTTTCTATTGTACATTATTATGGTTATTATTATTATTATCATTCCTATTGGAACGACTCCAGTGTGTGTGTGTGTTATATTTTATGGTTTCCGCTCGATGAAACCATTTACGTTCGTTCAAAGTTCACATCCGATTACGTTAGGCCGGCGATGTAGGATGATATTGTTTTGTTCGATGTGCACACATAATAATAATAATAATATGTAAAACACACTCGGATTCTGATCGACGATATTGTGATGGCGAAACGGAAAAAACAAAACAATGACTATAACTACTCGTAGTGGTCGACGACACGCGAGAAGTGAAATATTTTCCGTCGTTGCAACGACTCGGCCGAAGCCACAGATCGGAATACGTACCAATATCAACTATTATTATTATAACACGCAGTAATATATCGTAATGTCAAAGTTTGTGTCGAAATTCGTGAAATAAACCTCAAGTGTTCATAAAAAAAAAAAAAAAAAGAGAGAGAGAGAAAGGAAAAATGGAAGTTTTCAACGTTTTGTCGGAGTGCGCTTTCTATTGATTTCAAACGATTGAACTTGAACACAATGACAAAGCCACGATATTATTGATGTCCGACATAACTTTACGTCATAACATTATCTACTGTAATCGAAACTATTGCTTTGTTTGTCGAGTACACGTTTACAGCGACGAAAGAAGACGTTACACGGTGAAATGAAAAAACGAATCTCTCGTCGAGTTTCCTTGACGTGTGTGTGGTGCGTCGAAATCAAACGTCACCCCTGTGGCTCAGCGGGCGGCAATGTGTAGCGTGTGTAGAATGTATGGAATAGTAAGAGGCGGGAAACGCGGAGAATCACCGGAGCGGTGACTTTGACGTGAAAACCGTAAGAACACGCGGTAGTGACGAAAAAAAATTATAGAAAAATAAAAAAATAAATAAAATCAGAGAGCAGAGTACGGTACAGTAATGACGTGCTTTCTATAATATATTTCCCTTATCAGTAATCTTATCTTATATTTAAGTTGCTGTTTGCATAAGTGGCGTTTGCATAAATGAAGTAACATTAAACGATTTTTATGATTTAATTAAATCCAACAAAATAAATGAATAAAAAAATAAAAAAGGCCGCGAGACACGAAATGTCGAAGAAAGTACGTCGATTTCCGACGCCGAGTCCCGGGCGGTACGACGCAAACGTTATCGGAAAAAGCGTCCGTATTAAGCGATATTGCCGGCACGGCGTGTACACGCACAAACGCGCCGTGTCGCCGTATAATATACAAATGAGCGTACGATATTATATTATTATCGTCGTGTACTTTATATTGTACTGTCCGGAGGATTAATAACGTATTCAAAGAGGATTTTTTTAAATTTATTTTTTTATTTTTTATTTAATGTAATCGTAGCGACGATCCCGCGCGTGTACCTACGTCTCGTGTGCGCCTGCGATCAGCAGCAACAGTTGCCTTTAAAGAATATTATGGTTACATATAATATAAATGAGTATGTGTGTGTGTGTGTGTAATATAGTAGTAGCGACGATGGAGACATAAAAGTCGGAACATTATCTAGGGTCGGTGGTGGCGCGTGAGGGGTAGACGGGAGGTCGGGGGGAACACGCACCTCGATTCGTTTTGTCCGGCATTATAACCCGTGCGGCGGTCGGCTCCTCTACGTATATGTGTATACAATATAATATACACGTTATAATATCATACGTGTGTGTGTGTGTGTGTGTGTGTGTGTGTGTGTGTGTGTGTCCACCCCGACCCCTGCCCTTCCACGCCCGACCGTACCGCGCGCGCGCGCGGTATAAACCAACTTTGTGTCACCGCTGCTGCTACGGCAGGCCTACAACTGCCGGCCGGCCGACCATAAATAATAACAATAATAACGCGATAAATGGTAAAGCGGCGGCGTGTACCTAGTGCCTACACACGCTACACACCCGCGTGTGTGTATTATATACCTCCAGCCGACTCGGTGCGTACAACAGCAGTGGCGTTTTTTTCTCTCCCGCGGAACAACGTTCCTCCTCTCCGGCCAACCCGTAACCACGACGTCGATGCTTACACGAGTGTACGTAATGCGCGGCGGGTAACGTTATCGTTTGTACGCGCGTTTCAACGATAATAATTAAATATTCTTCGGCCGTCGTCGTCGTCGTCGTCGTAACGTAATATTATCGTTCTTTGTGTTATTGTCTTTGATCGCGCGGCGGCGGTCGATCTTCGCCGGTACGAGTCGTCGGCGCTGAAACCGAACGAGGAGCTTTGGTCGATAGACCTGGCGGCGATAATATGATCACTAAGATCCCCGTCGATCACCGAGAGTGCCGCGTCCCGCGAATTTCGGCCGCGAGTCTCAAAGTTAAAAACGATTCGACGTCGTTCTCGGCAAAAGGCCGACAATCTTTCGCGGTCGACACCTTGAGCCGGCGTTGTTTCGCGTGTACTCGTGCGATATTAGGAAGTCGAAGAGTGTTATTTTTAAAACTACAAAACCCCACGACAGTTAGAAGGCGTACGACACGCAGAAAGAGAAAAGAATTATGGATCGAGAGAGTGCCCTGAACACGCGCCTGGCGGCCATTCATCGTGACTAGGGCTGAGGACTTCTCTAGTTTTTTCGTATTTTCTTAGAAAGATCGCAGAATCATGTTAGTGATCAACAAAATACATGTTTCATAACACCAGGAAGTCATGTTTAAAATTTCAATTTGCATATTTTCGCACATTCTGTCATTATATTGCATTTTTAGCACATTTGAGTGTATTAGAAAAATTAAGATCATATTTGGAATTTTCTATATAGGTTCTTCAATCAGCAAAGAAATAAAAAATAAATCGGTAAATTTTCTGTTTAAAAATAACTGTCGTTTCGATCATTTACTTTCTGTCCGATAAAATCGAAACACATATAGGAAGTAAACTTCAGTTGCCCGTCATATTTTATCGCATATTCATGTTTTATTAGATCGTGTGCACGCATGAAATATATTTGTCTCGTGTATTATTTCATCTTTTTAACATGTTTTTAGACGAAAGCATTTAATTTTTCAAGTATTTACTATGATTAACTAATTGAAATAATACTTTTCACATTTTTTTTTCAGTATATCAATATTATAATAAGACGAATTATTCAAACAAAATACATTTTTAGAGTATATTTTATGTGCATATTTCTTGGTTTTTTCGTGCATAAGTGCATGTGTAATTAGAGATTTTTAAGTAGGTACTAGAAGTCCTCAGCCCTAATCATAACCTTTGCGTCGGTACAAATCGTGTTTTGAAAAACAAAAAAAAATTCGTTTTTTCTCAGACCGTGGGCCGTGGCGCCCTTGGGGGCCTCAAGTATACTAATGTGGGGGGAGGCGTGAAATATTTTGAAATTTGCTCTACTCATTTGCTTCCTCTTACACCGACATAGAACTATGAAATTTATTTTAAAAAATTTCAATTAGGCGGGCCGTAATGGTTTCACACTTAGATTTGGGGGACGGAGGCAGTATTAGAAAAAGCTTGAGAAACACTGCACTATAATACGACTCGCCGCAACTCAAAGAACGTGTCGTTCGGTCGCCGGCGTACGTCATGTTTTGTGCGCCGTGCGTTACACGATGTCACTACGTATATTATATTAAATATATATTATTATATTGTTTACCTTAACCGGTTTGTCGGTCTCCAGACAGTAGTTGGGTAACTTGAGCACGTCCGCCCCGATGCTGGTCTCTTCCCCGGCGTTCGATATGCTTTTTACGTACACGTTCTTTCCGGACAGCCTTTTCACTAGAATGTTCCCTTGATCGTCCATTTTCACTTTGACGCCCTGCGAACAAGCCACGCGGTTTCGTTACAGATGGACCAATCATAACGACGAGACGTTGCCGTCGACGCGACGACGTATCGATCGGTTTTCCGTCGCGCCCTTTTCGTCACAAGCGACGTGTTTCAATATCGGTAGCGACACCGAAGAAGAACGAGGGTGCGAGAAAACATTGTTTTGTACTTTTCCAGTTAGGTATGTATAAAATTACGTTGGAAAAATGTCTGGAAAAATTGTCCCGAACTACCGAAATACCTATTCGAGTTTTTCGACTCGTCGAGTTTTGATTTGTCACGCGACTCGACTGCGTCGGATCAATAGCTGGTAGGTATCTGATATTAAATTGCGTTACGCGGATTCGTTCAACACAAAATACTGGTTTTTTATCGATGTTTTAACTATTTAGTAGTTATTCAATTATCAGATGAGATTTGTATATAATGTGAAATCTAAATTGTCTCGTCAATTAAAAAACATATTAGCATTCGGCTGTGTATAAACTATAAACTAAATTATTGCCGTGTAGTTTATATGATTTCGAAACTAGGAATATTCATGGCATTCATTATATCTGATATCTATACTATATAAAATTAATTGATACTATAATATTGAAGTTAAGGTTTAAAACGGTACTGGTCTTCAATTTTTGTACGGATCGTAAAAACGTTTGATTTTATCAAAATATAGCTGCACGTTTTTTAAGGTTAATTAAGAAAAAAAAGGTTGACTAACAAGTTTTTGAGATTTTTTTTTTTTTGGTAATAATAGTAAATTTTACAGATAAAAACCAGATATCGAGGTAAAAAAAAAAAAAAACAATCTACACAAAAATAAATAATTTATCGCTTTTACAAAATCGAAGTAAAATTTTAAAAGAATTTTTTCGACTGAGAGTGTAAGTACCAATTTAGTTGCACTACAGAATAGTGTTATTGATTATTTTGTTCATAAACGAATTAAATAGTTGGTAACACTCATGGAAATCGTCATATTTTGTCCGGTGCAGTTTTATTCATGACATTATTTAATTTAAGCGTTTTTTTTTTACTTACAAGGCCCACTTGTTTTTTCACTTCTTCGGTCTTTGGATCCCGCATCGGATTGTCGAATCCGTTCACGCCAATCCTGAAACAAGTCGACAGAATGTAGCACTTCTGGTTTTGTATATAAATGTATATATTATTATAAAATGATATTTATTATGCTCTTTTTGCTATCGTGGTTTGTACACACACACACACACACGTGCACATGTGCGCAGAAGGACGGCTTACATCGTATAATTACGTCGGGTTGTCGGGTATAGACTTATGACAACAAAACCGTAAAATATAATAACGTGTATAGCCTATTTGAATAAACTTGTATACGGCAGCCAGTGTATTCAAGCACATCTCCTCTCTTATCGGAGTAGTATAAAATACGTTGTGAAGATTATAATAATAATAATAATAATAATAATAATAATAATAATATTATTATTATTATTATTATTATTATGCACGTGATATTATTACGAGAAGAAAAGCGACGCCTTGACGCGAATCCAATTCATTATATACATTTGAAATGTATGTATATACATATATATATATATATATATATATATATATATATATATATATATATATATTAGTAAACCGAAATTCGATTACCCGACTCGGAGAAATTACGATCCATAATGGATATTTGTAGTATACGTAAACGTATACAGGGCGATAAAACGTTTAAATTACAGCGTTCTGTTACATAAAATATATTGAAAAATATGTATACGATACGAGAGTTCTTTGATCGGAGAAAATCTAAAATTATTTGTAAACCGAATGCGCACGGTAGGCGTGTGAGTGGTATGGTGTGTTACTATATTATTATAACGCGCCAAGTGCTAAGTACGATCAAAATGACGTTTCTGAAAAAACTTTAAATCGCTCTCGAACATAGGATTTCGCATCGACTGACTTTTTTCTTCTATTTTGCAATAATTTGATTGAGTTTTAAAAAACGGTTTCACGGTACGTTTACAAAAAAAAAAGAAAAAAAAAGAAAGAATTCCCCAAAAACCATCCGACAGAAGACTGCGACGAGGAAACGTGACATTTACACATCGTTTTTGGATCGCCGTGGCCACAAACGTCGGATCACTCTGTATGCACTGCACTGTACTAACTGCATGGCGGGAGATTGAACGTTGCAGCGACGGTTGATGTACATCGTCTTACTCGCACCACGTGTTCCAATACATATACTTGTATGATATAATATAATATGTATACGTGCACATAATTATTATTCTACGACTTTGTACGTTATGTGCACGTGATGCGTATAAACGTACGATGGTTTGTAAAAATATGACGAAAACCTTGAAGGAGATATCATAGTACGTATATATGTATGTGCGTTATAATAGTGTGAATGATTAAATACGAGAAGAAATCGCGTTTCGCAACGGTGTCGCCGGCTGCAGATGCTGCAGGCAGATGAAATATGAGAATTATCACGAATGCATATCAACTGTACCGTGTAAACGTAACGATACGACGGTCTCGGCAGCGCGCTACGCCGTGCGAGTGAATAATATATACCTTTATAGTATATATACATATATATGTTATAAAGTGTATACACGAGCGATTATAGAATCGAAAAACGTGATTAAAACGAGTCCTCGAGGCTTCGAAGATCCAAACGATGTTTTGCTTTTTTTTTTTTAGTTCTAAAACTATGCTACGGGTTCGAAAATTTACGTTCGGAAGGGGGGGGGGCAAATACTTTATCGTCGGTCATAAATAATATACAATATACATAATATAAATATTATTATAACATAATGTTTTTTTATTTTTCATACGAGTCGTGGAAAGTGTCAAGTATAACAGGACGGTAATAATATGATAATAATACATATCGCGCATTAGTGGATTCAGCACAGGTCGAATGTCATTGATTCGTGCTAAAAGCGTATAGTAATAATTGTATTATTACGTGTTATACATCAGCACGCGGCACTGAGTGCATTATATTTCAGTTCCAGGAAGTGGACCAGTGATGTCGGGAACGTATTTTTTGTATATTTTATTTATAAGATGTGTTTTTTTTTTTTTTTTTTTAATTGGCTTTGCAGATCGGAATAACGAACGAGAGTGTATTATTATCGTTATTATTTTTATGTCGTACAGTACAATATAATATATTATGTATACACACACATGCGCGCACACACACACAAACACACACACACACACACACACACACACACACACACACACACAACACGTTATGTTATACATATATATATACAGATGATGTTATTGTGAGCAAAAGTCTCGGATATTTTGACCGTGTCGGTCGCGAATTAACGCGCTTATTGGAGCTGGAAATTAATTTGTGCGTTAACAAAGTATAACGTACAGGTGTATGTATAACGATCGTTGCTGTTACAGTGTACATTGTGTTATGATATTATATCGTCTGCGGAGCTCCCACGTGCGAGAAAATGCACAATCATCGCCGGTAATATCTTAATCATAATAATAAATCGATTGATTTTTGCCCAACGCTGATCTGATTTTTCGCCGTGATCAATACCGCAGAAACGATATTACGCGGTGCACCTGCGACCAAATAGTAATTATATATAATATATACCACGCCAAGGTTATGATGTGTGTGTGTGTGTGTGTGTGTGTGTGTGTGTGTGTGTGTGTGTGTGTGTGTGTGTGTGTGTGTGTGTGTGTGTACATGCACAGTGTAAATTGTCATCTATATTTTTTTTAGGTACTATTATGCTTCAAAATTAAGGTTCTACCAAATTTTACTCGAAGTGCTTTAATTTTAACACAAGCTTTAAAAAACCAAAACAAAAAGACAAAATATTGCTCTTTGGGCAATTTTCAACCCCCTTACGACGCGTCTTAGAATTGACTCAACACGGCCAAACTTCGTAGGCATTATTTTTATATGTTTCATGAAAAAAACACTAAACCACCTTAAATCGTGGGTAATAGTATAATAAAGATCGTGTCGTACGCGGAGGATCCGAACCTGTGGTTTACCGTTCATGTTTTGTTTTCAAAAACGATAACTCTTTTGGACGTCCGTCGAGATCGTACAAAATTCACGGCGAATACGATGACGTGTGCGGTGAAAATAGGCGACGGGGAAAGGGTCCGTCGCGTATTCTACTCGCCTGACTTTTACGAGCAGTAAAAAATAAACATCCAAACGCGTTCGGTTTTCGTGCGGCCAGTGTGATTTCACATCGGACGGTTCTAAAATACAAGCCTACGGGTAACACGCCGACGTCGAACACACAGCTCTCTTTCCGCGACATCCTCTCCGGATGACTCGGTAACACCGCCGACGAGATCACCACATTTTCCTTCATCGCAATCTACCATGATAAACACGCAACGTGACACACATAAAACGCGATCCACATTAAAAAATAACCACCCTGTATACATTGCGTGCGTGTGCGTGTGTGTGTGTGTCTGACGTGACCGGATTTAACGCGGCGAAGATTTCTCAACGGTTGCGGCTGCGGTAGCGTTTCGCGCGTCGGCGGCGGTATCGTACGGATTTATAATTGCCTCCGTACGCCGGTCGTCGTTGAGCAACCGGCCGTGTGATGGGAGTATGATGGAAATATCGTATTATACTATTATACTACTACACTCGACGGCGGCGTCGGCGGCGGCGGTGGCAGCAGCCGTCGCGTCGCCGCCGTGTCGGTCGGTCGGTCGGGTGGAGACTTCAACGCCCGAATAAAACGCACACACACACACACACACACACACACACACACACACACACACACACACACACACACACATTTATATATAAGTGTATAATTATACAATAATAATAATATGTAACAACGGCAACCGCCTCTCGGTTTTGCGCGCTCGTTCACGGGGGCCCCCGGTGGACTATATACTTTTTTTTTTTTTTTACACGCACACACGCTCACAGTCGCAATAACCAGTAGAAAAAAATATAATATATATCGCACACACACACACACATTTATACACGAGAACGAGAGCGCGCGTCAGTGTGCGTGTACGTATTTATCTAGAACAACAAGGACGCGCGCAGCATTATGCAACACTGACCCAGTCAGCCGGGCACGCGGGCACTTTCACCGGGTTTGTCTCCCGCGCGCGCGCGCCCAGAGATCCCCATTGTTCCGCAGCGTCCGTTTTGCAGCACGCGGCGTCAGCGGCAGAGGCAACAGCTGCTGCTGCTGCTGCTGCTGCCGCACACACTCGTGCACTCGGTCGGTTTTTTCGTTGTTATCGTAACGACGACGGTGTCAGGCAACGATTCGTATCAAACGATATGACGTCCGCGAAAACGCTCGGCGACAACACGCGATAACGATCGACGTCCGAAGAAACAGAAAAGAACGGCGGACAACGCAGTAGGCCAACGGTCTGTTCCGGAAAATTACAACACACACGTGTGCCGGGTGCCGCGTTACACTTTTCGACAGGTGTTTTTGACCGACGCGACGGACTGCTGGAACACTATACGAGTGTGCGTTTTCGTTACTATTCGACACCGTATAGTTTTGTTCGGATATTAGAGAATCACATAAATAGTTCTGAAAGAACTGATTCGCCGTCGGTTTCTGTCTCACGGAAAACATAATTGGTGTGTGCTCCGTTGTTTTTTTTTCACCCCGCTTTAATCGACTACTGTAATAACCGATTCTTCAGGTTTAACCGTCGTCGGGACGATTCGTACGCGATTTAATAATACGTTTCGTTTGACGATCGTAAAAAGTGCCGCAGTAGTCGAGACATCAATCGAATATTGTCCGAGTGCTGAGCACACGACTCGTACGACCATAATATATTATACCACCGGTGGGTGGTAATATTTTGTACGGCTGTAATTTAACTTTATGAAAACTATCGTCGTACAAATATAAATCATATTTAAGTTTTAATCGGTCTGAAAGAATTTAGACTCGGTCGTATGGATATATTTCATTGGTTCTCATTCTAGTAAACAGTGCAACCTAACCTGTTGGCGCGTAGAAACGCACGCTGTATTGTTTCAAAGCGTAAAAATGTAACGAAATGTTAAAATATGGCTTTGCAATCAAACACGTACCTACTATATTACCCTGTTGGATTATTTTGACACAATTCGTATTGTAAAATCGTATCGACATATTTTATGTTCCAGTGAAAAACAATACGTCGGGGCGTGTTTTAAATAATCGTATGTATGTGTGTAGGCGGGTGGTTAGCTTTGATATTTGCCCCTGTAGGTAAAACGTTCGTGACGCCTGCACTGATCGCAGCGTCGTCGTATTGATCACGTCCCGACGAGTGTACAGCGATCGTAACCGATTCGATTGCGTTCGAGCGATCGTTTTCAAAACCTCAACCGGATCATATTATAATAATATATAAATACACGAGCGTACCGTAACGGTACACGTGCATATTATGCTCACCCGACTAATTGTTTTAATCAATTAACCCGTGCAATAATGTACGGTTACCGTCGATCAGTCTGCGGTGGTGACGGCGGAGGAACCCACGCTAATTATTGCGCAACGCCGTTTTTAATTATTATTACGCATTACTTTCGATCTGTTTGTTTTGGCTCGCCGCCGCAAACGAACCCGCACTACTACATTGTGTTGTTCGTTGCGCACTCGGCTCGATTAAATAATGTAATACACGCACCCACGTCCGTTCGCGTTAAAATTAAAACAAAAAACAAAAAAAACTCTCACGCCGACTCGAATCCGAAAACGAAATTTTTATTTTCCGACCACTGACCTACATAATTATCATTATCACAACACGCGTACGTGTACGGTACCTGCGCGCTCGTAAATCAGACCCTGTGTTTTCTACGAACCGAAACGCGACGTTTTTCCACATGATCAAACACGAATTCGACGAAAATCCAAAGCCGGTGATTTGTCCGTCGACAGAATAACGTGCGCGCGCGCGATTTCTGGTCGACCGTTCACGACCGCAGACAACGATTTCGTGTGTATACACGCGCGATTTCCAATCGCTGTACGATATTAAATCGGTTTACACACGGCGATAATACGCGGGTTAGAGATTAAAAAAAACGATAATGGCCCGCGGGGGAAACCGAGAGAACCGGACGAAATGAGCTTTGCACACGACGAATCGTACGAAAAAATAACCAACGAAACCGTAACCGCCGCGGAAGTAGTTAATATAAATACCTACAAAACAGTGGTTATACACAAACGAGACGTGTTTACGATCGAATAACAACTATTCGTGTCGTCTTCGATAGGTACGATAGCGATCCATATTATGATGTGGTTTTACAATAAAGGTATTATACTGCACCAGTGATTGCGCGTTTAAAGTCGTACAGCGCGCGTTTGGAGTGTACGTCGGAGTAAACAGCAGAACGGATAAACATAATATAATATTATGATAACGACAAATCGCGAGTGTGCCGCGTCGGGGTCTATTACTACAGAGTCGGATCCGCGAGATAATATTGTGCAAGAAATATGCACTTATAATATTATGCTCTAAAAATGTACTTTATTTTATTAATTCATCTAATTATAATATTTATATGAAAAAAAAATTGTAGTGAGTATTATTTCGATAAGTTAATATTGTAGTAAATTCTTGAAAAATGACGAGCAACTTACTGAAGTTCAGTTCCTATATATGTTTCGATTTTATTATTAAATATTATTTTTAAACAGAAAAATTACCAATTAGTTCCCTTTTATTTAAGGTAATTTAGGAAATTATATTAAAAATAACCAAATATGATCTTGATTTTTCTAATATACTCAAATATGCATTTATATTCAATAATAAAAACATATGTAAAAATATGCGAATAAAAATTTCAAACATGACTTCCTGAATTCCAGGAATTATTTATATGAAGTCTGCTTATAACGCCCTATCAGAATATGTAAATCGTAAAAGTTCAATATAACTTTATAAAGAATTATTAGTAACAACGAACAAGTTATTTATGTAATGTGTCTGACGATTTTGATCGTAACGATTATTTGAGTTCGGTTTAATAGGCTGAATCGGGGAATTTCATTTGGAGAAAATACCACAGCCCCCCCCCCCAAAATCTAAATACACCTCTGCCGAGATGTCTCCGAAGGCGCCCGCTAATGGTTTTCCGCGTTAGGTTTTCGAACGGGGAAAAATCGATTGTTGTTTTCGATCGTGTTTCTCTCCATAATAATATGATGAGTCGCGGAGTCGACGAAAAACAAGCGCGGAACAACGGGAAATCTCGAGACCGCGACGAGTAGGTGTAGGTGTTTTGAGAGACGGTGGGCGTTTTGACCGGTCGTCTTCCGACGGCACGTATGCGCCTAAATAGTGATACGGTTACCGCGGGTGCGCGGGCGTCGTGCGAAATCCGCCGACGTGACGAGAACGCGGACGTCGGACAAAGACCGGGGATCGAACCGGAAAGACGCGCGTGTACGGTACTACAACAACAACACGACGTTATTGATATCAAAGACGTCCGCGGTCCGCGCGTTCACGGCCTACATACACGTTTTCATTGTGAAACGCACCGTCGTCGTCGCGCTTATAATAATAATAATAATAATAATAATAATAATAATAATAATAATAATAATAATAATAATAATAATGGTAATAATAATAATAACGATAATGACAATAATATAATTATCGTCATCGCGTTATTGTTGTTACGAGGAAAACAACGGCTGTCACGTGTGTAAACAACGCGGCGTTGAAGCGTTATTAGATTATGGGCGGCCTTATTGTTTTTATTATTATTATTATTATTGTTATTAACGCGCCGACGATCGGTACAATAGTAGCACGGGTGCTGTGAATTCGGCTCGGCCCGTTGGCCCGGAAAAAAAGGGCACTAGGCCATCGCGAGACGTTCATTAGTACGGCTGCGTGCACAGCAACCGCCCGGATCGGTGGCCGCGAGAGTGTAATAATAATATCATATACATTATACACACCCGTACACTTTGACCCGGTAGAGACACGAGCGTTTCTCGACCGATAGGTTTGCAAGTAGGAACCGTTTCGGAATCGTATTGCGTTTCGTGTTAAACGGGGGCTTTTTTCGCGGTTATCGCTGTCCGAGTTCAAAAATGTTAAAAACAAAAAAACAAAAAAACGAAATTACATTAATAAATTTGAAAAAAAAAATCGGCTACTCTACCGCGTTCAATAACACCATACTCGCGTAGCACGCAAAGTCTCACGCAGGGGCGTGCTCACGGGGGGATGACGGTGTCATATTCCCCTCTACGTGAACTTTTTTTATGTATCGGTGGTTTTGTTATGTCTTTGATAATGTATTCGTAGATATATCTAAAATACACGTCAACCCCCACTTGGGAAAAAGCTGAGCACGCCACTGGTCTCACGAGCAGTGGCGTTACGAACATATTTTTTCGGGGCAGTTGACAAAAAATATTTTCGGTGGACGGTCATATTTTGTCTGGCTGTTGAATTATTTTACGAAAAATATCAATCACAAAATAAGTAATATCTTAGTTTTAATCAGTCCGACGGGATTCAGACTTGGTCACATGGATATAATATTTCTTTCATTCTAGTAAACGGTGCAACAGCCTATTGGCGCGCAGAACCGCGTGCTGTGTTGTTTCAAAGCAAGTAAATGTAACGTTATGTCAAAATATACGTCAAGGCATGATTCAAATAATTTTATGTATGCGTGGGTGGGTGGGTAGCTTTGATATTTGCCCCCACAGGTAAAACGTTCGTGACGCCACTGCTCACACGGGTGCACCGAATGAAGGCATATTCGCGTGC
This sequence comes from Therioaphis trifolii, assembly GCA_027580255.1. Lineage (NCBI taxonomy): Eukaryota > Metazoa > Arthropoda > Insecta > Hemiptera > Aphididae > Therioaphis > Therioaphis trifolii. The sequence continues at coordinate 23,890,728 of CM050406.1, forward strand.
ACGACAAACACTTCGCGCGAGAGACTTAAACGCCCGGTGGGGTCTCTCTATCGTCGTAACGGGACTGGTGTTTTTCACGACGCCGCCGCACGCGCGGTCCCCCGGGTCCCGTAGATTTACGCTAATAAGTAAGTACACGCGTCGTCGTCGTCGATAGAACGTGCACGCGCAGCCGTCGATTATTACGTTATAGCAAGACACAGTACGACGGCCCGTCACAGACGAGTGTTGTTGGCCGGCGGCTTTGCCGAGTCGGAGCGCGTGCGAACGAGACCCGAAGGCGATTATCGCGAGCGTCCCACGAAGGTCTTCGTATTTGTGCCGATTTGTGACAGGCCCGGATCAACACTAAATCGTAAGGGCTAGGCGCTTTTTTCGCATTAAATAAAATCGTATGGTAAAACATAAACAATAGTGAATATCACGATCTTCCGTTGTGTTTTGTTTTCTACAAATCTAGATGATTGTACGTGAATGTTGTATAAATTATTCTGATCTAATGATATTTAATATTGATATTGATTAAGTTGAAACAATTGAAAAATGATGATATTGCGTACCGCGTTATTATATTGACGCACGTGAGTTGATTTCTCGGTAACTTGCAAATGACGAAACGTTTTACAGACATCACAATACACTGATCCAATGAATGGTGAACATATATCGACCAGTCTCGCATTACAAACTCTCCGTTTTTCTAATGCCCCGGAAAAATATTGTTTACTAAAGTATGTTATTTTTACACCAAACTGTCCGGCGGATACAGTTAAATCTGCATACAATACGTCAATAATATGTCAACTCATCAAATCTGTTGTAGATCGTAGGCCCTATATTAGAGTATAAGCAATTACGGTGCCGAGTAAATAATGATGCGAATGAATATTGTCGTTTATAATTTATAACAATAACTTTTGAATCGAAACTATATTCATGCCTATAAATTATTGCTTAACATAATATTATATACGTAAATATAAATATGCATATATATGAATATATTTGCGAGTATGTGTGTGATTATTGATTATTGTGGTTACGAAAATTTTAAAATTTTTTAAAAAAAATCGTATTCAAAAAACGTTCGTTGAGCACAGCGCCTATTATAGTACCTGCGCGCTAATACGGGCCTGCCCATCGATCCCTTTAGGTCCGTTTGACGCGGTCGGTACATTTCGTAAAAGTGTTTGAGCCTTTGAATGAAATTCAGTGTTTTCGGCACTGAACAAATTGTTTTCGTTCAAAAGCCGGATGGGACTTTTTTTTTTTTCTTCACTTCAACCGTACACGCACTAAACCGGCGTACGTTTTTTCCCCGTTTCCGCCGCTGACCGAAACACGTGCAATACAGTTGTTTCACGCTCGATCGGCCGTCGTGTTGTTACGGTCGTTATGATAATATTACGTACCTATCGGCGGAGCGGTTTTTTTTTCCTCCCAGCGCTTCCAGTGTACACAACAAGCGACCACAGCTAGCTGCAGTTCGCCCCGGCGCGATTTCTCGACAATTACCTCCGTACACACACACACACACGCGTTATACACTTATAACTGTTGTTGTTGTTGGTGTCTTCGTACGAGTAACGTACGTGCGTGAAACACATTATAATATCGGCTCGTCTATTTATTTTTTTGTTTCTTTGCCTACGCCCGGAATCGACCAAAACCGCGCGATAATTCTACACAATAATAATAATAATAATAATAATAATATACGTTATTACGATACGCGAGCGCATATTTCACTCGTTCGCGTTCGCGTGTTCCCACACGGTGCCCGAGAGATCCGGCACCGTAATACGTAGCGATTCGCTATTTCTCGTGTGCAGCGTACACGGCGGCACTGTGCAACAAGTGGAGTGCGAAATTACAGACGAGGAAGAGAGAGAGAGAGAGAGAGAGAGAGAGAGAGAAATACGAAATTCAGAAACATCTTGTTAGCGTCTCCTATGCGATTCCGTTTTTATAACGGTCTAGAGGTTATCGTCGTACAAGTTTCGCACCGATCAGACGGTCGAATTTTCGCGTTCATCGTAATAATTGCGATAAGTACGTTTTTACGCGAACAAATGTTCCGTGAGCGACGACACGCTCGTATTTCGCCCCGACCACCGGACGAAATATTCGACTTGTATTTTTTTTTTTTTTTTTAAATTTATTTTTCAAAATTACACCTCACGTGTTCCTACGCGTTTTGTGCGCGCCCGCGTTTGTAAAACGAGCGATAAAAGTATATTTTCTTTTTTATTCCTCGTATTTTATTTCTTCCTATTTTTTTTTTTCCTTTTGTACTTTACGGTTTATTGTACCGCTCGTAAATGTCACCATTAATGGATATTACATTAGCGGAACACGACCGAAATCATTATAATAATACCATAAAATTATATTGCTATCAAGTGTTTTTTTTTTTTTTACAGAAGGGTCTCCCCTCTCTCGCCTCGAAATCGACACGTAAGTACACTTGGACCACGGTGGCTCGTACAGGAGCGGTGTTCGAGAAGAAGCGAGTGTATTTTCTTGTCGATATCACGTTTTAAACACTAACAGTTTCGGGTGGGTGGTTGGGTGGTGAGCAGACTAGTGGGCGTCGGGCCGTATGGCAATGACGACAATAATATTACGCAGTTGTGGGTATAATACGTGGTGGCGTGGCGCAAAGTCTCGCGGGGAGTCTGTATTTTTATATTGCGCAGTCGTGTTGGTCGTACATACGTGTATAATACTCGTCACGGCGATAGTAATAATAATAATCATAATAATATAGGTATTATTATTATTTTCGGTGCGATGTCGTTATGAGCAGTGTTAGGACTTATCTAGATAAATTATTCTTTTATCTTTTATCTTATCTAGATAAATAAATTTAAGTTATCCAAGTATTTATTTCAAATAAAAATTTCACTTATCTAGATGAATTTAATACATCAATTTTTTTTGTGAAAATTAGCTACATTTGTTTGAAATCATTTCATTTTTATTCTCATTGTCTTAGGCACAATTTGTACGTAAAATACAGTCATTGGCTTAAAATGTAAAATGAAGTTATTCTGAAAATACTATAAATTATTAAATTATTTCTATTTGGTACTTATAATTAGTTATTGTTATTAATAATCAATATTCTGTATTAGGTTATGACTTATAAAAATATATGTATGAAAAATTAAGAACAAAATAAACATATTACACAGTCATGTGCTCACATGACAGTATATATATATATATATTTTTTTTTAATGAGTTATTTTAATTTTGATTTGTATAATTATCTGTTATTTATTTAGATAAATATTTGTATTTTTTATCTGTATCTTAGATAAAATGTAGAGTCGTTATCTTTATCTTTATCCAGATAATTTTTTTGTTATCTGTTATTAACACTGGTAATGAGTGATATACCAACTCTGTCGGCGCTCGTCGATAAAACACGCGTTCTCGTCGGTCAGAGTTGTTTTTTTTTTTTTCGAAAGAGGATCCGAGAGAGCTTTGGCCGCGGTTATGGACTTTCGAGTCGCGATGAAAATCCGCGGGACGACTCGAGCTGTCGTTCGTAATCGAAACGGACGCGCCCCGACGACGGAAACGTGTTTTACGCGAGTACACACGCGCGCACACACATCTTGAAAAGTCGAGTGTTGTAACACTAAACGGGCGCGTGTGTAATGCACTGCAGGCGCACGCGTCGTAAAATGCGATCTGCTCGTAAATCAACAGCGCGCGTACGTCGAACGAGACGGCTCGGCTGCTTACAGAAAACACGCGCGGCTAAAAAACATAATAATAATTATAAGTACCGTGATAAACGCGTACAGGACGCGTGTTCTTAACGACCGGAGCCGATTTCGCGTTATCCGTCGATCCGATTACCGTCGTTTAGAGTGCAAACATCATTTTACGCGCGTAAAATAATATTATATTCTGACAAGTGTGGTGTGACGTCGAACAACGATAAAGCACACGCGTACGTCGTATGTACATTGTGTACTGTGTAGTTATTATAGTTATTATAGTTATTATTGTTATTGTTGTTGTTGCTGTTGTTGTTGTTATGATTATTATTATTATTTATTCGCGGTGGCCTAGATCGCACGGCTCGTTGAAATCGAAATGAAAACGTTAATAATAATTGTGACTGAGAAAACGAGACGGACGAGAGAGAAAATCGTTATCAGTGCAACACCTCAGTGTCCAATTACGGCCCCGACGCGCGGTAATGGGTGGGTAATGCACCGCGGCGGGATAATTATCGCGTTTTGAAACTCAGTTCGGAGCGGCCGGTTACGTGTTGATTTTTTCTCCGCGCTACCCGGACGCGGGAAAGTAGTGGTCTGCGGTCCGTTTTTTTTTTATAATGGGCAAAATCGTATGATTATACGAGAGCTTATAAACGACGATAATGACCAAAACGTTCTGGAGATTTCGACCGGAAGATATTATTATCACGGCAAAGACCACGCGCCGTGGCACACGCCGCCGGCCGCAACAAAAAATAAATAAAAATACGCTCCTCTCCGCGATGAGACGTCCGACGAAACACACTCGTACCAGTGGTGGATCAAGGGGGGGTTCATGGGGTTCGTAACCCCCCTCCACAATTTAAACTTAGATCTTTTGCGTCATGTTAATTTTACGATTTTATTACACGCATAATTTATGAATTTTTTTTTTTTTTTACTCTATTATAGTACATACATACATTATAGTACATCTCTTCTATCACGTGCCGTATTTTTTTTTTTTTGGCTGCTGGTACGACGTGAAGCGCATTTGTCGTTTGATGTCACTGAAGTACGATTGTCTGGGTGGTCTGCCTCTTGATCGTTTACCCATAATCTTCCAAGACGTTTGCGACAAAATCTCCGTGTCTCAACAGGTGCCCGGCGAGCTTCACTTTCCGTATCGTTATAGGTAACCGTAATTACGATTCTTTTTTCATCTATTTCTCGCAAGACGGAATCGTTCCTTTTCTTCTCAGTACAACTCGTCCTAGACGTTTTCCTCCAAATCCACATCTTCATCGTTTCCAACCTTTCCTTTTCGCACTCCTTGAGAGCCCACGTCTCGCATCCATAAAACAAAACATTCCAGATATATGATTTTACGAAACCCTTCCTAGCATGGATCCTAGCTCAGGTCCTTGTTGGTCAGTAGAGATCTCTTTTTTTCAAACGCTTGTTTTGCTATAGCCATTCTTCACTTCTTTTGTGCCGTAACGATACGATAACCGTCGTCGATACGTTATTAGAGAGACGGCAGAAAAAACAACGTACACAGTCTCCAGACACAATAATAATAATAATAATAATAATACGCGCGGGCGCCCGTAATACTATAATCGACGTGTTTTTCACTCGGCGACTGCCACACACATTCGGACGCGAGCCAAACGTGCGATACGCACTCATTGTACTTTTTTTTCTCCATTGTGATACGTGTAGTATTGCAATCCTTCGTCGACGTGTGTTTACGTAACTCGAACGATTTCGGACACCGCAAACATGCACTTTTCTCGGCGTGTTTATTTTTTTCCGCCACTTTCCAGACGGTGTGTATTATTATGTTGCACCACACGGCTTCCAGAATCACTCGATTGTGTTCGTGGTGTGTGTTCGTGTTATTTTTCTCGTGTTCGACGCCACGCGGAAAAATCGCGAAATTCAAAAACGATTGTCCGACTTGACGAAAATCACGCGGTAGTCGTACGCATACGTGTCAGACACACACACTCACACACACACACACACACACAGGCGCGTACACAAGGGGGATTTAGGGGTTCAACCCACCCCCCCCATAATTTCAGGAGAAATATTGAATATTTAACGAAATATAAGTGGTTTTTATCAATTAGGTTGATATTAGATAAAAATATGTTGGTTTAATTACTATTTATTAGTATACTGCTATATTCTTATTATTGATATTTAAAATTTTAAAATTGATACGGTGAATATGCACAGGCCGCATTGTTATGGTATAATTTTTTATATAAAAAAAGAAAATAATGAGAAATAATTAATTTTTCCATTGAAATTATATAAAATTGTTTATACTTGAATATGAAATTATACAACCTTAAACCCCTCCCCCCCAATATATTTTTTTGTGTACGCACCTTCACACACACTCACACGATTACGTCTAAGTTTCATTCGACGTACTTACCACAAACGCGCGTCTCGGTCGAACCTCGTGTGCAAGGTGTGCTGCGCGACGACGTCTTATTTCGGTGTGCCCACGGTAAATCATCGTCGAGCGTCATTCGAGTTCGCAGTAAAAACGCCCGTGTTCGGTACGAGTCGAAAAGAATTCACGGAATATAATAATAGCCAAATGTTCAACACCGGTCTTAGGCACGTTAGACCGGCGGCCGAACAGTTGTCGACGCCGGGGAGTCATCGAGGGAAACCGTAATTCCGTCGAGAGACCGCGAAACGAAACCGACGCGTCGGCACGGCCGAGGCGGGTCCATAAATCACCGTTACCGGTCAGACTATTACCTCCCGCGGAGGAGTAATTAATTATTAAACGACACGTGAAAATGATAAAAAAAAAAAACAAAATTAAAAAACCCGCGAGAATATCAAATACTATAGTATCGCTTAGGTACGACTATCTCTGCGTAGTGGCTCTTATACGTCTGGGTGAATACTACGCGTACGGCATATATCGCGTCGAACGATTCTCAAATGCCTGTGCGTACCGTGAAAATAATGGATTTTTAATGAAAAAAAAAACGATTTCTCTTCTTTTTTTTTTGCTGTCGGAACGCACGATACAAGACGGCCGTTTTCAAAATCGAAGCTACGCATACGCAATTAAAAGCCCATCACTAAACTCCTACACGAAATCGTTAGTTCGAGCCGACGCGAGCGATCGTTTCCAAGATCGTCCGCCTTCCCTGCAGCTCTCTCGTCGTCTACTCGGAGCACGCAATTATTGTGCGCGTTTAAGACGAAAAGAAAAATTGTGAGCGCGAGCGCGCGCGCACACCGTAATAACGTGCGACGTCCGACGTCCGACTGGGCAAACGAACCTCGGGCCGGCCGTAACGATACCGTTCGTGGACGGGATCGTCTCTACGTGATATTTTAATATTTATAATAATAATACGGCCGTTGACGTTTTCCTCTCTCTCTCTCTCTCTCTCTCTCTCTCTCTCTCTCTCTCTCTCACAGACCGGTTGATTTATATCACGTGTACACGCGTATTATAATAATACGTACGTAAACGACGTCGGAGGATATAATATATTATTATTATTATTATTATTATGGTTATTATTGTTTTTATTGTTTTTATTATTTTTATTTTTTCTTCTTGTTATTACGGCCGTCGTCGCAGTCGCAGTCGCGGTCACCGCCGTCGGATGACCGCGGGACAGCCGCCGCGAGCGCCTTGGGTCGTCTGCCGCCGCCGCCGCCGCATGACGGTCGTGAAGTCGCACTGCGCCGCACGGACCCCAGAGATCTAGATACGAAATAAATCTGCCGGGCAGAAGGAAAAACGGTTGATTTATCGCGTCCCGGTGAAACGATCGAACCAGTTTTTGTCGTCTACGTCGCAGTCGTCGTCTCGGCCGATCACGCGGACCCGCGACCGGCACAGGGTGCTCGCTCGATATGCGTACAATGTCCTGATATTCTTAGATAACGCTGCATGTCACCCAAACATCGAACCACGTATCTAACATGAAAATACTAATGCCCCCCCCCAAATACAACATCGATCACCCGACCAATGGATCGTCGAGGAGTGATTTACACGTTCAAGTCTAACTATCGTGAGTTTTTGCTATACAATCATTATTATGCAAGATGGATAATTATTGTTCTTCAGCCCATCATCACCGTTCGCTAAATCAAAAAGTGTCTTGGATGCAGTCAACTGGATACCGTTGGCTTGCGATGATGTAAAACCTGAATGTGCGTGAAATTGTTTTCGTAAAGCCGAGTTTCTTTTAAAAGAAGGAACCAATATAGATTTACCAAAAATTGCTTTGAACGAGGAGTGCGTTACAGCTGACGTTGGTATAGAAGATTTCATTACATTTGACAATAAATTAGAAACGTATCAAACTTACGATTCGGCGTCTTTTTTGAAAGAAGAGGAAAAAGAAGAAGAAAATGATGATGATGATGACGAAGATGAAAGTGAGACCAACAATGAGCCAAAAATAAAAGATTTTAAAACCGCAATCTAATATTTAGAAGAATTACAAAAATTTTCAGCCACGATTTCAAATTCAAACCTATTAGAACATTTAGAACTCACAACCAAAGCCCGAGAATGTGCTGAACGTACTCTATTGTTACTCACAAAAAGCAATCTAATATTAAAAACCATTTTTCTGAATTATAAAAAAGGTACAAATTCGTAAACACATTTAAATATTAAGTCATACATTATAATCTTATTGTATAAATTTACGTCGTACAAAGTACATATTTGCCTAAAATATAATTTTTTAACACATACATACAGTGTTGAAGCTTGATTTTTTTTCTACCTCGTATACACCTCTACGTATATTTATTACGTTGTACGGCCGAATTCGCCGCGATCGACCGATTTTTAGAACCGCGATCGACGGAAAAAAAAAACTAGGTACGTTAAACGAATATCATTGCACTACGTGTGCAAAACGCGACCGACCGGCGGCGGCCTCGGGCGGCGGCCTCGGGCTGCGGCCAGAGACCTGTTGCGAAGAAAACTACGTCTGTATAAACTATATTTTATATACATAGCGTTTGTTTAGCGATCTACAACCGTGGCGGTGCGAACGAATGTAAAAGAATCGATCGGAACGGGCAGCACACTAGGACACGTATTTCTTCGAACGTACGTTTTAAAACGTTGTCCTCGGTCCGAACGGGACAAAATAAACCGTTTGATAAAACCACAGAACGTAAAAGTGTGTATGACAATAATAATATGTAATTTAATACTGTCGTGTACGTTTTCGTGTCGAGACGATATGATTTGATTTTTTTTTCCCCCGTTTTAATCGATGTCACGAAATTCGTTTTATCCGTAACACGCCTGACACGATTACAATACGAGACAAAACCATTGGCTTGACGGACCGTTATCGTAACGTGATTTTGACTTTTGGGAAAAGCGAGTCACGCGTATTGGCTCGTCGAGTTAATATAACTCAATTATAGCGTACGGACGCGAAAAGAAACGACCGGGTAATTTTTAATAACGACAACGGCCGCGGAAAATACGACGGGGACAACAGTGTAATATACAATAGGTACTGCGTAGTGTTCAGAGAACGTATCCAGACGTCGTCGTCCGTGGAATATATTTGAATGTTTTCGACGCGCCGTTTAATCGAATATTATATTTTGAACAGACGCGGCAGGACGGCGAAAAATCATCACGCGACAATGCGACATTTGCACGTGCCGGCGGCGGCGGCGGCGGTGCGTCGCATTTTTCGCGTTCTTTCTTGGCCGTACAAAGAAAACAAGAAGGGAAAAAGCCTTCATTGTCAGCGATTTATACACGAGCGTAAACGACCGCGACGGTACGCGTGCGGTGCAGCAGATATTAGCAACGTTCCTTTCGGCCGTTAAAGTCTTTTGAATCCGATTATCGCTACCGCTGCGAAGGAACAAAAATAGTAATGAAAAAAAATAGTAAAAAAAAAAAAATAAATAAATAAAATGAAAAATAAAACGCCGAATCGCCGTCGGCCGTCGTCGTATCATTGTATTGTTTTAATTAACACCAAACACGGACTGACATATGAGTTCTTTCACACTGTATTCTTCACACGCGCGTTCGTGCCTGTGTGTGTGTGTGCCATCGCCGCTGCGGCGGCAGTACATAACGCAGTGACTGAGATTAATGGCGATTAAAAAAACTTATCACCGACCGACTCGGCAGACGTATCCGCCGGATAATACTATCCATTAGTATACTAACCGCCGAGTGCGGTCCACGAGACGCGTATATGTGCCGTACAGAGGTTATTTCGCCACGACGACGCGCACGCTGTATACGTAAGTATCGTACGCCCGGGTTTGAACGCGTACGTGATGTTTTTTTGGTTTTATTTTTTATGTTTTTTTTTTCGAGACGGTCGCTTTTCAAGTCCATAGGCGTAGCGTGATGCATTTATATGGGGGGACTTAAGCCATTTTTTTTTTTTTTTTATTGTGTTTATACACTTGTAGTACTTGTCGACGGTGGTGCTGCCGAAACTTATAGTGAATTAATTCGGCAATAAAAATTACTTTGGCATAGGGCCTATGGCTTATAAAGTTATAACGAATTTGGGCGCACCACATAATATAATATTCTAAATATGTAACGAAATAAAAATTTAAAGGAACGAAATATAAAGTACAATAATGAAGCACATATTTTCAACCTAACCATTGCAACTTGTATTTTCACCATAAACATCGATAACATAGGTAACAAACGGCGATAACATTGTATTATGGTCTATTGATGATTATATCTTATTATATTGTACGAGTATATAAAACAAAATATTTTTTATTTTTTTTTTGACATCCATTATATGATATTGTAATATATAAATAACGGAATATTATAAATTTTTAATCGTCAACTAAAATATATTACCAACATAATAAATACAAATATATTCTTTGCATATGGATATGAAAATAAATAATATATAAAATAAAAAGTTTCCGGTTCTCATACATGGGACATGGACGGATAAAATACTAAATTTTTACACATTGGGTTAAACATAAATCTGGAGGGGCTCAACACAATTATGGTGGGGGGGCTACAGCCTCTTTAGTCCTCCCCGCCATTCTTCGCCTATGGGTAAAACGTCGCGAACGTTTACTTTCGTAATCTCGTCGGATCCTCGGGGGGAGGGGGGGGGGTGAAAGCGCGATCACTGATGGAAAGTTTAACTCGGCTCAAACACTGGCCGACGACGACGACGGCGGTTTTCTACCAATACACAGGCGTACATTATCGCGTTTTCGTCCGTCTTTGTTTTCGTCGCGGAGCGTATTATATTATTGTTTTAGTCCTCCACACACTTGGTCTGAGCGCAAAGTCCACGACGTATACGCGCGCGGGATAAACGTTCCGAAAGAAAGCAATAACAATAACGACAATAATAATACACAATCGAGTGCGTCGTACGTACGCGCGTTTCATAAGAATATAATTATTACTGAAATGCTATTGTTAAAAGGACGAAATCCGCACAATACTCGTAATACTATAATACGTGTATTAATATGTATATTTATACGCGGTATACGAGAGAAAGAGAGAGAGAGAGAGAGAGAGAGAGAGAGAGAGACAGGATTTTCTCTCGCGACTCGAAACAATGGACATCAAATAAATCGGGAATGACGATAATAATAATTACGAATGCGCTTTTCTCACACTGAGCCGATAACGGTTTTCGCGACGTCCGACCGACCCACCGACGACGACGGTACGGTAAAAATACACACCGTCAAACACTGACGTTTTCGAAACGGATTTCTAAAAACGGATTCCGTCGCGTGTTTCGCAATAGACTCGCGTTTTTTTCGTTTTGAACCCGGATCGGTGAGGGGAGGGGTGGTGACGTCTGCACAGTCGCTCGTCAGAAATTTACGCCGATATTGTTATTACGATTAATGCTATTACAATAAAATTATTAATGCTATTATTAAACCTTTATTGCCGCCTGGCGCACGATTCCACAGACGAATATGAGTGATACACGGACTGCAAATGAGTTGTGTCCCAAATATTGAATTGTGTCCCTATTCGTTTTTTTCGGGTTACACGAATTGTGTCCCTCGGTTTTTTTCGAGGTACATGAATTGTGTCCCCCGGTTTTTTTCGAGATACACACAAGTATGATCAAACTAATATGAATAAAAATTAAAAATAACTACACAAATAATTTTAACAATATAACATACAGCGGCGTGGCGAACTTAAAATATTGTTGAGGCACAAAATAATTTTTCTAAACCACCCCCCTGCTATGAGTAAGTTTATCCATGCATTTAATTACTACAGGGTACTTAAACAGTTTTATACAAATAAAACGAATGATAAATGATGATTGTAAAACAGTGAACGCCAGACACCCACCACCCCATAAAATTGAGGCGCGTGCCTCAAACTAGGTCCTTGGCCACGCTACTGATAACATATGAAGCAAACACTTAAATAAAACAATTTTTATAAATTTACATTGAGTAAATATCTCGTTTAATATATATGTTGATATTTATACAACATTGAAATGGAAAATTTTCTCGATTTGAATTTAGAAAAAAAACTCTATTTAAAACTTCACAACTAGTGTAAAACTTCATAAAACAGTCGGGACACAACTCGTTAACTGCGCACACACGCCGTCGAAAAATCGCGACGTGTCGCGGACGTCACCAGTCCGGTGAAAACTCGCCGACGTCGAGCCAACGGTATGGCTAAATCGAAAACCGATAAACCGCCTTCGCCTCGTGCGAGGGAGTGCTCACGCGATGCCTACGTGCGCCGGCCGATGGATTATTGTGGTGACGGAATTCCCGACGGACGCTGTGCCGTATTTTTTATTTATTTTTTTATTCCACGGGGCCAGATGTTTTTTATTTATTTATTTATTTTTTTTAATACAGTCATTTATTTCTCGAGATTCGTATCGCGGAAACGCGCCGCACCGCGCCCGTGATGCTGCGCCGTCGCCGTGCATAATATCATGTAGAATACAAAAAACGTAATATCTACATAATATACGACGTCTGGTCCCCGACGTCGGACGCCGCCGCGGGGCCATGTGCGTTTTGTGTATATACCTACAATTATATTATATATTATATTTCAATGTATATACATTTATATTTTTTCTTATCTTCATTAGAATTGTTATGTAAATAACGAAAACAGATGTGTACTTTTGCGATAACGTTGTCAACTATTATCGGTTATTGTTTATTACTCCCAACACAAGTTATGCTTTTTGCGAGTGCTTCAATATTGTTTAATTCTTTTTCTTATCATTATTATAAATTTATAATTAACTGATTAATGTTGATTTAATATCGTTAAAATATGCAACGTATATTATTGTTGCAATAAACATATTATTATTATTTGTATTATTACGATTGTGATTGCGATCGTATATCGTTCGCACATAACGTGGATCGCGTGGTTAAATTATTCACACTGTATGCACTACGCGCCAACGTCGATACGGAATGCAGTTGTTTTTTTTCCCGACTCTGGATTTTGGATTTTGAATCGTAGAATTAGTAATGTTTTATCTATAACGTCTTATAACGACGAACGACTCGAAAGTAGATTTAATGAAAATTTGGTTTTTCCGGGAATTTCACAGTTTTTGCTCCATTTCAGGGCGTTTTTCTCTCGCCTGGAGAGAACCTATCGCGAAGAGAACTCGAGAAAATTTGTTTTAATACAGTCGTTTGTTTCTCGAGATACGTATCGCGGAAACGCGCCGCACCGTGCCCGTGCTGCTGCCGTCGCGGTGTATACGTAGAATAATAATAAAAAAAAAAAAACGTAACGTCTACGTTAATCGGACGCCGCCGCGGGGCGACGTGCGTTTCGTTTGATTTTTCCGTCGTCCCGTCACCGTTTCGTGTAAACTTTTCGAACGAGCGAGATGGCGTGAAGGGGAGCAACCTAAAAAAAACGTCTCGTCCGTCGTAATACACTCGGCCGGTGAGCGTGATCGAATCCCACGGCGCGGCGATGGTATTATTGTTGTTATTATCGTAATACGTGTCGGTACGGTCGCGGCGGCGGAGTCGTGTAATAGAAAAAATTTCGATTTGCCGCCCTCGGTAATTACACTCGTCGCGTCGAGCTGCGCACGCACACGCGGTCAAGTCGAATTTAATTACGACCCCTCGTCTGATCTGTAGCATACGCGCGCCGAACTCGAATCCGCTCGGTAATGACGATAATAATAAAATTACGTCATAATAACGACGGTTTTACGTTTTACGACGATACGTCATGACACGTATTGTAAATAGCCGACCCACGTCGTCCGGGCGCCGTCGGTCCGGGGAAATGAAAACGAAATTCCGGAATCGAGAACACGCGGCATCACGAAACATGACGTGCGTACGACGGGGGTACGACGTCGCGAGGTTACCGTAAAACGGTCCTCGTGTAGTATCATCAACATATTTCGTCGGTCGTGGACTTGTGGGGAAAACGCGATTTTTCAGCTGTCGATTGAAAACTCAGTCGAATAGGTACACGTGTCGTACGCGACAGGAGCGATCGACGGGAGAGAAATTATTATTATTATTATTAGTATCATTATTACGTTGTACTCGCGGGCGCTTTCATAGGAGACGTCTACGATTTTCCCGGTCCGTCGCGCGTATATACGAGTAATATTCTGACCCAGTGATGCCCAAACTTTTTTCTTCGGCGAGTCGCTTTGGTATATGAAAATTTTCGAGCGGGCCACGACTAGTTATAAAAGAGCGAATAATCTCAACGTTCATCTATAGTTATACGGTTTTGTAACACATAGTAACATAGTAACATAGCAGGTACACAGTATACGTACATTTAGCACGTATTTTCCTATCTTTCATTGACTTTATTGAAAAGATGACGGAATTCATAAATCAACAAAAAGAATCGTATTTAGTAATATTCAGTAACAATTACTATACTTTTATTTGAATATTTTAAAAAATATTTAACGGGCCACATAGAATACTTTCGTGGGCCACGTGTGACGGGTTGTTGGGCACCACTGTTCTAACCGATGCGCGCGTGTTTATCGCGTTTATCTGATTTCCCTGTCAGTGAGACGTAGAAGAACGTACACACGTGTATGCTATATAAACACGAGCCGACTGTATCGCCGCCAACTCTACGTGGTGTGCACACAATGCGTAGGGGAAGAGGGCGGAGAAGGGCAAGTGCACACGATCCCCGAGTTTCGAGTTCGATTTCATCTGGACGCGAAATAATAATAATAATATCACGTTCGGGTCGTCCGGGTCGCGGGGCGGCGATCCGACCGGACTGACAGCATTCGGTTAGAGTTAACTTTATTTCTTTTCGTTTTTTTTTTTGTTTTTTCAACGCCTTTTTGAAACGTATAATCGGAGGAGATAAGGCGAGTTTTCGCGTGAATCATTAGCGAAGACCTACGTCGTCTCGTCCGGTGACTGGCCCCGGTGATCAAAAAGGCACTCGTGATTTTTCGCAATCGTCGTCCGAACGGTTCACAATATTATTATTTTTGTTACGTCGATCGAGCGAGCGCACGTCGCATAGTTGTCGCAGACTGTTATCACGGTGCACACACCACCGCAGTATTATCATCACGCGTACGCGGATGCGAGTCCAAACGATTTCCGACCGACAAGCCACGCCACGCGCGAGCATCGATCACACTCTGCCATTTATGATCGTTATTTAGGTATTATACGATTTGGGTGCATGTTTTCGAAAGTCGAGTTTTAGAATGACAAGATTTAGAAAATCTATATTTTAGAAAATGAAACTTTTAGAAAATCTGTGTTTTAGAAAAATTTATAAACGGTGTTTTAGAATATAAAATATTTTTGATTAGGAAGGAGAAATATCGAAAGTCAGAGTTTTTAAGTAAATTACTGTCTTATTTTGTAACAGAATTTACATAATTTAGATGCATGTATAAGAGCTATTGCTAATAATCTCAAGTTTTAACAAACTATTATATTTATTTTTACTATAAAAGAATTACTAGAAAACATTTTATATACGAGCAAACAGAAAAAAATACATATATTTCTAAAAAAAACATAGTACTAGTAGGTAATAAAACACAGTATTTCTAAAACTCGGCATACAAAAATATGACTTTCTAAAACATGCCTCGATACCGTACAATATACGTACTCGTCGCGCGTCGAGGTAACGCAGCGTTTTATTTAATTCGTTTTTTAATATTCACGTGTCGCGCGATCGCGTGACGGCCATCGCCGTGTTTCGTTTTTTTCACACGTTCTTCATTCTTCTTTCGTTTTCATCGCCACTCGATCAACGCGATGTGACGTACCCGCAATATAAATAATATTATAACATTCGAGTTCGGTTTACGACACGACATCGTCGCCTGCAGCTACCACCCGAATCGCGTACACGACGAATTCGACAAAAAGCGCGTGTATCCCCGTGATAATATACTCATCGCGCCACGGAGATTCGGTAGTCGGATTTGTGATTATGTTGTTTTCGACCGGGTGGAATTCGTTATGCGCCCGCCGAACGAGGTTCGGCCCGAAACGCTGTTACGAAACCCGTACGACGGTTTACAACGAGTCCGTGCGCGAATGTTTTACGCTTTTTCAAACTATATCATTAAAATGCGTGTACGAAAAAACATTATGATAATATTCTAACGTACACGCTTGGTTCGATGGCGAACTCGTTCCCGTGCCATTGTCGTTACTTTGGATCGTATCGATAGTATTCGTGTACAATAATATACGTTTGAAAATTCAATTATGGAAATATTATTTGACTTTGAAACGAGAATTTTGTTTTCGGTTTAAACCGGTTTCGCGAAACTCGCGTGTCAAAAGTACGAAAACACGAGCGACCGTGCTAATAAAAAATTAATAGTGACCTCAAATATATGATATATATATTTTGTTGTATAGTGTGTGTGTGTTTTTTTTTTCACTGAAAATTCTGTACTTATGTATCGTATAATATGATTATCGCAAATTATTTTCTATTTTTAAAATTTATAAAAAAAAAAAAAGATCTATTAAAAACGAGAATACCAACCGCCCGCGGCAGTGTGTTCAAACAATAACGTTAGCTTTTCCCCCAATACGTTGGAAAAACTGTTCGCCGACTCGTTTGTAAAAGCCGTACGGGTGTGTCGTACGGGGATCGATCGACGGATGAAAAACATTTTAAGAATTTAATAATTGGATTGTATAGAAACGACGACAATCTTCGCCGGAATCGTTTGGAAAAAAAAAAATTAGATATTATCGTACGACGTACTGCGCTGTACATTTTTACGTGTTCGCGCGAGTGTATATATTATTATAATATTATTTGTCCGAGGCTTATAGAGCTGCCTCTGCCGTGTACGTATGTATGTACCTACTCCAGAGACCAACGAACTTAAAACGTCAATAGACCGCCGTGGGGAAGACTGCGACGACGACGACGACGACAAATACGAAACACCTTTAAATAAACGAATACAAAAAAAAAACCAATAATAGACGTGAATTATTTTCACCGATCACTGATTACACATTTCACTTCCATTTTGAAACCACACGCGATCCCAGGCGTTCATGGTCCGATAATTACTTTCAGGACTAGAGGGGAACGTAAAACGACACTCGAGAAGTGTCATTGAAATCGAAAACACAACGTTAACGTGCACGTAATGTAATAATATCGTATTGCGTCATAAATCTCGAAATCATAACACCCCGTCTGTGCGCTGCACTTTTATCGTCACATTATGCGCGTTTTTCCGCGGACAATCGTTTTTCCCACAGACCGCGTCGAAACTCGGGCGTCAAGACGACGGAAACGTTTTGCAAGTACGACGCTCTGCCACGCTGACCGTGTGCGAACGCCTAGACGATATCGTCAACTTTATCGCCATCACACTAATTAATGAATTAAATAATGAATACGTTTTTTTTTCTTTTTCCGAAAGTGTAAATAACGAAAACAGGTGTATACTATTGCGAAAAAACTGTCAAATATTATCGTTTATCGTTTATTGTTTCCCGACGCCGCACGGGTGGTAGACGGTAGTGATGGGAAAAATTCGGATTTGCCAAAGTTCGAAAATCCGAATCGATGGAATTCGAAATCTGAAATCCGCATTTTGGATTTTGAAACACTTTGAAACATTTTGAAACATTAAATAAGTATTGATTTATCTATAACTTATAATGACGAAATGACTCAAGTTGATTTTATATGAAAATTTCGTTTACGGGGAATTTCACAGTTTTTGCTCCATTTTATAGCGCGTTTTTCTCTCGCCTGGAAAACCTATTGAGATGAGAACTTAAGACACTCGCAAAGTACCGTCTACATAAAATTTCCGATCGATAGAGATGCTGAAAACATAATGAAAATAAACATCATTGTAAAAACCGTTTCACTCGGAATCAAAAATACGATTTTCTGATTAAGAACATCGAAATCCACAATGCGAAACGCGAACGTTCGGATTTCGATGTCATCACCAACAACGGGTATAGCGTACCCGCACGAACACGTGTTCGGCAACATCACACGAGCGGTTATATATAGTACACGTCGTTTGTCACCGGATCGAAATGTTTTCGCGATCGCAACACGACCGTGCGCGGAAGGTCGTAATAACGCTGCCGTTATAATAACGTCACTTTATATGGAAATTACGACAAACACGATAATTGCACGGGCGCGCAGGTGTATTCGCGCGGCGAATCGCAATCGTCCGGGGCGTCATTGTGTATGATATCACTCAATAAACGTATGACGTAATATATATTGTACACGCAGTGGACGACGAATGACTATGCGTCGATTAACAATCTTTTCTACACTCCGTGAAATTCCGCAGGGGCCGTACATCAATGAGCGGATGTCGATTAGTACATAATGTTGTGATAAAGATAAAAAAAAAAGACAAGTGGCATTCGGAGACTGCCGCGATAAAACTATTGCATATTAAATAAATAAGAAGTTGATATAATTTTAAATTTTTTTACTATTCTAGTTATTCAGGAATTTGTATCATAGAAACTATAGGCTATGATAACTAAAATATGAAACATAAGTTTTTTTTTTATCATAAAATGAGTTTGTTTTGTTGGGTATGACAATACGGTTCGACGCGCGGTAGACAGAGAGGGGGATCACGGGATTCCACAGGTAGCGGTTACGCTTTTCGTTACGAAAAATTTGTTTTCAGTCACTACGCCAGACCTGCGATAAAAGCTATGCAATAGCTTAAAAACAAAAAACAAAATGTCGATTTCCTTTCACTGTTCGGCGCATTTAAGTCATTAAACGTCACGCACGATTTCATAAACTCTCCGTCGCTCGGACACTGTATTCGAATAAAACGAAAAAACAGATTTTCGGCGCCTCCCGGTGGTGCGCGCGGACCGCGGCAAGACGAGAGACGACGGGATTGTCGACGGATCCAGAACGCGATCATCTGACCTGTCGCGCGGCGCTTACCAGGCGGACGAAACGGGGACCTTTTTCACGAACCTAACCCAACCCAACCTAACCTAACCTAACCGTCGTCGTCGCGAGGCGGTCGCATTACAACGGTCGTCGTTGTGCAACGCCACGCCGTATTTCACGTTCGAGTGTCGTGCGGTCGTGGCCTGGCTAATGTAAAAAACGAGAAACACACACACACACAGAAAGAGAGAAATGGCACACACGACGTGTAATTGTGTACACGAATTATTCGCGTTCTAATTAAGAAATAACGGACAATGCCGCGCGGCGTGCCTGCAGTACGTACGTTATTATATTGTTGCACGCGCGGAGAAAGACGCGGAAAACAAAAACGAGACTAAAAAATAATAATAATAATAATCGCGAAACACTCGACCGGTGTCGTATATTCGCGGACCGACCCCGTCGAACTCTGCGGGCGGATCGTCGCAACGTTAATACGAGTTGGGAAACGAAAAACACATTTAAAAAAAAACAAAAAAAAAAAAAAAATAATAATAGTAAAGAAATAACTAAAAACCGGCTGTACGTATAATATACCTCTTCGACTACTAGAATCATTGGCGTTTCGTTCGAATTTCCTACTCGAATTTTTAACGATCGGGTAGAGGAAAAAAAATCGTGTTTAAAAATACGTTTTTACTAAAAACGGTATCACGCGTCTGTTATTAAATCATACGTATGCTCGTACGCTTCGGTGTAGTTGTGGGTATATTTTATATCATGATATTTTAATCTGGTCGAAAAACATAAAACTCGACAAAAGGAGTAGACGTATGTTTTTTTTTTTTTTATTCATTTATGAATAATGGCGCTAAGTCGGTGGTCTCGCAGCGTTTATTTTTTTTTTCGCTAAAAACGGATTTTTGCGGAGGTCGCGGCAATAATTTGCACGCGCGTTTCATGTTGTCGTGGGCACCCCCTGCGACATACACACGTATTATTTGTGAGCCCACGTTTTTCAAACCGAGACACCGTGTCGCACCGAGGTTTTACCAGAAACATTTCATCTCGGAACACCGAAACAATACCATCATTATCATATTTATTAACGACAGCGCGGCGACGTAATGACGAGGAAAATAACGCGATGCACCGGAAACGTTATAAAACGATTTACACTGCATATATGTATTCGACCTGACGTAACGCCGGAAGAGCGGGTCACAACGACACTGAGCTTTGAAAACTTTTTCCGTTTGAAAATCTTTGGTCGTCCGATAGGTTTTTTTCAATGTTGATTCCAATCGTAACGCACGGTATCGAGTCCTGATATTATTTTATAACGAACGCACGCGAGTTCCGGAAATAATATTATATCTCGAAATTATGTACGCCGAAACTGGCGAACGATTCCCACCGGAGAATAATTGAGTAATTAAGAAACGCTAAACGTGTGTAAATAAGGAAACTATATTATACAACGAAAACCGATTAAAAAAAAAAAGGGGGAAAAAACAACGAAAAAACCGATTCTTATCGAAATTCCATACCACAACTAAAATAATTTTAATGACCGCCGACCGAATACCATACGACGTTGATATAGCGATGATAATAATACGATTATTAGCCGGAGACTTGAACGCTAGGAGCGACGAGGCTATTATAATATTCAGACGCGAACGCACACACACACACATCGTAGCCGTCGTCGTTGCGTAGTCGTACAAAGCGTGTGTGTGTGTGTGTGTGTGTGTGTGTGTGTGTGTGTGCTATAGTCGCGGTCGCCGTTGTCGTAGTAACGTCCTTGGCATTTGACTATGGCCGGCGCCAAAGAATTTTTATGCGTTTTTAAAGACTCTGAGAGGAAATTTTCGCCCCGAGGACGACGCTACGTGTACACGTACGCGCGCGAATAACGTCCGCACTGCTACGACCCGACGTGATTTATCTACGGCGAAATTGTCGAACGGCAACGGTACCGGGGGGACACGATGATGCCGCGTGAACGCGTAACATACGCACCGCGTTTATTTACATCGGTTTTGTTTCGGAATTACGTCACGACGAACGCGTACGTTTTGTAAATCGTTTCATCTCCGTTCGCACCAACTGGTTTCAAAATCTATTTTTTTCATCTGGAAAAGTTCTCATACAGAGGCGAACGCGCGCGTCCGCAGCACAACGATAAATTCAACTTGGTCACTCTATTGTGAGCTTATAGATTATAAAGAGATTTACGGTTTTTATGCGCACACACACTCACTCGAGTATACGTATAAACATACTATATATACGTGTGTACGTTGTAAAATGTGTACGCAACGTGTGTGTGCGTGTGTGTGTGTAGTACACCTGGTTCACGCCATCTATGTACTTACGGGCGGGCATACGCCAGTACGTGTGTATAAATGTTCTCGTGTGATTTTGTGCGCGTGCACGTGTGTGTGTGTGTGTGTGTGTGTGTGTGTTTAGGCGTGTAGAAAAGAGACCGGGTATAAATAAAATCGTCGCGATTCAAACACCGCGACGATGGTTTTGTTATCGCGAGGTAATAATTGAGTTGAATTGGAAAGTGTGTGCAGTGTGTATATAAGGAAGAAACGTATGAGAACGAGAAGGAGCAGCGCAGAAGACGCGGCGGCGAACGAGAAGAAGAAAAACAAATTGTGTACATATGGTTGAGCCGAGAGTTCACTGACTTACGGGGAAAGAATTTCAAAACCAGAAATATATATTTCTCACAAATGCTAATTCAACAATAATTTTGAGCCCGACGCATCGACAAAGATTACTTTTGTATGTAAAACGTAATAATGTACAAATCACTACGCGTTAAAATCACATGAATGTACGTAGAATACTGTTGTTTTAACAAATTTTATGATTACACTGTCGCATTTTTTTTTTTTTTTTAGTATTAATTATCGTGTTACATATTTATCAAAGTTATTTTCACTGTATATGAAAGAAGTTAAACTAGTATAGAGATTTTTATAACGCTTATACATAATAATTATACACATAATACATGCTTTTGATCGAAACCTAGCGGGCTCATGTAACTAAAAAAAAATTGTAACGAGGTATAACGAACTTTAAGAGTAAATAAACATTATTGAAATTTGTTTTTAGATTCAAGCGACGAGGAAATAACAAACGCTTTGACATAACGTTTTGTTTTATATTTTTAATATAAACCTTCGTAATCGTGCGCTTGGTTATCGATTACCGATTTGAATTGAACGTTTTGTCTCTCAGAGTTAAAATCTCGCATTACGAAAATAAATCGATTTTGCAAATAACACGCGGGTGGAAAACCAATTACATACAGTTAATAATTTCCTTATGACGCGATTGAAATAGTCTCCGGAAACGATTTCACGTGCCGTCGATCAATTATTTCCGAGATGTAATAATATTATTAAATAACAACACACACACACACACGACATTGCCTTTTAAGCGCGTCAACACGCATCGCCCAACTATACGACGTGCGTAGGCGTCTGTAAGACAATGCGAACGAAAACGAATATCAGTATAATATTATGATAATGACTGCGCGTTGTAGGTGTCGCTTAATAAACCGTTTATGAGACGATAATACCATTTAAAAGACCGATTTTAATCTACCGTGCAGACCATTGTGTATACAATATACATGTGTATATGATATTATCCACGACATTATACGACCGAAACAGACGTCGATAGCTCGCAACACACCGCGGATATAAAATATCCATGATATCATGTTGACTGCCATGAGTATACGTTTTTGTGTACTCGGGAGGTTTTTTCACGAAGCCACGCTGATTTGTATGAGTTTTGCCCCGTACGCCGTGGTAGATTATCGCAATAATATGTGTTTATCATAATGAACACATATTATGAACACTTGGGTATAAAATTGTAATATTTTTTTGCTGATTAAAAAAAAAAAAAAAAAAACGATTCCAATTCGAATAGTTATACCGTAAATAATTCGAATATATTCGAATATATAGAATATGCTACAATACCTAATTTGTTATATGTATTTTTCCACGATAAGCCTTTTATACTATTTATTCAATTCCACTATTGACTAAGTGCGTTAATTATTTCAAACCTAAAAATCCCAAAAAAAGTGGCCTGTTAACTAGACCCGTAGTTACTAACCCATTAATTTATTATTTTTCCCGGTATGCAATTATTACGGATCCCGATTAAACTTAGTAGTAATCAATAATAATGATGATACGAATATTCGACAATACAATACCTATCAATGAAGCCACTTTTCGTAGGCCTTTGTGCACCACAAGCCATATTATATTATT
Organism: Therioaphis trifolii; assembly: GCA_027580255.1. NCBI lineage: Eukaryota > Metazoa > Arthropoda > Insecta > Hemiptera > Aphididae > Therioaphis > Therioaphis trifolii. The sequence goes on from CM050406.1 coordinate 23,914,226, forward strand.
ATTATAAACGTTCTATGTATAAAACGCGAAAACGTAAACGAATAATTTTCGTTACGTATTGTATTGTAGTATCGAACACTGATATTCGAATATTCTAATATTCGAATTATTTACGACTCGTCGGCGTTTCCGTTTTTGAGTACGGGCCTAAAAATATATCGCACGTTGTGGCCTAGGTGTACACATTTACGCGGCTTAAGGTCGACGCGCGGTGACATTGTCACGTCACCCGGACGCGTCGAATGCTAATTATTTATAATTCGACGTAATAAATGAACGGAGATTTATCACGCGCGCATACACACAATGGAGCCCGATCGATTTACAAGTATAATGAGCGACACGCTTTAATAAAATAAAAAAAAATAAAAATAAAAAAAAAAACTTGAGCTACGGCCGGCCGTACGGTTATACGGTATAATATATAACCGATACACATAATAATATGCTATAATGTAACGCTTTATAATAATATTAATATTTAATACGTCGTATAAGAGCGCGTGCCGGTTATAACGTCGTCGCACTATGGCCGCGACCGAAATCTCGAGTTCCGACCAGCCGCGTGTGCGAAATTACTAAATCTCGCTGTCGGCCATCGCGGCACGTCGGACGAGACAAACTTTTGAATTTTATGATCATGACACACGCGCTTGCGCCTTATTCGCCGAGTACGATGCTGTGTGTGCGCGCGCGCGTAGTGAGTGTACAAATATGTATACTGCATAATATTATTATGTACGTCATAAGACAAATTACTACATCGGTTGTTGTGTGGCGTATTTAGCGAGGGTGCGGAGGACGCGTACGAATTCGTATGAAAAAAAAAATGAAACAAAAATACAAAAATCATTTTGAATAACAATGTCTCATAAGTCACGACGACATAATAACACCCATAGTATTTTATTTTTATTATTTTGTGTTTTTTTTTTTTCAATAATAACTCGAATTGTCCGCCATCGCCATAGCCGTTGAGCTATAAACGCCTCGTCGAGGATAACGAACAATATTCAACGCGAAAAGGTTGTTTTGCTCGTTTTTAAATCGAAATCGATATTTCGTACTTATCGTCACAATCGTTGACGGTCGATATCGAACATTGGACGATAAAAATCCGTCACGATCGCTCGCGAAACGCACGCGGTGCAGTAGTAACAACGCTAAAATATACGTCACACGCGAACCTGCAGACGACTGTGTACGTCAAAATATATCATCACACGACGAAATCTGTCCGAAACGGAAATTCGTTTGAGCCGGAAACGTTTCGTAATCACGGCGGCAGAAAGACGTACGTATGTGTTATGATCGCCGAACACGAATCCGGAAATCGATTTGATACGAATATGCCGGAGATATATTTTTTTAATTTTTTTTTTCCCTCCCCAGTACTTCACGGTTCTGCCCCGGACAGATTTCACTGTGGACGTAAAAAATACCGACGTACTCGCAACAAATGCAGCCGTCATATACGCTCTAAAAAATACGACGAAACGCCTCACTGTTCTTACCTGTATCCGTCGAATCCCTCGTCGGACCCGTTCACCGTGAGTATCGGAGCCCGCGCGTACGCTTTGGCCACCCGGCGGTTCCGTTCGAGCACGATCACTTTGGCCCAAATCTCGTCGTCGATTTGCGTCCATTTGTCCAGCACTTCTTGGATGTGGTCCTGTGGAAACGAAAAACATTAGCATACGTATAATAGCTTTAGCCACTACTATTTTTTATCGCTATATTATTAATACTGTTATTATTATTATTATTATTATTATTATTGCGCCGTTGAAAACAACGATAAAGTCGGTTTACAGCGAATCGAGGGAAAAATATACACATTGCACAACGGCCGGTTACGCGTCGAGAACGTCTGCACGGAGCGTCGTGGCAGACGTGTGGTGATAATATTGTTATCTTTATTATTATTGTTTTTTTATTATTATTTTATCGTTTTTACGCGCCCGACTACATGTGACACGTCACAAAACGAGGGGTGTAAAGCCCGTAAATGCTATTCCGTGATATTATAACGTTAGACGACGACGACAAAAATCATCTTATATATACAAAATTATGAAAACTAAAGTCAGTCCGTCTGGCCGTTCTATAAGGCCGATTTCTCTCATTTTTTTTTTTCTAAATGAAAGGTATTTAGACACAGACATTTCATCAATCATTGAAATTTACTCAACTCCCAACTTACTCAAGTTATACTCAAACGCGATTCTACCCTGTAAATTTCTTATGCAGGGACACATTCTCTCAAGCAATTCGAATTCTCATAGCTCCTTTTCAATAATGAATGGATCTTGATCGTTTCACTCTACGAACACTCGGTGGATCGAGATCTTTTTTTTTTTGAGCTATTAACTGCTTAAATTCGTTGAGTTTGAGGAAAGTAATGTGTGCACAATCAACTATTTACTTTCGATTTTTTCCAAGTACTGCATTCTCGTTGGCTCTTGCCCAGTGATATAACAATAAACAACTCACAAACAATACCGTATTCTGATTGGCTCTCGATTCGATCGCACCTATACTTTTTATTATATAAATAATTTATCTATTGCGAATTTTCGCAACGGGTATACCATAGTAATATATGAGTACACGCACGATATCGGATCGGTCACACGGAGACTTTATATTATTATTTGAAACGGACGGAGACGCCACCGCGTTATGAATATACGCGTGTGTCACGATCAGATTCGTATGTCCCACGCCTTAGTGTGTCCGTGAGTGACGACGTGGTCACCGCGCGAGCAACGTTTTTCCGGCGATTTAACCGTTATTATGCCGTGGTCTGCACGCCGACACTCGAGATAACGTACACGTGCGCGGGGCGGCACGACAACGCGACGATATAACGACGGGAAACCCGTACTACACACGTACGATAATAATCGTCGAGCTGACGAAAGTAAAAAAAAAAAAAATAAATAAAATAATTTTTAACAGTAATAATAGTAATCGAACACTGTACCGCAATAATGCGACCGACGGACCGACATGGATTGGAAACGTTTACGCGGTGTTGAACGTGCGAAACCACTCGGCCGTCACTAAACGCGGTGGATATCGTCGTTTATACGGTGTCTATACGTGTGCACGGTCGATAACAATAATTATTGTACGCGCGGAGACGTTGGCGGCGGGCCGTGCGGACAGCCGAGTGTTACGTGACGCGTTCACAAAATAATATTCACAAATATCGCGCGAAAAATGACCGACGGACGGAACGTGAACTATCTCTGTCGGACGTGTCGCGATCAGTGCCGGATTTATGGGGGGTCCAGGGGTTGCGTTGCGTCGGGGCCTCAAGACCGAGGTCGTATTAGGGGCCTCGGGTGGAAATCCTACATTATCTAACTTTTTAAATCAATTATTAAGATTATAAAATGTATATTATACCGGCATAGAAGCGTACGTTAATACAGGGCTCTCCAAACTTTTATATTCAAGGGCTACAAAAAATAGCAAATGCTCTTAGCGGGCCAAAAGTTTATTAACACGCAATGATTTTTGATTTGATGAAAATACAGGTGTACAAATATAAGTTAACGTTAAATCTTTTTATAAAATATTGTCTACAATATACTCGCATACAATTGATATAAATTTAAATGATAATGTATACACTGTAATTTGAATAATTTTTGAAATGTATATTTATTTTTTTAACGAGAAGTATGAAAATTGATGTTTTTCTGCTAATATTTGATCGAATTGAGGTTATATAATACTAGTTCCAATTTTCGAAATTGACTCCCAGTTTTTGTCAGTCATGGCCGATCTATATTTCGATTTTATGTATTTCTTTTGGAAAAAGTTTGTCGAAAAATACATATTCAATGGTATGTGAACCAAAGTATCTTCGTTTAATTAATAATTATCAAAAGGAAAGGCCGTAGACTGATGGGCCTGCCGCCGCCGTGGGTGCTTATACCGTGCACGGGGTGTAGTATAACGACGACGACGACGTAGACACCACGTCTGCTCGGCGAATAATCAGAAGAAAAAAATTCTCGCCAAACCCTATCCAATACCTATCGGTCTTTGTTGAAAAAATTCACGAGACAGACGTGACCGAAGACTCGATTTAATGACAAACAAAAAAAAAAAAAAACTAAAATAAAAAAAAACTAAAAAAAATATCGCGCGTAGAAGTATATTATGATGATGTACTACCGTTTGAAATCGGAATTGAAATGTAGATCAATAATCACGAGACACGAGAATCTAAACGGAATCGAAAAGTCTTTTAACTTCCGGCCGGGTGTAGTGCAGACATTTATACACCGTCGGGACGAATACGTCGGCTGAAAAACAGCCCTGGTTTGTGTGTGTGTGTGTGTGTGTGTGTGTGTGTGTGTGTGTGTGTGTGTGTGTGTGTGTGTGTGTGTGTGTGTGTGTGTGGTTATTAATAACATGTAATTTAAATACCATCGTCGTCGTCTAGCGCACTGTTATTAAAATATCAGTTACAGCTTTCAGCAGCGTATGTGCGGTGGCAACGCCCTAAATCGAATTCGCGCGTGTGCGTGTGCAGAATACACACACATACACGATTTTAGACGAGGATAAAAAAAAAAAAACATGATTTTTCCGCCATCGCAGGGGCGTACGACCTTGACGGACACAATAAATATTTTTGCGCCAGGTAGGTATTATGTATTTTCATACGCCGTGTACATATATATATATATATATAACCCGTATGGCTGCTCCAAACGACTACTACTACCTACTAAAATAATAATACTACTTCATCTCGTCCGGCGCGCGCGTGTAAACCGCAACAACAGACCGTGTGCGCAAGAGACGAGTACAAAAAAAAAAATAAAAACAAAACAAAACAACAAAAAAAAAAAAATCGAAACTATATTAAACACGTATGTTGTTACATTGTACGGTGCGCGATAGTTGACAGGTTTTCGCCGGCACGCCGCAACCCCCCCGGGGGTCTGTTTCGCGAGATCCGATCGGGCGTGGTATCACCGCCGCCGACGACCTCGACGGAGACCACGACGATCTGAATTAATTTTAATTTATAGTTTAGCCGACCGGTCGGTTATTATACGTACGTGTTTTGCTTTTATTTTTTATTTTTTTTACTTTTGTTTTTTTTATTTTCGTTTTCGTTTTCTCGATCCCCGCGTCATTTCCACGTTAATGGAATAACGATAATTCGCGGTCGTAGGGCGTAGTGTATCATTATACGTATTTTTATATTTTAATCCAATGTACACAATGTTATCGCGTACGTTGGATTATTATTATTATAATTATTGTATATTTATATACCTACGTGCGTGTATAATAAACGCGTCCAGTTCGATTTGCATTTTAACGCGACGAGGGGGAAAAAAAAAAACGATCGGCCGTGAAGACAATTTTCGTTTCACGGTTCATTGAGCGGCCGGTTTTTATTGTATCGAGAGCATATTATGATAATAACGATTATAACAAAAAAAAAAACACACACACACACAGGCAGTATAATACTAGCGCACAATGGGTGCGCAGCAGAAGCGGCGGGCGAGACGGTCGCGTTTCCACCGCCGCCGCCGCCGCCGCCCTCGTAGTGGCTACGTGTCGATATAAGCCTCGTCTCGATGACATTGTGCTCGGTCATAATCGAATACAGTCAAAACGACTGTTCGGCGCGGACACCGTGCAAAAAGGATAAATCGGTAAATAAAAACATCCGCCGTGCGCGGGCGGTTTATTTGATTTATTTATTTTTAAATTTATTTCATTAAAAAACGGGCCGTGGCCCGAGTACGGATAACTATAAAGATACAGGGTGAGCAGTGGGATTTCACTCGATTCATAGAATATTATTGTATTTCGTTCGTTATTATTAATGCTATTGTTGCGGGCACCGGAGCGTTTTTCGGTACGGGTACGCGCCAGCGGAGGCGGGGACTCGTGACGGTTTCACGACGAGTTGGACTCGCGCCAGCGAAAAGAAATCAGTCGACGGCGCGGTTAGGTCGATCGACTGCCAATTCGATTGTCGAATCCCGTGAAAAAAAAAATAATAATAATAATAATAAGAAAAAAACTAATTAATAATCGCTAACGACGACGGTCGTTCGTTATTGATTCAGCCGTGAAACGAATCGAATAAATCGAACGGGCGACCAGAGACTCCTATAGCTACTGACCGTGGTTCCGGGTCCGCGTGCGGCACGACGCGCGTCACAAAGGATCTCTCGGCCGTTAGTTGCAGCGGACGTAAAAACGATAGAACTCGCACGACCGAACGGAAATGATAAAATAATATCATCTGAACATTAATCGCCCGTTCGGAACGTCTAGGAGACGCATACGAGACACGGTGATCGTAAGTGACAGGCTTTTAGTGAACGTCGTGGTCGAAAACCGCGTGTCAGTGTTTCGTCGGAATTGCCTACACCGAGCGCCTTGAAACCCGCGAGCGAATAAAACGTTTGACATCCGTCGACTATAAGTGATGTTAAACTGTGAAATATATTTATCACGCTGTGAAAATGCTATTGTGATAAAAACAATCACAGTGAAAACAGCAGTGATTGCTACCTAAACTGCTACTTTCCTATTTATCACGCTTTACACATCACAGTTAATAGTAGCAGTAGTAGTTAGTAGTTACTATAATATACCTATTACAATTATTATACAGTGATTGGAGCCTCCGTATATTCTTATCTATCTCGATGTTTCTATGATCAAATCAAAAATCACAAAGTGAATAATATTTTTTCGCAGTTACGAAATTTTTCATAGTTTAATACTACGGTGATAATTGATAACAGCGGTGTGATCAAGAATCACTGCTATTTTGTATACTAGTAGCAGGCACTGTTACTGCTACATGTTAAATCACGGTGACATCACTACCGTCGACGGCATCGACGACGAAAAACAAAACAAAAAAATGCGAAAAGACCGCTAAACACACGTCTACGGACCGACGGAAATAACGGAAAACGATACGTTTCTTCTGTCCCCGTACGCACAGCCTACGAATAAAACACCACGTTTTGTGCGATGTGCAATACAATAATATGTCATACGTATATACGAAAAGAGTTCAATCGTCGAACGTCGTTGATATAATATTACACGGCCCGGAATTGAAAAAAAAAATAAATTTAAAAAAACAAAAACAAAAAAAAAATAATATACCGACGAAAAATAATAATATATTTTATGTTTGTTGCAACGTTATATAATAATATAGTATAACGTGTCCGCGTGATTTATACGGTTTTATAGGCGCGCGGACGGCAGCGTACGATCTCTAACGGGATATGTTGTATACAAGTGTATATTCGTTATAGGCATATATTATATATAATATAACTCTGCGCATACTTATATACATACATGTACGTATGTACAAGAGACGTAAATAATTTCGTCTTTTGCCACATAATCGACTTTATCGTATAACGCAACGACGACGGCCAAACGGTTACATTAAAACACACGCCTACGCGAAAACGTACAATATATCTAACGCACACACACACGCGCTTTATTATACGCAAACGTACGTATTATAATAATATTACGTATTTTTATGCACTGCGGTCGTGTGGCCTACCTATAGCCACCACATATAAAATACGCCTGGCACGAACCGTTTGATTTTATGACGGATCGCGTTTTTCGATAAACATACGTATACACATATATAGAGAGAAAATTAAAAATGACAACGAAAAAAGAATAATATTATGCCACGGGCAAACACACACGCGTACTATGATAATAATAATACTCGCAGTTATTCTACATCGAGACGAGTGAGTGTGCGTAGATACGTACACACACACACACACACACACACACACACACACACACACACACACACACACACACACACACACACACACACACACACACACACACACACACACATAATATTAGGCCGCAGCCGACACGCGGTATGTGTGTGTGAGTGTGTGTGTGTGCGTCATGGAGGATCGTTGTACCGCGTGGGCACGTGCGCGCGAGCTCGTGTCTGGTGTTACGCGCGTAGGTCACGGCTGTAAATCCGATCATAACAAACGGCGGCATGTGCTAATATTCGCGATTATCATTATAATAATAATATGCCGCCATTATATTATTGTTATTATCGTTATCATCGTTACTATCGTTGTGCTCACGATGACCCTCCACGCTTGGAGGTCCACCCCGGCTCGTAAGTACGCGGCGCATCATCACTCCGGCGCTCGTAAATTTTTTTGTCATTTGCACACACACACACACACACACACACACACACACACACACACACACACACACACACACACGACGCGCGTAACGATTATCAGCGTGGCGATTTCCACGCGCGTGACACAACATTACAATACGCGGAGACAAGGCGATTTCGCCCGTATGCACGACCCATCGCCGTAATGTGTCCGCACGTGCGGCCCGAGCAGCGTGGGCGGCGCCGCGAAGAGGGAGTGAAAATTATTGCGAAAAATCCGAGTCCAACATCCAAAAGCCGCGCCGCAGAGCCAGCGACCTACGCACGGTCGGTCAAGTACTGCAGAGTCTCGCCACGAGCAAACCGTTCGAAATCGTCGTCGAGAGCGTTTTTGAATTTCTCCGGGTCTCTCGCACGCGCCTCGGGTAACGGAGATTTTATAGGGAGACGACGACGGTGTGACGACGGGCGTTATTTCGAGTCCTATTCGCAACGACACTCGTCCGAAAGCCATTCTCACTACTAATTACAGAACGATATATTATGTAGTAATTGAATTCTATAATTAAAAAACGCTGGAATCCGTGAAACATTACATAAATACAAATCAGTGTCGACTGTCGATCCTCTTTGGCGTTTAGTCTTCAAGTTATGTCACTCGGAGCTATTTCGTCGACTATTGCGTTATCGTGTTTACAAGTGTCGTATCATAACCGAATTTAATGAAAATCATAACTATTTTTTGGGTTTTTTTGTAATACTCAGATTTTTATGTTTTTATTTTATTAACAAAAGAAAAAACAATCGGTGTTCTAGAATCTAGATGATGCCGGAATAACTTATATATTTTACAATTTTGTTTGGTACAGTTTATCGTACGACGTAAAGATAACGCTTTTAGAGTAGTCAAAAGATGTAGACGCGATTACATAATTCAGTGCCTACAACGGTCGTAACTCCCGGGGTATTACACGGCTGCTTTATTTCGTATTTTTTTTCTCGAGTATTTATGAAACACGACGAGACAATGCGCTCGTAAAACACGCGATTACCCTAACCTTAATGACAACTGAAAAACACACCGAATCTCGGAAACTCGAAGACAATGCGCTCGAGATCTAACCGAGTAATAAGCGCCTTTCTAACGCGCTTATCGCGTCCGTCACTCGTAATACACTCGGTACGTAACACATTACGCGCCGAGAGTGTGAAATATACTTTGAACAATGTACGAAAATATCACACAAAGCGAGAGATATCGTCACACGCGGTACTGTCGCGATCGCGACCATCGGCCTAAACCTCCTTCTTAGCCGGCAGTAGTTGTGTGCACAGATTTTGTTCGGTGAATATCACGAGAAACGTGATAAAAATAATCACTAGTTTTCATTCGAAACTGATATGAATAATTTTACCGAACATATATTATTGGGAAATTGTTATTTTATAGCTGAAAGTAAAAAAAAGACCAAATACTGCTTTAAAAGTGAAAAACCGATAACTAATGAGATATTTGAGGCTGCTTGTTTTCGGAAAGTTTGCCAATATCTGGTTCGATTCGAGACAACTGGATACGAAGGTCAGGTGTTGCGCATTAAGGCGGTTGCGATGTTTGGTTTTAGTAGTCGTGTAATTATGTATTTGGCGTGTGTCATTTTTATAATCTATTATCGAATTATTCGATACACATTAGAAACGCTATAATATAGTGTATTAGATATACAGAGTGTGCCAAGTAATTTTGTACGTAAAACAATTTTTCGTCTATTTAACAATACGACAAATTGTAAATTTTTAATATACGATTCGATAATTATTTTCATTCTTGGATGAGCCGCGGTGCCTCTTCGATGAGCTCTCGGTGCACAGGTCGGGAACCGCTGCAGGCCTGAACTAAATGATCGCAGAAATCGCATTTTATTTCAACAAAGTACTTTGTGTCTCGGCTTTACCTGAGCTTTAGCTTTAAAACTATAACATTATAACATTATAATATAGAAAAAAAAAATGCTTTTATAATTGAAAATTGTTTACGTAATCACGGGGGAGGGGGTAAGAGCTTTGCTTACTTTTGCTGACAATGGTAAAAATAATTGTAATAAATCTGCTTACGTAATATTTGAACGGCCCCTAAGAAATGTACAGGGAAGGATCGCGTTCGAGTATAATTTGAGCAAGGTGGGATTCGAGTAAATTTCAATGATTAATGACATATCTGTGTCTAAATATCTTTCATTGAAAAAACAAAAAATGAAGAAGATCGGCCGGACAGAACGGCCAGACGGACTGAATTTTCGTACATTTCTATTTTTTTTTTTTAAATATAAGACTGTTATTGTTATTATCGTTATTAGTGTCGTCGTCGTCGCGGGTGAAAATATCCCGTCTGGAAACTACCGCGTTTGTATGTTAATGCGCGGCCCGGACGGCCGGGCGGCACACACGGGTGTCATTGGACCCGGGGGACGCGGCGCGCAGGAAACGGTGGCGGCCGACGGTCGGGTTTTTTCCATTCCGGTCGGGCGTTCCGTCAAATGGCATTATCGCGCGCGAGCGTACGAAATAACAATAACGACACTATCTCGAGACGGCCGGACGTTCGTATAAATGCGTCGCACGGCACTGTTATAATATGCGCGGCCCCGCAGTCGACCACTTGGTGATTCTCCAGGCGTGCGCGCCACACCCCGGGCACGCATACGATTCGTCAAAAACAAAATAGAAGTAAAAAAAACAAAAAAAAAAACAAAAAACAAAAAATACAAAATAGAAATAAAAAAAAAATACAAATAAAAATGTAAAAAAAATAATAAAAGAATCCGAATTTTTCCTATAATACGGACGACGACGTGTCGTCTCAACGATATTATGGATGATCGGTGGTAACGCAACGAAAACACGAACCGTCATTAGCGGTTTATCGTAAACGAAAAACAGAAAAAATAATAATATCCGTCGTGTTTTTAAAAATAATAATAATAACGATAATAACGATATTGCGCGATCGTGGGCGATATCGCGTATTTATTATCGTGTAAAGAAATCCGTCGCCGCCGCCGCCGCACGTGCGCGCGGTGACCGATCGACGACCGAAGTTCACGACTCGCCAGAGATCGTTAAAATATTACTTTTATCGCTTATTGTGCCTATTCCGCGCGTCACCGGTGTGTACGCGGTTCTTGATTTATACGCACGGCGCGTGCGCGTTCGCCGCGGCCACAGTCGTTTCCGCCGCGGAGATTGGTTTTTTTACTACTTTGCGGATTCCGAGAACGCCGTGAGTGGAAAATTAAAATTAAAAAATTTATTTAAAAAACAAGAAAAATACGAAAGAAAAAACACGCGTTCGGCTGGAATCCTACGGCGACTGGCGGCCGACGACGTATAGCATACGTGTATTATACACGCAGAGTTGGGAGTTATTCGAATGAAATTCTATCTAAATTATTATTTAGATGACATTTTATTCGAATAATTTTATTACAATTATTCGAATAAAAATGTATTCCGATAATTTGAAAACATTATTATTCGAAAAAAATTTTTTTGAATCATTTTCATTTTCATTTTATGGTTATTGCAGATTATCAACTATGTTTAATCAAATAAAATGACCGAAAATTATTCGTATAACTTTGAAATTTAGTCGAATCATTTTTTATTCGAATAATCATAGTTGAAAATTATTCAAATAAATTTTTATTACGGACGTACACGGTCCTCGCCCCGCGCTCACGGCGAGCCCGTCGTCGACCTACTACTACTGCTATATTATAATAGCTGCGCCTTTCGTCGCGCACCGATCGCGATTCGAATTTACGCAATCGTTCGCGGAATCCGTTGATGCCGCGCGAATTATGATCGCGAATCATACACCGACCCGACGCGGTTAACCTACATGTGCCGTAACGTATGTAAAACACCACACGATAGCTGGTGACCGTACGCGCGTGCTCGTGCGTGTTATATACGTGACGTTGCGCCCAAATGGGTTGTGGCCAAAATCTAAGATTTTTTTTTTCGGTCACGGCGATCTCGCTCGAATCAAAGCCATGATTGGTTTTATAAAAACACAAAATAATAATAATAATAATAATAATACAATTCGATTGTCGATGTTGATATTTGTCGATTAAATTGTTTAAACCAAACGAACGCAAGCGTATTATTTTATTGATTTTAAGTTTAAACCGTCAACACTACGTTTCAATAATATTGTACAGTCTCCGTTGGAGTTTCGAAGAAGATACCGACGACGACGTCCACGTGACACCGAAATCGGATTCAAACACCGATCTTTCCGGACGCGACCGGGCCACATACCGCCGTCCTTCGGGACGGCGTTGAAAATCCGGCCGAACGGTTATCGTCACATCATAATCTTCACGACAAGCGACTGTGCTGGTGCACGGAAACGGAATACCACGAGAGTCTAGGACCGTCGGAACGCAGAACGGCGTTTCCGCGACGGCACACGGCGACCGGACCGTTCGTTTCGACCGTACAATATAAAGAACGTTGTGCGACGGGCGGGGGATGTCTACGGGAAGGAAAAAATAAACAATGGCGTCGAACGTACAATGATAATAACAACTAGACGACGCGTGCGGAATATTAACCAAACGATACGATACGAATAATGTAGAAAACGGCGCTTTATCTACGATCTGAGGAGGCGGACGGCCGAAATGAAAGTCTCGCGCGATGAGAACGATCGCGTACGGATCGTGTGTACGTACGGGCCCGTCGCACGTGTACGTCGTAATGTATACACACGCGGTGTGAGTGTGTGTGTGTGTGTGTGTGTGTGTGTGTGTGTGTGTGTGTGTAAATCGATAGTGAAACCCGTCGTCGTCGCGTACCACCTGTATGCAGCGAACGGTTGCGCAACCGGTGTTTGTGTGTGTATTTTTGCAATTAGCTCGTACGATAAAACGTATATGTTCAGAACGCGGTCGCCGAGTGACGTTTCGGTCCGAGGGACGGACGCAGAATCTCGCGGCGAAGGCGCGGGCAGCCTTTTGCGTCGTCGTCGAGCTGCCCGGGAGAAAACGTGCGCTTATAGCGCGTCCATAACGACGCGTTATGTAATTAATTATCGACGTATTGTGTCGCGATACGGATCCGCGAAAAAAAAAAATAAATAAATGAAACGTTTATAGGTACACGGCTCGGCGCGACGGTACGGCGGGCCCGAGAGACGTCACGTCGAGTCGTCGGTCCGACGATACGACGATGGATAACGACGACTCGTAATAACGCGCGTCATGCGTTTCTATAATATAATATATGTAATAGGACGGTCCGGACAAAGTTCATCGCGATGTCGGGCGCGAGGAATCGTTCGTTTTCTATACCGGTGGTGAAAAAACACGTTTCCTTTTTCGGCCGCGCTCCGACGAGCTCGCGCGAGACCAGACCGAAGTTTCGAGCGTTTCCGAAGACGACCGCGTCGTGCACGAATGGATCGATTTTCACCGCTGATTGTCACCGGCGGGTGCGTGTTTCGCGACGATTTGTCTTTGTTTGCCCCCGTGAGCCGTCGCAAACGACGGGGGAAACGTCGGTGAAAAACGCGGGCGCCGATGTGGCGAAGGGAAAGGCCGCGCGCGTCCGAACGAACGTTATTAGTCGGACGGGCGATCGCGCGCGTGACCTCTGCACACCCGTCGACACGGACACGCACGCGTATTCGATTTACGCAAGCGCGCGAGCACCGATAAATCTCGCCGGAGAATCCATTAAAAACACCACACCGCGATGATATTTTAGGTGCACACCGTAGCGTCATCGTGTATAACGCACGCACGTTTGCCGCGAATCATCTCGAGACGACCACTTTTACCACGACAGCTTGCCCCTTCGGCCTGACAAGTCCACCACGTCGTCCAAAGTCCCCCTGGAGCCAGGACGTTTCTCCCCCGGTTTTTTCATTATACTTATTACCGATCATACACACACACACACACACACGCAGCTGAATTAAGTACTTAAGAAAATTATTCAGATGGGCCTAATTAATAACTTAATAAATATAAGTAACATCAATAAAATATACAAAAGATTATTGTTTCCAATTATATACATATAGACTTTCTCCAAATTTATGGGGGAGTGAATACTACAAAACAACACAATAACATAATTCATTATTTTATAAATGAATATAAATGAGATTTAATACAAAACCATGTTTTATAAAATGACATATCCGAAAAGGCTCGACCGATTTTAATGAATTTTTATTCGTATAATATACTGTATTTGTTCGATAATATTATAAGGTTATGTTTTATACTTATGTTCGATTTATTTGAACATTTATATGGCAGAATTACGTTTGCCGGGTCAGCATACATTTTTTTTTTTTGATATCGGACATTTTACGGGCCGAATTTTTTCGAGGGCCGTAAGCAATGCTCATTTTTCTCGTAGGTAAATCCAGTCCTGCGCACACACACACACACACACACACACACACACACACACACACACACACACACACACACACACACACACACACACACACACACACACACATACACACTATGGCAGTCGCTGGAATACTTTTATGCAAGTACAACTGTACATGCTCGCGTGTGTGTGTGTGTGTTTGTAGTTACGACATTCTATTCTCGTCCACTTTTGCCCGTGTTAAATCACGGTGCACGCCACATAATATTATAATAACATTATTTACAACTACAACTACTACTGCTGCTGCTGCTGCTGCTGCTGCTATACCACTATGGACGACTACTATTACTGCTATTACTTTCACTGTGCTTGTGTTTACTCGATGTCTGTAACGGGTACACACACACAGATACGTTTATAAGTATTGGTATATCTACACGTTTACAATCTTATATATGCATAATAATATACATTTTACCGTGGCAGCCTTACTACACGAGCGTATTATTATTAATATTATCATTATTATTATCATCACTGTCTATTACTTTGCGCACACGGCGACGCAACGATTACACGGCACACTCGGTTTCATTATGATTCGCGCAGACCTAAATACGCGATATCTCGTCCAGCGCTCGCCGTCGACGCTATGACGATAAAACGAGAGTAACGATGTGTATATATTATGCGCGAATCGTGCACGACCGATCTCCAGTGCCCGCAGTCTAAGCTCAGCCGAAGAGGAGACGGCCGGCGAAATCGACTGCTGACCGATACGCATTCATTAAAGATATTCGTGTGTGTGTTTTCGTATAAAAGCAATGTTGTGACTGCGGTAGCCGATACTCGCACGCGAATAATACGTATTTAATGCATGTAGACAGCTTACTATTAATATTTATAACTTTAAAAATGATAATACGTTTAAATCATTTCTTAAAACTCTAGATTTCACGATCATTGATTTGCTATGACAACGTTTCAAATTATAAAAGAAACTTATTATTATATTCCTTGTTTAAATAATTGTCAAATAGATTTTTTATTCTTACAATATTTTTTTTTTTTTTTAGATTATACTATCCATAATGTATTGAACACAAACTTATATACCCCCCAAAACTGGCTCTTTGGTCAAAGGGGAGTTGCAAACATGTACATATTTGGTATTTTCAATCATAAGTGTACAATTTGTATTTGTATCAAAAACGTTATTATTAAAAAAAAAATTATTATTATATAGAATACGGCGTGTATAACGCTGCAATGTGTGTGAGTGTGTGTGTACGTGTGTGTGTACGCGTAAACGAACGTGACATTTTTATATCACAACACGAGTGTGCGAAAAAAAAATAAAACTACGACGTTCCGGTGAAAGGCGTGTTCGGTTACAAAACGCACAAACGGTTTTGCGGTTTATTTATTTTGTCAAATCCGTATCGTTTTGCCGCCTATTAAGAACAACGCGCGAAGAATAGACGAGGAGGAAGAAGAAGAAAATGTACCGAGAAAATACCTGCGCCGACACCACATCCGATTTCTAATGTTCTCATTACGCCGGGAGACTACGTGTGATCGTAACAACAAAAACAACAACAACAACAATAATAATAATAATAATAATAATAATAATAATAATGCAACAGACGTCGCACGTCGTGTACACCGCGTGTGTTTTATATTCGGTGATGCGCGACGAAGACGGAGATTGATGGAAATCCCTCGACACACACACACAACAAACCGACGATTTCTGCATTAATTCTATCCGACCGAGTGGAAAAAAGCGATCGACAATAGAAAAAAAAAAAGCGGTACGATTATCAACGTGCCGACGGTGTATTTAAAAAAAACTGAATTCGTCTTCGTTCCGTATTGGGTTTGGAATAAATCGCATTCGTGTCGCGCGCGCGGTCGTGAAATCGTCGTTTTTCGCGTCGTATCGTCTCGTTCTCTATCCGTGTGCCGCACAGTCCTAATTGAATGATTCGATAAAACGTCCGGCTCGTTAAGAGATTTTTCACTCAGATCTCACGTGCGCGGAAAATAATATAATAATTCGTTATCTGATCGCGCTGCAGCAACGCGGCCTACAGCGGCTGCTTGCATAGTAATATATATATTGGTCGCCGCCTAATCACGACTAATAATCTCACATAATTATATTAACGTTTTTTTTTGTTTTTTTTTCTATTGCCGATTGTTACGAGTCTCTTAATCTTTCGCCGCGGCAATTATATACGCGTGCGAGCGAGAAACGACCGAAAACGTTTTAATAACGGCGTAAAATCTAAAATGAATGAACGCATTAACTACGACGGTACGTGTGAAAACCTTTCGTTTTTGAAACAACACAACATGACTCCCGGAACGCCGTGGTACGCGCGCACGCGCCCCGAGGTCGTTTGTCCGTACGCGTAATTATTATTACCAAGGCGTGGGTTTTCACGAAAACGAGACGTCTCCTCGGCGCGCGAGAAAAATCGCCGAGCCCATAACGTTATAACATCATGACCGTTAACGATAACGTTAATGCACTAACGATTGATTTCGCGTTAAAAAAACCGAATCGTTCGGTGCACGTCACGGATGTATACACGAGGGTGGCCGAAACGCACAACGAGCCGATCCGTCCGATATCACATCGTTTTCGTCGTAGTCGACAGGAAAAAGATGGCCCGCCGGGAACGAGAGAAGCGAGTAGACGCGAGTACACGACTGTACGAAAATATATTAAACGTCGTCAACGAATAACGAAACGATTCGAAAATTATAAACATTTTCGGTTTTTATCAATCAGCGGGGAGGGCGTTCAAACCACGATTCCGTCCTCTCGGGGACGTTCCTGCAGGGCGCGCGTGCAGTATAATTCGCGTTATTAGACGGAGGGACTTCATGGGCGTTGGTGGGAAATATTTTCGGAGGGGGTTTTGGTCTAGATCTATGTTAATATTATTATAAAGCATTAAAATTGAATATGATTATTTTTTTAATACGATTGAATACCATTACAATATTTTGTCTGTATAAATTACAAATTTAAAAATTAAAAAAAAAAATCGTATGATAAACCCTTGTTTCCTCGGTTGAAGTATAAAAATATTGATTACTTCTTCTGGGTCGAAATTAATTTCACCATGAACGCTTATAGCAAGGCAAGTTCAGTTAATCGTTCATTTCCCGTCGAATTCCTCAATTATGATTTAACACGTCGTAATGTTGAAAAAGTTCTTTCTGCAGTTGTAGTAGTTGATACGGAAAGTGTAGAAATAATAGTTAACTATTGTTTTTTATATTTGGAAAAAAATTCAGAATCACATTTTAAAAATGCTTCAAATGCCGAGGATGGTCTACAATCTTCTTTTTCTTTTACCCATTTGAATTTCCACAGTAAATATTCCGCATTAAACTGTTGATAAGCGTACATAATATGCGAGTTAATAACATTCTCGAACAAATTCACAAAAAGCTCAACATTGTTTTATTTAATTTCGGGGGGTGTTTGAACACCCAAAACACCCCCCTTACCTACGCCCATGGGAGGGAGTATGTAGCATTACTAAGACGTGAAAACGTCGAAAACGAGACGTCTCCTCGGCTGCGGCGATTGATTTCACGTTAAAAAAACGAATACTTTGTTCGCGGACATATACACGAGGGTGCCACGTATTTCGCAACGGTCGCGTGCCCGACCGTTTAGCGTCTGAAACGGCAGTCGATTAATTTTCCCTACACCGTTAATATTACCGCGAGTGTCGTTGTTACGATTGAAACGAGCTCGAATGCGGACGTGTATGGTAAACAATCGGTTGTGATCGTACACGAGCGCTCGCCGTCCGCCGACACGCCAATAATATAATTATTATACTTGTATTATCGTCATGACGACGTATTTCATAGGGCGTTTGATTGGACTGGTCGACCGGAAGCCGGCGAAACAGGGGCCATCGAGGTCAATGTTGTGCGCGCGCGGGTGTGTTATTACAATAAATCACATAACGATACGGGTACGACAACAACAACAGAAAACAAATATGAGTATAATAATATGATAACAAAATAAATACGTCAGACAATGGCAAGTGTTACACAATAATAATAACAATAATATATATTATAACGCGCGGCACTTGTCAAAATCGATTTATTAGTGGGAGCTTTATTTCGTCGAGACAATGTACACGCGCGCACGCACACGTATAAAATACAATATTATTGTGTTGTGTGTTATTTCGAAAACGCGTCGGTCGTTAATTGAAAAGTGAAATTGTTTTTCGAAAACACGAGGTAGGTGGGTACACGCAAGTGTAATAACACGGTGTACCGCGATCGCGTAGTAATGCAGTACGTTCGGATAGTAATAATAATAATAATAATAATAATAGTACGATATATCATAGTACCTACATCCGGATGCCGAAAAAAAATAAATTATAATAATAATAATAATATCAATAAAAATCATAAATAAATAATAACAACCGACGAAAACGGACGTGGCCGTCGACTTTGACGGACGTCCGACCGTACTCGCGTGTTATGAATTATATTAAAAGTGAATCGAGTAAAACGTTTAACCTTATACTCGACAAACGTGCGTGCGCCCGGTAATTATTAACCGAGCGATTTTCGCCCAGGCAAAGAGCAAACCACCTGTATATTATGCGTATACAATGCGCTCGGTGTAATTACGTCTCGTCAATGGCACGCGGTATGGACGAGATAGGTCAAGGCTTACCCGGCGGTCGCCCTCCTCCCCCCGTATCCGATTTGATTTGCCGCTGACCTCTGGGTGCTCGGCCGCCTTTGACAAAATAATATAATAATTAAATCGCCACTGTTTATTTTTTTCGTCGTTAATCATTTTCGCCGGTTTCGGCCGCGTTATATTGTTATATCGTGCGGGCGGACGACGACGACGACCCCGATCGAAAACACGCGCGCGTGCGTAGTTATCGAGTATTATCGCTGATTAAAATGATTATTATATTTTAGTAAAGCGATTGACCGTGCGGTGCCGGTTCGACCGGCGTTCGACATGTTGTGTCTCTGCGGCAAAAATGTCAAATGTTTGCCACGGCGATTATCCGGACGCGGAGGATATTCACTGCGTCGAGCTGTCAAACGACAATTTAAGATTGAAAACAAAAAAAAAACGAATTAATCGGCGCAGAAAAGCCCTCGAAAACCGTCTTCTGTCCGCGCGCGTGTGCGTGTGTGTCATATCTCCGGCGGTTTTGACCTTTTGACGTGATAATTCCAAGACCGCGCGCGACGCGTATTCCGAGACACGTCGCTATTTATCGTCGGCTAAAGACGTGGACCGTAAGAACGCACGACTACGACGACCTCGTGTGCGAAAAGAGTCGACGACGACAAAAGGAAGGCTGGAATCGATGATCGCGGACACGTGTGACACGAACACAAAACGCGTGCGAGACCGCGGCCGAACGCGCCCGTTCTCGTGTGGAAACGCGTTCGGGTTTAGTGTGTTTTAATCGTTTTACGGGCCATATACGCGCGTCGCATAAAAGCGTGCACAAAAAGATTGAAAAAAAAAAACAAAAACGACACATCACTCGGAGAAATAAAGTCGTTATCGTCATAGGTAGTACAATAACAACATGTCATATAATAATAATAATAATAATAACATAATACGACGTATAAGTCAGCAGCCGTCACTCGATTTTGTCAGTACATTATGCGCACAGCCGTGTAATGTGTGTGTGTGTGTGTGTGTGCCTACACGCGTTTTATTATTATAAATAATAATTATAACGACTATGCGGCTCGACGTGACAGTGAAAAATTCGATCGCGGTCGCGGCGAACGACGACCTCGCGCCACGTCCAAAAGAGGGTGTTTTTGTGTCACGATATATTGTAGTTTGATTAATACGCGTGAAATAACGTCGGGTGTTTTTGGAAATGAAAAAATAAAAAAACGAATGAAACCGCTCGGCAGCGACGACAATATTTGTAACGGTGCGATGATCTCGTCAGCATCATCTCGCCCTGCGCCTCTTGACGACGACAATCGACCGCAGCGACCGCCAAACTATTTTTCACCCGACCTAACCGGAGTGCGTGTGAATAGTATTAATGGACAAGATAATATATTATCATCCCGTCGGTGACGTCGCGGTGTTTACGACGACGGCGACGAACAGATTTTCGGGTCTGGTTTGTCGGGTTATCGGCGGCATTCGACGCGCAGTATAATATTTATTATTAATTCGTACCTACTGATTCGTACCCGAAAACACAGGGTGTATCGACAACGCGTTGTTCCGTCGGTTTTTTTTTGTTTTTTTTTTTTTTACTTTTATCGTTTTGATATTTTTAACATTTAATGCTTTCATTCGCTCGAAAAACGTTTCCTAACCCAACGGTTGTAATAGCGGTGAAGCGACGTCTTCGGGGCCGACATTTCTCCTACCCGTCACAAAACTTCAATCACACGATTATGCGTTGCAGGTGTGAATCAAAACCAAAAGTACCCAATCACACGAAAGGGAAATCGTAGTATTACTCGCGTTTGGTCGGGTGCAATATTAACGGTATGATCGACATTTCAAACGAAAAAGACTAGACGAAGGTGCAAAAAAAAAACACACACACAACAGGACTAAATATTTTCGACGCATGCACGCCTAAGCTACTCGAGATTTATAATCGAGTGTGTCGGCGGTGTACCCTGTACATTATAAGAGCCAAGAGTGAGTATTTCAAACGTAAAATTTTCCGTATTCTTAAAAAAAAAAAAATAAATCCCCGATATTAATAGTATTATATTTTGTACACATCGCAGTAATAATGGTGATAATAATAATTTAGTCGACGACGCCGCCGTGACCTTTTATTAGTATCGTTATAAATCTCTCGTGTCTCGCCACACCGGTAACAGTGGCGGCGGCGGCGGTGATTTTTCGTTGCCGCCGCCGTGTTCGTGGATCGCCTCGTCTCGCATAGATCAAGACGACAGACCCCCCCGGTTCGCGATTAACAGTCGCGTGTTCGTTTCGGCGTCGCGGCGGCGTTAACATTCCTCGAACGCGCGTCGTGGCGGCGATCCAGGCCGTTATAATAAACGTATAATAATAATACCTATACACGCCCGAACGTAACAGTATTATAGGTAGTAGTAGGTACCGTAGTCGCGTATAATAAATATTATGATATAATGACAAAAAATTATAATATTAATAATGATGACGATAATCGTTCCTCGTGATCTGCAGAAACTCTCCGGGATTCCGCACGGACGCGCGTGTAAAAAGAAACGTTCGTCGTGATAAAAATCGGGGGGATCAGGGAGAAAAAATAAAATACGACACGATACAAAAACGCGCACGACCGATATCAGTATTATTATTTTATATATTTATTTTAATTTTTTTCAATTTTCCGAGGCTCGGATATTTGAACGTGACACTGAAAAACATTCGCGTGGAAACTCGGTATCGAGTGAAACGTTGTAATCGTTTGCGTGCTTCGCTTACGAGATAAAAGAGCCGAAAAAGCTACGTCGAAAACGTTCAAATTCACGGGTGAAACTAAAATCTACAATTCCGTAAGACCAATATTATTGAAACCTTTGGAGTGACGATATAAACGTCAATCCTCAGATTACGCGACGAAAGGCCGCCGCACTGATACATTTTGTATTCTTGTTTATTATTATTATTCGATTGAGATTTTTAATTTTAACCTTTTCTTAAAAAAAAAAACGATACGATTTAATTCAGTCAGACTCATATTTAGTACGTATAATAAGACGATTCGGTCTACGTCGTTTTTATAAATCACACTGCATTGAAAAAAAAAATAAAAATTGTAAGATCAACACGTTATGACTACGCGTCGAAAATATGCGTTGTAGCGTTCGAAATGCGGGAAGACAGCCTCACGAGAGACGGAATAAAAAGTAACAAATCTTACGACGACGTGACGTTTTTCTAGGCGCCAGTGTTGTCCGTACACCGTGCAGACCGCTCGGGTGATTTCACCGTGTCAGGACGACGAAATCGCATAGACTTGTCGGATACCGTGCGTATTTCCGATTGAATGATTTCTTTTTACATATATATACATATATATATATATATATATATATATATATATATTTTTTTTTTTTTTATTTAAGCTCTTTGAGACCGTCTTGCCACAGAACAAATCCTCTTCCATTATCCTCTATTCTCCGTTATACCTCCTTCCAATCCATGCCTCCATAATCCACTCCTCTAGCAGCAGTTAGGAAATCTTTTTTGACTCCGTCTTCCCAGCGTAGCCTTAGTCTACCCAGTGGTCTTTTGGGTTTTCTTTCTTGGAGCACTCTTTGAACCATCGGATCTTGTTTTCTACACACGTGATTCCTTTTCATATACATATTGTATACAATACGTTATGCGTTTGTATATTTTATTTTCAATTAATTTTTTCACATTCGTGGATTTCATTCGAATCGAATATTTCGATGTTTATTGACCCGCGTCCATTAGTGACCACGAGATCCTACTGCTCGATTGTGTGTGATCGTGTATGTATTATAGTATAACATATACAACCTCGATTAGTAAATTGCTTTTCGCGTTCGGTTATTACGCGATCAGTTTTATCAGCCGTATCACCTACGAGCATATAAATTTTATTATTCACGAGCCGGCCATTCGACGTTTTAATCGTTCACGTTTTAGTCTGTCTCAACGAAACATATTAAAAATAATCGGCGATAAGTGCACCACCGCAGCGTCTGCCCGTATTCGATTATACTCAACACGCGTTATTTATTTTACATAATATACCTACTGAAAATTCTCAACTGGTTAACAGTAATAATTACAACACGCGTTTCAAACACACACACACACACACACACACACACACACACACACACACACACACACACACACACACACACACACACACTCGAGCGATACAACAGTATTTTACACCACACGCGTCTTGTTATCGTCGTCTTCTACGGGGGCTATACTTTGATTATTTTTTTTTCTTATTATAAAAACGAAAAAAAAACTCGTTAACTATTTAATGGTTGTATTCTAATGGGCCGCAGATTTCGGAATTCTAACAAAGCGTATTCGAAATAATATTGTATATTTTTCATCGTTACTCGGGTTTTTATTATTTTTTTTTTTTATCTCCGTCGTCGTTTAAATCACTCGAAATCATTACGCGTTTAATACACCGTCCATTACGGTAACACGATCTATATTACCGCGGTGATTTCACACCCGGTAATTATGCGATACTTTATAGCGTTCGCCGTGAACTGCGAGACCCTGCGCTCGGAAATTAGAAGGGTAGCTGCGGTCCGACAATAAAACGTATTACGATTTTTTTTTTCGGTTACGGGTAATAATATAACGCGCCCGTGTACGCGATATTATTATATAATGCACCTGATATTCGGGGGACATTGTGAAAACGAAATAAACGATCGATAATTTCTTATCAAGGTGACGCTGTGTGTGCCGCAGCATTATCATCAGGCCGGCCGCGCGCATATTATAGTAGAAATACGTTATTATACATATTTTTTTTTTATCGGTGTACATTACTTGTACAAGGTACGTATACAACGAGAAGGCATATTAAAATATTAATGCATGTAGTTCTTATTACCATTATTATTATTATTATTATTACTATTTTTTATTTATTTTTTTTCTTGTCGTCTTTATTGTGGTACAATGTTAATTTTGATTGAAATTCCAAACGATATGTTTTCTCGAAGATTTATAATATTTACGTACGTACGTATAGTACGTTCACTGCTGCGGCGTATGGTGCACCTTGACACGCGGACAGCGTATGTTTTATATATCTGATTGAATCTAGTTTATAAAAATCGAATTCCTTCGCCTCGAGATCGAATAATAATAACAATAATGTATTATTTTATGTTTGAAAATAATTTTTATTGCGATCTCGGCGCAATATATATTATGCAGTATAATGTTTATATTTAACCGTGCTGTCTGCGGACGTTTCGCAGATAAGCAGTATGTATATACACGCTTTTATACTTATATGTATATATATACTAACTATATACATTTATAATATATATATACCCGAGAGTATATAATATAATATACTACACAGAGCAGACGAACACGCGGCCAGTGGACAGCGCGCGGGTATATATCTACGGCGGCGGTCACACGGGGTAGAAAACTTATATACACGTATCTATATACATCGTACACACACAAACATATATATATACTTATATATTCCATGTCACCGCGCGCATACTTCTTTTTTTTATCAATATTACTTTTTCTTTTTTTTTTTGCCACGTGAAATGTGGACGTATCGATCGGAAAACTATGATGAATGTTTCTATTGTCATCGGTTGGCGGATTTTCTCTGTTGTTGCTGCTGCAGCCAGGCCTCACGGAAAAACGAACATACACACACGCACGCACACGCGCGCACAACCAGTTGTCAAACGCACATAATATAATATATGTATATTGTATATAAGATACGAGTACGACGATTATATAAATTTTTTCTTCCTTATCTTTACGCATATTATTTTTATATATTCATCGTCGTCGTCGTCGTCGTCGTTTGCTTTTTGCTAAAAGAATACGAAATATAAACATTTCATGCGTTCACGACGTCATCAGATATCAAATTTCCGACCGTTGTTTACCGGACGGGGGACGTATTATAAAAATATTATACGTCAAGCGGACACTACCCCACAGCAGCAGTCACGCGACGGGGCTATGTTTATTATACCGACGTTACACACACGCACACACGTATTATTATACTGGTCACATCACAAATCATTTCTGCGCGTTTTTTTTTCAAATCATTCCTCGAACTATAACAATCTTCCTATCTTCTTCTCTTTATTTATCTTCGCCTATATCTCACGCGCGTGGGGTCCTGCACCGTGTCCTTATCGTCACCCGCTATAAAATCTCCTATACGTACACGTCGTTTTCTTCGTCTGCTCCACACGCAGTACCTCCGATAATAATTTCCAGCCAATTTTTCATTCGTTTAAATCCTCCTCCTCCGCGGCGGCCGCCGACTTTCGTCGACACTTTGATTATAGAGCCCGTCCGAATATTTCCCTTACAAATCTTCGTCACAATCATTATTATATGTTATATCGTTATTATGCGAGGCGGCCTGTATTTGTATAATTTCGCGCGCGCCGGTCCGCGAACGGATCATAATAAATAATAATTTACATCACGTCACAACGCGCGACTATCCGTAAAGTAGTAAAACGCTCTCTCGCGTTTCGTATACACAACGTAATTAAATTCAATTACCGTATGTGAGCGTAAACGAAAACGAGCGTTGTAAGCACTGCACATTCGTGTGGTATTATATTATAGGCGGGTGATGGCGGCGGCTTAATGATAGTCATTATTTTCATTGTAATCTCGAAAATCTCTGGGAGACCGCTGGACCAAAAGCGTCTGTTACGTTGTCGCTGCTATGTGTACCAATGTATTATTATTTTTCATAATCTGATTTTCGGGCCCGCACCGAGGTGTGCTTGACGTTGGGTTAAGACTTTTCTTTTTTCATGCGCCATTACGACGCAAGAGCACACACACTCGCACGGTATTTCGTTACGTTTTACGTGTGTGTGTGTGGTTCGAAAGTGCGCTCTCTCTATCGAGACGTCATCATGTATATTAAGTTTTATTTTTATTTTTTACAATCCGAGGGTTAGTTTGCGACTAAGAGAAGTTGTAACCGGGGAAGGAAGGGTTACTACTGTGCAGTGGTTTCCCGTCGCCATCAGCACAGGGGAGATGGCGACCCCTCTCTCTAGATCGGCGGTTCTCAAACTGCGCTCCGCAGAGCCCTAGGACTCCGCGATAATAGTCTAAGGGCTCCGTGGCTCCCCGGGCAGATCTGTATTCGTTGAATTAAAAGTTATTAAATTATTATACTTCTTAGTTACATTTTTATATTGATATTCAATATCGTGTGGATCGTATCGATAAATATTGTTTTAAATGTTTAAAACCTAAAACTGTTTATAGATCCACATATTTTGTGTCATAGACAAAACGAGATGAGATAAAAGTCGGGTTTTTTTTCCATTCGACATGTAGGATAATTTAGTTTACTTTTTTACAATTTACATTCTACAAGGTACAATAAAAAAAAAATAAAAAATAAAAAATAAAAAGCAAATCATTAACAACCATTGACATCATTTTTTATGAATTATTGTTGTCTCAAATAGAGATTTCTGTTTTCGGGGCTCTGCTGCCCTAGATAGTCGCCTGCCCAGAGAGAGAGCCACCCGTGATCGAGGTTTGAACTCGCCAATCGGTCAATCCGTCTCCCTGTATATAAGAAGTGCGTATGAAATAAACAGGTGTATACTCGCCGTTTATTATAATACATCGTATACGATACGGCAAATATTCGCGGGATCGTAATAATTATTCATATAACCCAAGCGGGGCGGCCTTGCCGTGGCGTTCCGAGTGCATTTTACGCCGTCTCGGGGAAATGTGAATTCCGTTTTTCAATTTTCGTTTTTATTGTGTTTCCACGCGTATACGATATAATAATAGTACTCGTAATATATATTATACACATCGTACGGAACGACGTGTACGCGAGGAAAACACGAGCCGGGCCGATCTCACGCGTCGTACACATTCAATTACGATCATTACGCGTCGTACACATTCAATTACGAAAGGGGTGGGCCGCGCGCGTGTAATCGACACCTGCAGCGGGCTCCACGGCCGCGGGGCCGGTCGAACACCGCTCCGGACGGTACACGACGGCGATAACGATAATAAAGATAATACAAAGATAATGACGACGACGATAACGATTCGACACGGGCGCGCGTGCGGGAGCACCTGACCGAACGCGGCTGATCGCAAGCCGTTTCGTCGGGAACACGTCAACGAGCCGTGGGGCCCCCCTACGTTTAGTTCCAGGATAGCTTTATAAGATTGAATAAAAAAAAAACAGGACAATATGCGTCCTGAGATACGTTTGTCAGGACAACAGGACAAAACTCCAAAACAAAGGACGAACCTGTAAAAAACAGGACGTACGGTCACCCTGTATTAAAACATAGTACCATATTATGACGGGTATATAACGTGGACAGAGGACACGGCGAATAAATTAAACCGTACCGGACCGGCTACGAACAACACGGAGACTCGTCGAGAATGCGGCCCGGGATTCCCCGGATTTTCGGCAACAAAAAAGAAAAAAAAAACCCGAATAAAAAATCGAATAACAATAAAAAAAATAAACATATTACGATTCGCACGTCACGATATTACGCGTACAACGTAAAAATCGCGAACGATAAAACGTGGACGATAATAATATACGACGACGACGACGACGCCGGCGCGGCGCGCCCGCTCGTGTGCGGCTTTTCCACGTTTCCAGTGCCAAAAAACGCGCGGCGGCGGCGGCCGTAGAGTGTTCGCGTTCACGGGGTGACCAGCGATAAGTATACATATAGGTACACCGCGCGAACTGGTTTCCGCCGGCCGACGTCAACGCGCGCGCGGGGTCCCGCCGCCGCCGTCGAGTCGCAGCAGATCCGGGCCCGGGTCAAGCCACCGCCGACATTCTTTGCATAATATTATTATTATGCAACGTACCACGTTATACACACGCACACACACACACACACAAACGATATACGTACACGTGCGCATATATTATGAGCGTGTGTTTGTACGTCGGCCAAAAATCTCGTAGTCGGATTTCGTACAGACGTCCGTTCGTCGTTTTGGAAGAACGGTCGGACGTTTTTTTTTTTTTTTTTTATTAATTCGTTTATTTATTTATTTTTTTTTTTTCTTCACCGTCCGAGTTTTACGTGTTTCGCGTGATTTTCACTCGGTCCCGGACGGTCGAGTGGGTTTTGTAAATTTTTCTCCACAGAGAAGCAAATAATAACATAGACGTGCGTCAGTAACGTAAGTCTCGGCGGCGGCGGCGGCGGCGGCGGCGGCGGCGTTTTCGTCCGCGTGCTCACTGGCCTCCGTGTAAACACGATCGCCGTGTTAAACGAACGTGTTCGCAAAATGTGAATTCTTTCCGAGGAGAGACGATTCTTTTTTTCCCTTTTTTTTTATTTTCTTTTTTCTTTTTTTTCTAATATTCGTCGCGTTCATTTAAAATCAGCCGCGTTCACTTTCTATTCCGTCGACAATCGTCATAAACTCGATTCGAACAAAACTTTTTTAATCATACATCCGATTCGTTCGACTGTAAATTAATTATTTCCTAGCATTAATTAAGCGAATGCGTTTTAAACGCAAATTAATCTTCCAAGAAAACGTTAAGATCGTTAAAAAAAAAAAAATAATAATCAGTTTCTGATAAATACACGACTAGCAAACGAGAGACACGGCGAAACGTCGGAAGAGACGTCCGAAACCCGCGCTGAACGCGGACAACGTTTTAACACACACGTTTTATTCGGGTATTTGTGAAAATAAAACAAACGCGACGACCATTGTTTCTCACACGTGTACACGTTCGGCTTATTTATTTATTTATTTATTTACCTTATAAATACACACATATATGTCAGGAATATATCTACTCGTATAAGCCGTATCTTGTGATGGAGCAGAGAGTTACATTCAAATTGATATTTAACATAAAATTAAATACATTTTATACATTACGATAAATAAGAATTAGAATAACAATAAAGATAATATTATAATGATAGATAAAAACCGACAAATCATATAGTAACATTTTATATAAAGTATTAAAATAAATTTAAGTACAGTCGAGTTTTTAACTAATAGTAAATAAAACTGGCTCAGAAAACAGAGTAAAATAATAATAAAAACTGATAAACAACATCAATAATGCATGCGTTAAGAAGATGATAATTCTGAGAAAATCCATTTATACGCTAATTTTTTTCCTATTTAATGATTTAGAATGGATATTTTTTTTTTCTATATGATATTGACATTTCATTAAAATACTTAGGACCCAAATAGTCTACAAAAGATTTTCCAGTCGGGTGATCGAGTGTACACTGTGCGCGAGGATCGGTCGATCGTGTGCAAAACCACCGCGACTTGACTCACTGCCAAGACGCGTCGAGTGATGCGCGCACGGCCCGAGGATCTTTTTGTTCGTACGGCCGAAACAAAAAAAAAAAACAAAAACAAAAAAACCGACCCGAAATCGACGTGGAAAAAACCCGGCGGATTCTGTTGGCGGACCACGCTAAATTGAATAATCACCAGTGCGCGGTCGTCGCGGCGCACAAGTGTGTCGTAATAAGCTGCAACAACAATGCGGCGGACGCGGCGTGGTGTGTGTGTGTGTGTGTGTGTGTGTGTGTGTGTGTGTGTGTGTGTGTGTGTGTATTGTATTATAAGTTATAACATTATGTATATTCGAGCGGTCAGCTCCGCGGTATTTATGCGTCTATTATATTACGTAGGTACACAAAACGCGAAACGCTTTTTTCACCGTCTCTCGAACGCGCGAGCGTATATAATAATAATGATAATAAATAATAAATTGTTTGTTCTTCAAATTATTAAAGGTCCAGCAATATTATGTCCTGAATTTTTAGAACAAATAGAATGGTCATTCCCGACATTTTATTCTAGATCTAAAACTACGTTCTACGAGTTATTCCACAGGCGACAATATAGTTATAATATGAGCCTAAAAGTCGAATGCTTCGGGCTCGCTATAGTCTGGCTGATTTCGACTTCAATTTTGACAATAAACCCAAATTTCGGAATCTATGTTTAACTTTCAATTGACAATATGACACTGTAATTATTATGATCATTATTTATTTATCTTTTTTTTTTCGTCATATAAATTTAAAATTGTATAATACGTAAACCATCCTGTAATATTAAAAGTAGTTAATATATTTTATTGTAATTTTGAGAGACAAAAAAGAAAAAAAATGTACACTCTATTGTCCGCAAGGGCGTTAATAAACTTATTATTACTATTATTATTATTATTATTATTATTATATAGGTATTTGACGATGGCCGACACGGCCGCCTCCACGTGCGTCCGAGCCGCGATCGTGGCGTTCCGATCCGGAAAAAAAAGACAAAAACCCTCTCGTCCGGCCGTCTTAACATTACTCACACGCCACACACGCACACACACACACCCGATATACGCATAGCCCTTATAAGATGCAATATATCGCACTGAACGTGTGTTTCATGTGAGTGTGCGTGCAGTTTTCGTCGGGTCGTGGGTGGCGGCCCTCAGCTCAGCAGCAAGTTGTTGCGTCCGCCGAAAGTTCGCGTCCGAATCTATGTTGTAAGTTGAATATAAATATAAATAACTTTCATGATTTAAAATCTTTTAAAAACTGTATAAAAGTTCTGGATCTATCTAATACGAAAATTATTAATTGTATAACTATATTTTATATTGTCTAAATATTTTGTAATAACACTCGATTTATTTTTTATTTTTTTTTCTCTTCGTATAGTTTAAATTATTAGATGTAATTAAACATACATAGATAAGAATCGCTACGCTAACACAAACTTAGCTTAAAGGGTAGTTGTTATATTGTTATTTATTTTGAAATTCTAAACTAAATGTCTCTGTTATATTATTACAAATAAATATTATTATTATTATTATTATTGTAGAATAAAACACCAGCTCTAAATCGTGCACAGATCGTACGAACGTTGCTGCAACACGGAGAATTATAATAATAATAATATTATTATTATTATTATTATTATTATCGATATACATTTATTATTATAATATAATATTACGCGTTCGATTCCCGTCACAGTCCACTGGCCAATTCTCGAAAAAGGCGTGTAATGTAATAATACGTGTATATGCGTACTCGTAATTCAGTATATTTATATATACACGCGCGGTCGTTACGTTTATTTTACAACAAGTGTGTGTGTGTGTGTGTGTGTGTGTGTGTACAGATTTATAAACCATTTCATAAAAAAAATGTACTGTCGATTTCTAAGTTTTTTCTCTCTCCCTTTTTTTTTTCTTTCTGTATTTGATTTGTGCAACACTCTGACGCCTTGCTTTGTGCGCGTTCATACATTTATATAATATAATACACAATATTATTATTGTATACACAGGTAGTTTTTTCATACATTTGTGTCGTTCCCGTCTGACAATTAGACGTTATTGATTTTTCCATTATTGTTATTATTACGAAATTGCGGTGTCCTAGTAAACACAATGATATTGGGGATATCTCCGGCGTACCTATATACTATTTATCGTACGCGCGATACTGCTTGTGTGTGTGTGTGTGTGTGTGTGTGTGTGTGTGTGTGTGTGTGTGTGTGTGTGTGTGTGTGTTAACTAGTGGTCTCTGTTGTGTGCGTCCTAACGTGAAAAACTATGGCGTCGACCGAGAAATGTCGCGAAGGCGCGCGCGTACAGAGAAAACCGTATAAACTCTCGAACAAGGCCTATTATATTCATATTTTCAGACTGTTGTGTTCCTCGCGTGTGTGTATAGAAAACACAACGCGGTATAATGTGAGCGTGTTTTACAGTACGTTTCGGCTTGAGAAATTCGGACGGCCGCGCAGCCTTGATTTAATTTTCCAAAACGCGTAATTTATACGCGGGCTCTCCGTTTTAATCATCGTGTTTACGTGTGTTACGCGAGAGCAAAAAAATAAAAATAATAATAAAAAGAAGTTTACGTATACGTTGTTTTTATTAACGTGAGAACAACTGGTTCGTTTCGAGCACACTCCGCTCGGGATAACAATGCCTACGCGTTTTGCGCAATGGCAATCGACTACAATGTGATATTATATTATTATTGTTATAACTATTATAATGTACGAAAATGTGTACGGTTTGATTTTAAATTAGCGGACGAGGGACGTCCGAAGGTTGCTCCACGCGCCCATACGATAGATAGGTCGGTGTATGGACGACGACGGTCAGTGACAACACGAACGAACAGTAACAACAACAATAACGATGGCGGTGTAAAGAAATCAGTTCGAAACAATATAAACGTGAAAAATGTCAACACCGATCCGTATCGCACCTGTACGGAGTTCGGGCTGACCAAGGCTTCGTCGAGGCGTTCTTACGATTTTCCAGCGACCTCTCACGTCACTACGATACGATACGCGTACGTTTTCCACACACGAACGTCGTCGGCGCCGGGAGACACGCGTCTGCGGTGATAAAACCGTCTTCCGATCGTCGTACTTGTCGAGCCTCGTTGTTGCGGCCAATCATGTCTGTCATACGGCACACTCTTGAGTCATACGGTATAAGAGGTACAAATCCATTCGTCGGAAGATTTCTTCAGAGAACAGGACTCTGGTTCTTTTACCATCTACTTTCCGACGACGTTTTTTTCGTTCGTATCCGACGACGCGGTTTGTAAATCCAAGTGTTACACGCTCGTGCGACGTGCAGTGTACGCCAAAAAAAAAAAAAAACACTTGGCCGGCCGTTAGCGTCGGGCGCGTACGAACGATAATAATACAGAATACGATCGACGTCGTACAGTACACAACGAGACAATAACCGTCGTCGTCGTCGTCGTGTCTGAAAACGTTCGAGGAGAGAGCGGACGACCGGGGGATATCGTCGACGTCAAAGTCTCCCGTGGCACGGTGATAAAAAAAAATAAAATAAACGGCCGACGATCCACGGCGGCGGGTTTACGACGCACGGTTTAATGATAGGTCTAGGAGCGCACACCCGGCGCACGGCGGCGCGGCGACGTGCGATAATCGAAAACAGGGGAAATTCACGACAGACTGCAGCCGAGAGACAATCGTTATTGCTGTTGTTGGTCGACGATGATAATATGCATTTGCGCGCGGACACGAATTAATAGCAGCGGGTGTACGCATAATAGGCGATACACATATTTTATACGCTATACGTATATATATATACATGAAATATATGTAATACGAGTATATATTATATATATATATACCTCTGTACGGTGTGCGCACGGCCGCAAAACTGGGTTAACAGTCTTCCACGCGGCCCCCGAAGGGCGTATCGACACTTTCGCCGTCCAAGGCAATCCGGTCGGCGGTTTTATTTTTATTTATTACTATTATTATTCTTTCTAGTATTCGTTCGGAACGCGCGCGCTCGCGCCCGCGCCGCGATTTCTTACGATACGTGTCCCGCCGAAGAATGAGCCCGCGTGCAGTGTACACATATTATATTATACGTATACTACGTATTCGTACCCTACGCGTGGTTTCCATATCGCCGGGTGGAAGCCAGGTCCTGTCCTCGGGCGCGTAAACGAGGGGGGGTTTTAGGAAAAGTTTTCAATATTTAACGAAAAATAAGCGGTTTCTATCAATGACGGAGATATTAGATAAAAATATGTTAGTTTTATTACTTTTTATTAGTTTATTACTACATTCGTATGATTGACATTTCTAATTTTAAAATTGATACGG
Organism: Therioaphis trifolii; assembly: GCA_027580255.1. Taxonomy (NCBI): domain Eukaryota; kingdom Metazoa; phylum Arthropoda; class Insecta; order Hemiptera; family Aphididae; genus Therioaphis; species Therioaphis trifolii. The sequence continues at coordinate 23,948,338 of CM050406.1, forward strand.
TGAATATACGCACAAGCCGCATTGTTATCGTAACATTTTTTAGAAAAAAAAAAGAAAATAATTGGAAATAAATAATTTTTTCATCGAAATTACGTAAAATTGTTGATATATAAATATGAAATTATACCCTCCCAAAATAATTTTTGTGTAGGCGCCTGCCTGTTCTGCTCTCACGCAAGAGACGAGTTCGGGTTTACCGTTTTTTTTCCAAATGACTTATCTTATTTATTTATTTGAATAAACGCCTGGTAGGCTCAAGTACAGATTGATCAACATAGTTGATTAACAGATTAACATAATTTACAGAATGTCGTATTACAAAAATGACTTTAAAGTGTGATATAATCATAATATAAATGTTGTACGTAGGATCAACAATAAACATAAACAAGAAAACATATGAATTAATACAATTTGGATAGACTTGTGATATTTAAATAATAACGTTTTAGATCTGACAGATTATTAAAAGAGAAATCGAAATTTTATGTATTTACTAATGTTAGGAGTCTATTAAGTGGATTATTTTGTCCATAGTTTGTGCGGCGTGTTTTAATATGGAACGTTGGACACGGGCGGGTGTATTGGTATAGCACTCGTCTCTACACGCGACTATACTACACACGATATCGTAGCTGTTTGATATTATATAGGTGCTATTACCATTTGAGCTACGCCGAAATCACTACTTGCCTAACCGTCATCACGACGCAACACGGCGAATATTAACTGGGCGACAACACGTCGTCGATTTGGCTATCGTCTAGACCAGGGGTTCTTAACCAGTGGTCCATGGACCCCTAAGGGGTCCGTAGATGGTTACCCGGGGGTCCACGGACTGATTTGCGTTTTTTATTTTTTTTTTTCAAAAATACCCAAAATTAAATTTATGCATGAAATTATTTTATTTAATTTATATATTTTAAATTTCAACCGTAAACTTTTTATTACTTTTTAATATAACTACTTACAAATAACTATGTACGTATGTAACTTAAAGTTTTTGTATTATCATTAAAAGTTATTAAAATGAAAAACTTAATTATTTTTTAAAGGGGGGGGGGTCCGTGATTATACCTTTTACTTGAAGGGGGTCCATGATCTAAAAAAGGTTAAGAACCTATGGTCTAGACGTTCGTCATTTTCACCGCGGGGATATTTCGTTTTGCGTTAAAGTCTCCACGTCGTGTGTACGATAATAATAATAATAATAATACAACGCACGCCTGTTTCGGCGTCGAATTTATTTCGTGGAAATAAAACGAAAATAACATAATCATCGCACTGGATTCGAGGCGACGACAATCGCCGCCACGCCGGTATTTCGGTTTATTTGTTGGCTCGTTGTGCGCGTACACAAAGTTATGCGTGTACAACCGAACGTACCGAATTCCGAGCACGACAATCGAACAAATTTCCCGTCGTACGAAAACGACGGCCCGCAGCGGCACACGCGGCAGCCGTGATAAATTATGTCGGGCCGCGAAACCGTTTCATTCGGCCGGAGGTGCGTATATTGTAGTGTTGTCGTTTTTTGCGTTTCGGTGGCACTCCGCCGCTCGAACCAGTTTGGACGTTTTTGGACGGCTACGTAAACGTGGCGCGCGTAAGCCGAATCGGCGGGCATTATGATAATGGCGCGCGGATTTACATTATTGTCGGATGGGTTTTTTTCTTTATTTTCCACGTCGTTATTATTTGCCGCGGCCGACACGACGCGACATTTTACCTCTTGACACAGGGTGCGTTGAACCCGAAGGTCAGTTCGTCTCGGGTCTAAATCTCGTTGCGGCGGCACGGCGACGGCGGCGCGAAGACAAATAATACAAAAACGACAAAGGGCAACGAAATAAAAGGAGAAGAAGAAGAAGAAGAAAAAAAAATAAGAAGTTAAAGTTCAATATCGCCGCCGGCGGCGCACTCCGCTACATTGTATATTACACGTACGTCGCACATAGGTCTGTGCGGTATGGTGGTGGTAACGTGGTGACATTCCGCCCACACACGCAATGCACATTTACAAAAAGAAGAAAAAAAGCAATAAAAATGAAAAAGAAAAAACAACCACATATTATATACCACGGGTAAATAAATTTGTATAAATACGTATACGCGTTTCCACTAAAGTCCGAAAAAAAAGTATAATGTGTGCATATTATAAATATCGCTGCACCAGCTACGACCACGGGGCGGCGGCGCAGTGACATTCTTGCGGTAATGTGTGTGTGTGTGTGTGTGTGTGTGTGTGTGTGTGTGTGCGTGTGTGTGGGTCATAGTCCGGCCTAAATGTACATAATAATACATAATATACTTAAACAATATGGTCGTATGTACATGTATTGTATACATATACATCGTAGCAGGTATATAGTTCCCGGTGCGATAATAATGCAGAAAACAGTGCGCACGGCTGGCAGGAGAGTGTACGGTAAACCCATAATGTAATAAATTATAATAGATAACGTAATAAATTTATATGAGTGGTGTGTGTGTGTGTGTGTGTACTTTATTACAATAACATTATCACCCCGCAAATCCACCGGTGGTGTACAAAACGGTAAACCGTACAGGATAGGTTTGTTATAAGTGACCATATATTTTTTTAGTCAGAACGGGACAAAAAAAACAAATCATAATTTTTATTATAAATTATATTTTTTTTTTTTATTTAATAATTATTAGGAAAATTATGTTTTTTTATTTTTAGAGGACAAAAAAAATTCGTAATAGGTAGGTAATAACAAATATGTAGAAAATATAAATGTGATTATTCTAACAATGTTAAAAAATCACAATTGAGTTATAAAAATATTTTAATTACAATTTTGGATAATCAATCTGGAGGTTTGGAACAAACATATTCCCCGTGGTGATAAATTAGGGAGTAAAAATGATTATGTTTGTGCATTACACTTTGAGGCTAATGCTAACAGTACCTATGTATATAGTTACATATGACTAGTTCAAAAGAGATGAAGGAGTAGTAGAAAAGCTAGAAAGAACTACTCCAATTTTAAAAACTGAGGCAGTCCCAACAATATTTCCAGGTCTTCCAACATATTTAACCCCAACCGTAAAAAAAACGGTTTGCACCGAAATTACGTTTGATAAATCCTACAAAAAAAGAAAATTTATGATGAGAATAATGAAATAAATGGCACAGACAATTCATAACCCGATTCCCGACACACTAAACAATCCCGATACCGTTTACAATCATTACCGCTAATCGACCATATACACGTGCACGTAAGAATTAGATATAGTTAGATATAATATAATTAGATATGTATAATAGAAACGATACAAACTTGAGTTTCGTTATTTTTTTTTTGTCTATCTTTTGATGACGTGACATTTTAGTATCCCGAAGATTTCTCAGGGGACAACAATACAAAAAACAGGGCTGTCCCGTTCAAAACGGGACGTATGGTCACCTTAGTTATACGCCAAACAACGTACGTGTTATATTGTATTATACGTATACGACGCGACCGTGTGTCACACACACACACACACACGCTTACAAGCGCGTAAACACACACACACACACACACACACACACACACACACACACACCACACACGCGAGTTCGTTCGTTGGTTGTGCGCGCGGGCGTCGTTGCGGCGGCGTCGGCAATTTCGCGTTTTGGCGACGGAGGTCAAAAACGCCCATGACGCAATATCATAAATGGTGGTCTCGGCGCACGACAATGATAAATACGAGCGTACTTAGCTCATTGTAACACACCGCGTCGTGTGTTACATTATTAATATAATATCAAAACGTATTACTCAAGTGTAGCGCGCGACCACCCGACCGAACGTAGGTTCCCCCGAGGACTGCGACGTGTTTCCTCGTGCACGCCGAGCGTTCGGGGCGTATGGACCAATACGATATCTGCTGCTGCTGGTGCCGGTCTGCGCGCCGTGTTCGTAACAATGTGTAATTAATACGCGCACGAGGTTCACGAGTTCACGGCGACCGAGTGCCGCTCAGGCTGGCGAGTTTGTGTGGTTTTTTTTAGTTTTATTTTTTCGTTTTTGTTTTTTGTTTTTTTTTTTTATATATGGAGCACGGTCTGATTTCGACGCCCACGCGTGACCGGCCCGGAAAGACCCGTGTATGCACATGAAAATTCACAGGCGATATTTCACCATCGCGCTCGTTCGCGTGCAATATCGACTGAAAACATCCGTCGTAGGTTTCACACGTGACTATATCGCGATTCGTTTTTTTTTTTATTCATTTTTTCCATTTATTTATTTTTTCTTGTTTTCACCGTTGTTATCGCGAGTCAGTGGCGTTTTCAGGATAATTTGTTGGCGGGGGGGATATGAAAATGTATCGTCCATATATCGTGTACACCGATCGTTATCGAAACGAATTTTCTTTTACTATTTATTTACCTTATAAATATATACATATACGTAAGGAATACATCTACTCCTATAAGCCGTAGCTTGTGACGGAGCAGAGAGTTACATTCAAATTGGTATTTAACATAAAATTAAATAAATTTTATACATTACGATGAATAAGAATTAGAATAAGAAAAAAGTTAATATTAAAATTATAGGTGAAAACCGACTAATTATAGTAACACTTATTATTTATTGAAATAAATTTGAGAACAAAGTTTTGAATTCATAGTGATTAAAATGTATAATATATTTATTGAAGTGATAACGATTCACATAATTTTTTTTATCTATTAAAATGTATTATTTATATTATATACAAAACACTAAAAATATAGGTTGACTATAGTAACGCCTCCACAAGTACTTATATTTTGAACTAAAACATATGCCACGTGGGGGGGAACTATTCCACATATGCCTCCCCCTCGTGAGAACGCTCGTGTTGCGAGTGTAGGACATACACGTCTGTGATTTTATGCATTATAACAATGTCCGTGTACCGCGCACACTATGCGGCTCGCACGCGTCGTAACATATTATAATATTATTGTTATTACGTTATTTTCGTGTTGCTGGAGGCCGTCCGCGGCCGCAGCGCCCGGCGTCGTGACAACGCACAGCCGTCGGCCGCGAGTACCGAAAAACCGATAACAACAATATTAATGCGTAATGACGATCGGTGTTATATTATCCGCGTTCGAAAACGCCGACGGAAACGAAACGTTTCTCGCGCACACGGAGTCCTCCGCAGTTGTACACGGCGATTTCGCTCGATCGTAACTACTTCGTTCGTACGATTTCTTCCACGTACATGCAGTTAACCTAACACCTGCCGTTTCTTCCGTTTCCTCCAGAGACGTGTCGTGACGGATTGTCCGCGAAAACTCGCGTTATCCCGGCGCCAGGGCGGCCGCGGCGATCCACTGACAAACGCGGTCGGCGTTCGCGTCGGGGCCGAGAAAGTCTCGCGAAACGATATCGGCCGCGGTGGCGGGACTAATCGAACTGCAGGTCGTTATATCGATTCGGTCGGAAACGCGTGGTCCGAGACGACAGAAATATAATATCCGCTATGATCAACATTCGTCATAACAGTACGTCTTGCAGAAAGCCTAATTCGGTTCGGCTACAAATGTATAATATATATTATATTTTTTTTCACTATCTACGCGTCGCCTTTCGTCACGTCCCCGCGCGAAAGATCATTAATTTTCTCTCCAAAGATCGAAAAACCGTATTATCGATCTTCACGCGATTTTCACACGGACGGACGACTTGTAGTCGAGCCACGTGCAGTGGTGCGGCATAGGTTTTTTTTAGCGTCGACGACAATGGACCGTACGTCTGCGGCGCCGACGACGACGACGACGTGTCGTGTTCGTTCAAGTCTCTTTTCCTCGCATTATACGCGTATAGTGTTTCGCCGGTGTTAATAATATATTATGCGCGCGCGCCTCAAGGAGTGATGACAAACGCCTGTCGGATCCACCAGAATATTATTATTATTATTATTATTATTATTATACTGTGTCTTCTTCGGTTACAAAAACCACGGCGCGTTGATCTTGGAGAGATAAAAAAAATAAATAAAAAATAAAAAACCGTAACGATTAACGCGCGTTACGATAATAACAACGACGTGCCGTGCGAAATCTTAACGATTCGAGTAATTTTTATGACAACTTTTGGACGGTTCCCTGTGATGTATAGTGCGTGGAGTGGAAAAAAAGAACGCTCAGTCTTTGTAACATTATATATCTGAAAAGAAATATCCACGTCGAGTCGGGGAGAAATAGTGAGAGAGAGAGAGAGAGAGAGAGAGAGAAAACTATTATTATTATAACCGTGCATCTACGCGTACGTGTACATTATAGTGTACCTATATAAAAACACACACACGCGAAGCGCTCGATGACAGTCTGTATAGGAGATGCGATGACCTTCTTCTTCCTCGGTTGGATAATCTCGTTTCCTTTTCATCTCCCGCATAATATCTCTCTTCGGAGTTTGGTCGTGTAAACACGATTTTCGTTTTTATTCATTTCGTTTTTTTTATTCTTCACACAGACCGAATAAAAGTCGGCCAGCCTCACCGCTCGCTACGGTGGGCGGGTGTGTCGGCTGTTTCATAATTAAGCCGGCCGAAAACGTGGTGTTGATATTAAACCGTCGGCGCGCGTATAATTATTATAATAATATTATTACTGTACCGTACGCGTCTGCGCGACCGACGACGACACGACTCCGTGCCGGTCCCGCGAGCCGAATGGGAACGCCGCGTGCGCCGCCGAAACGGTGTGTATAATGTATAATGAATGATAATATTACGCGGCCGTTGTGGAACACAACACGACGCACGGCTCGGATTCGACACGGTCCCGACGACGGAGCGGCCGGCGATTTTTCGCCGGTTAAACGTTTCGTCGAAGTCGTCGTCGTCGTCGTAGCGCGTAAACGTCGGCGGGACGACACGAGTGTGTACGGCCGCGACTTTCGTTCCGTCGAGAATTTCACTCGGACGCCGTTCGGAAAACAACGACGTGGCGATTACAGATTCGAAACACTCGTTTCCGGAAAAGCGGACGGACGGCATTTCTCGTCCTTTGGCCGGCGGCGGCGTGACCGATCGAATCGATTTCGTGGCCGACACAAGTCGCGGCGATAGCGCGAAAACGAATCGTCGCAGAAACAATGCGACGGTAATGACGCGGAGAATAATGACGCGACGAAGCTAGGGGCCACGAAAAAGACCGTGGACGACGGCGGCGTCGAAAACCCGCGCCGCCCGACAAAATAACGACTGTCCCGTCGTCGTACAACGAGAGATCGCGATAATTATTATTATTATTATAACTATCGGAACACGAGACGAGTTATGCAGTGGGCGGCGAGTGTTTTAAAACATTGCATAATTTACCGCGTTTTGAGTATGCGAGCGCGTACGGAGTATTATAATATATTGCGGATTCGAAAAATGGCAGAGGATAATAATATAAAATAAAGTACTGCATACGTATATTATGTGTGTGTGTGTGTGTGTGTGTGTGTGTGTGTGTGTGTGTGTGTGTGTGTGTGTGTGTGTGTGTGTGTGTGTGTGTGTGTGTGTGTGTGTGTGTGCATTATGTACGAAAAGGGCAAAGACATGAGCACGAAACCAGTTTATTCGTTTTTTCCCTCATGTGTGTGTGTGTGTGTGTGTGTGTGAGTGCTGTGTGTAAAGTACGTAGCGATTACGTGTGTGATTGTAATATCATGCGAATAAAATATAAATAAAATATGCATAATATCCCGAAATGCAAAATGTCGTCGTTTCGATCGGTCGTCCTCGGTCGCGAAACGTGTAAATTAAAACCGATCTCGTTGTAGGTACACGCGCATAATATTATTATGACTATTATTATTATTATTATTATTATTATTATTATTACCATCTTTATTATTATACAGCACCTACTATCCGTATTAACAACGTATTTACACACACACACACACACTGTACGCGGCGGCGGCGGTCGCCTTGGACTAAAAAATCGCCAAGAAAAGATCGGTTTGTTTAATGCATAAATTATTGTTATTACGCGTACGTTATACGTTTGGCGGAGTTTCGCTCCTTGTTGTTTTCGTTTTATTTATTTAATTTTATTCGCGGACGCGAAAACAACGTGTATCGGGTTTCCATAATGTAATTGTGTTTTAAGCGAGATAACAACAGCATAATAATAATATTATTATTATTATATTACGGTACATAACGACGGCGGCCTTAAAAGATTCATTCCATTACTATTACATTATATTATTGCTGTGCTGTACGCGTCGCACCTCCTCAAGGCCGCCGGGGCAGAGGAAACAATAAAACACAATCGTAACATCATCTCGTAAAAATAAAAAACACGCCGCCGTTTTTCGACACCCCTGACATTGCCGGGTTTCGTAACGCGCGCGCGTCACAACCGCGTACCGTAACCATCATCGCGCCGTCTAGCGACGGAAGAAAATTCGATTTTTGACGAGTTCTGACGAAAAATTGTTCTGACACATTTGTCGTCAGAACAAAGTGGTTGCAGTGTGTGCGTTTTTTGATATTCTGGTGGTCAGTACGTTTCTGCCATCCAGCAAAGACGGACGATATTTAATTAAAAATTGTACTTAATGCTAGTGTTGAGTTGTGTAGCGACTTTGTCCAACTTTTGCCGAGAAATAATATCTCCGTTGCGGTAATTTTTTTCACTCGTGTCCATACAAACACCTATTCTCGCACACGAGACTGATTAATTTGTCCGGGATCCGTGGTTCAAATAAATGAATAAACAAATAAATAGTATAATAATTTTAAATATATAATAATCAAATCTCGTCGAAACAGACGCAGTTCGGACGAAAAAATCAAACTTGTTTGAACGCTCAACTGCTTCTGACGACGTCGTGTATGTTGTGACGTATTCGACGCTACCAGTGTAAACACTCTCATTGGAAAACAGGCGATTGTTTGTTTAGACGAATACGTCAGAACAATTTTTCGTCAGAACTCGCATACACATAGTAACCGTAGCCTAACACGCGCTAAAACACCGGGTTGTCGCACGCCGCGGTTACACGTTCACCCTCGAAAACCGTAAAAATTCAAAACGAAAACAAAAGACGATTAAAAAAAGTAGTTAAGAAATTAAATCGCCCGCGAAACGAACGTGAAAGTACCTGCGGGTTAAACGTGCGGGCGAGAAAAATATCGAAGGATTTATGTCGACATTAATATAAAGAAATGGAAACAATCGCGCGGAATGTCGTGCCGGACGAGACCTCGCTCTACATGTATATATATATATATATACACACACTCGGGCACATAATATTATAATTATTATTATTTATACGGGTGTGTGTGTGTGTGTGTGTGTGTGTGTGTGTGTGTGTGTGTGTGTGTGTGTGTGTGTGTGTGTGTGTGTGTGCGCGTGTTAGACTCGAATGCCATTTTTTCGGGGCAAATTGCGGGCGTTGTTGATGGCGGTGTGGACACGACGGTGTGTGCTGGTGGGGGAGAGGAGGAAGAGGAGGAGACAGGGGTCCAAAATTAAATCATATTACTATCAATATTCTAAAAACGTTGAAAAAAAATAATAAATATGATTTTCACTGGGCTCTGCCGATGACGTGTTCATCACGCGCCGTCGCTGCGAACCCGCGACAATCGTAATAATATCACTCCTACATCAGACTGTCGGATAACTTGACGGCGACGTCGTTTTCGGACGGCGGTCAAGGGTGAGAATTTTCGTGCGAAAATTTCGTCGACCGACTGCTAATGTCCCGCGTACGCGGGTGCAGCGGTTGCCGTCGGTAAATTTTCAAACCTCGACAGATCGGGGACACGCCAAGCTCAGAGTCGGTTTCATAACAATCCGCCGGAAACCGAAATGTTAAGTTCGTGATTTTAATTAATTGGTTATACAATTTTTTATTTTTATTTTTTTATTATTATTATTATTCCTCCTCGTACATTGAATTCGATAGTGCGCGTTCATACCGCAACGCGCGTATCGATTATGATTAGAAATACGATCTCCCTGGGACTGACACACTACCCTTTTGGCGATGATTCATATACACATGACCTCTATAGTCTCTGTGTACTGTCCATGGACGTTATACTAATAATAACTTTGGAATGAACACACACACACACGCACACACGACTCTCGCGTTATCATCGTATTGATAAGAGGCGATAAGCCATTGAGAGGGGGGTTGGGGTCGAGGATACGACAGATAAGCTGCGAGGTGGTAGGGGGTACGGCACTCTCGTTAGAACGTTCTAGAGAGCATGGCGGCGCGGCGGTTAATTGTGCGGATCGGCGTAACATCGGTGAAAGTACTTTCACCCGCCGCCGCCGCCACGCCAAGGTCGGACCGCCGGCAGCCGCTCCGTACAGCGTCGATACCGGTGTGCCTGTCCGGGGAATTCCGTAAGATACCCCTCCCACCCCCAGCCGTAGCCACGCTACCCGCGAATTAATTCATCCCCTTCACCACACCGTGCAAAGCCGTCGCGACCACCTCCTTCCGCACCGGAACGACGACTTTGCGACGGCGGAAATAAAATACGGGCACGCACGCAAACACACACACACACACACACACACACACACACACACACACATAAGCACGTCACAAACACACCAGCACACACACACACACACACACACACGTAGAACGCATACGAGTTTTTCGCGTCTTCGGTGAGTATACATAAAAATACACTATAATGGGTAAATGTATACACGTTTTGTTCCGTGTGTGTGTGTGTGTGTGTACAGTCGATATACTACGCATACGCCAAAGTTCCATATACGTCGAGAGTTCATCGCGGTCGTCGTCGGAGAAAGACAATAATATATTTATTGTTTTACCGAGAACAATGCTCTCGGGTAGATGCAGAGCACGCTATATACGTGTATATATATGTTTATACACATTGTATATAATATACGTACATTGACGAACATACGTACGGTATTTATTTTTTTTTCCTCTGTCCCAAACGATTTTATGAAAGAAGAAAAAAAATTATGTACACTCGCGTATAATGTATATATTGTAATAGGTTCACAGTAGTTGAATATGAGCAAAAAAACGAAAATAATAATAATAATAAAAACTATACACAGAGTTCTTGTTATATAATGGAAAATTATAAACGCACCGCTGTAAAATCGTATACACGTCAATATTATACACGCACACACACACACACACACACACACACACACACACACACACATAGTTTACACCGATAAAACCGTTTAATACTTCACTCGTCTGCGCGCGCCCGTCCGATCGACGAACATTTTTCAATAAACGCTACGATTAGTGGCAATATAGAGATAGACTATTATAAACTATATTATCGGTTGTGGTCGAACGAATTATTATGTGTTCAAACAATTTACACGACTATTTGAGAACACTTCGTTGCTCGTATATTATGTACTCGTGTGTTGGAGTCGGGGGCTAGTGGTCTACGAAACGTCTTGGTCGTTTTCGAATCGTTTGCACGTTACGTTATTATAGCTGTATAAACAGAGGATACTTTGATAATCATTCACGAGTAATGGTTCACTTCGGAGAGAGAGAGAGAGAGAGACAGACAGACAGAGAGAACGTCTTAATATCAACACCGGCTGTGCGGTCGTACCTATCGAAACGCTAAAAATATCACGATGTTCTAGAAAAAAAAAATAAATAAATAAATTAACCGCGCGTACATTATACCAACTATACGAGTGTGTTGAGTGGACGTATTTATGTGGTGCCGACCGAAAATTGCCTTTTGAATAAATATCGTTCGTGTGAGACGTACCACTATATTGTACCACTCGCTCTTCGTTTCTGACGGCTGACTGATAGTGTTTGAACAACACGATAAAACGAATAAACGTATCACGTACGACGTGCAATGTATTAACACGTCCGCCCGACCGTGACACCGTATCTTTACATTTCTTACGACCGATTGGTGAAAACCTTTTTCTATTTCGTGTGTGTATACAATATACGTCTTATACACACACACACATATATATATATATATGTTTGCGAGACAGTTTACCGACAGTTTACCACGCTCAAAAGAAAACACAATATAAACAGTAAAATAGTATTCGACGTGTATATATGTATGTATAATAATATGTGACGCCAAAAACACACTTATAGTGTACACGGGGACGCACGCGTACGTAGGAGAAATTGTGCTGCGCAATTTTTGTTTATATCGCCGCGACGCGAAATCGAGAGTGAGCGCGAGCTTAGTTATATAGGTTATATGTTATATAGGTCGGTATATATGCATTTTTAAGCGTCATGATAGGATGATTCGACGATGACCGTTGAACTCGAAAGTCGTAACCCGACGCGACACGGCGTAAACATCAAGGAGATTACGAAAAAAAATAAAAATAATAATAATAACCGAGCGCATTGAGTCGAAAATTAATACTCGCGGAGGCGTCGTCGCGGTAAAATACGAAAAACGCGTCGTCCCGAGAGCCGGACGTATACGTGTGAGGTATTACACGTGTTAAGGCGTAGTTGACATTTAACGTGCGGCCGGTCGAACGCTAAGCCGTATGGTAATAGCGATTTCTACACGCCCGCTTGAAAACAACAAAAAAAAATAATTATATTTTTAGATTTTCTTTTTTTTTTTTTACATAATTTCGTTGGACGAGACATTTTCGGCGTTGCCCTAGGCCGCGGACGGCGCGCCAAAACGTCGAGACGCAAAAACAAGCGCCCGCGGCCCGTCGTATTATAATAATAATAATAATAACAACCTATAGGAACACGAACGTTACGACGACGCATAATATGCGTATACCTATAATAGAATATAATATACGGGGGCGTATCACGAGTAATCGACTCTTGTTGATAAGATGGATTGGACTGGTGACTGGTGACGTGTGCGTGTGTGTGTGTGGTAAACATGCGCCGTACGTGTCCCCGGATAAATAAATACATCTACGCGTGGGATACTCGCGAGAAATTTGCATAAGGCCCTAGGATCGATCGTCCCCTCAGCCCCCCCGTCAAGAATATTACGGTCGTATCGTGCGCGGCCGGGAGGAAAAATGCGCTCGACGAAAGCGAAAAATATTACCACAATTATTATTATTATATTATTGCACGCGCACCCTTGACCGGTACCGTGCTATTATAATAATAATAATAATAATAATAATAATAATAATAATAATAATTCGTCCATCTGTACGTCGAGCGACAGGCTCGGTTCTACTACGTGTCGACGCGATCGTCGAGTCGTCGAATCACGTCGGTCGGTCGGACGGGTGGGCAGGCCGGGGGTATCGAAAAACTTGAAAAATAAAAACATTCATCGTTCGACTACCTACATACGTAATAACACTTGATTGTACGCGACAACGGGATACGCGTCCGCACGTGCAAATTTCTTTTTCTGATTTTTTTTTCCCATACGTTTCGCGTTTTTTCTCTCGCACAACAATGTAACGAAAACGAATCACACGGCTTCGTTCGGTTATATAATAATAATAATACGTCATCGAAATCGCGTGTTACTCGAACGGAAAAAAAAAAAAAAAAAAAACAAAAAAAATGGCTGAAAAAAAATGTGTACCCCTCGAGCGGTTCTCGTGGTACTTGACGTCGTTTTCAAAACGGAATAATATCAAAAATAATTATAATAATAATAATAATAACGATAATAATATTGAAAACGAATACGTCAAATCGTGTTTTGGGTTCTAGGGCGACGTGACACACACAACACATTACAACGTGTATACCCGACGTACAGACATTAAAAAAAAAAAAAAAAAAAAATGGACGAGACGCGCGGGTAATTACACGTTTTGTACGCACAACTCTTGTGGAGAACACGAGAAGAACCGTCGGGGGGGGGAGGAGACTTTGACGTTTTCCAGGTCAGGAAATTTGAATAAAACGGTCGTTTTCGGACGGAATCGACCGGACAAGGTCGCGCCGCGGGTGCGTCCTCCTACGCGCGGCGCGACGACGAGCCGCTCGCGGAACGAATCTCGACCGCCGTGTTCCGATTGCGTCGCTCTGCTCGCGTTTCACGTAAAGACGACACGGATCGCGTACACACACACACACACACACACACACACACACACACACACACACACACACACACACACGTATAAAATCGCATTATGCGCTCGTCGAATGGCTGTCGGAGGAGACGCGTCGTGTACGACGAAAAGTGAAAGGCGTTGGTGGCGGCGTGGAAATAATAATAATAATAATAATAATAATAATAAAACGATGATTCGATTTTAAAAAGCGAAACATTAGCTCGGTGGCGGCGGCGGTGGCGGCGCTCGCTGTCGCAAGGTCGGCGGGGGACGCGATTCGTGTTAAAACAGCGTAAGTACACCACACACGGTGTGCGTACAGACCGCCGCGACGAAAATGCGTTTTCAAAATAATTCGTCCGGCCGGCTGAACGTCAGGGCCGTCGGCGTGTACGGAACTAACGGCCGCGACGTACAAAACGATACAGTCGTAGAACGGACAAAAAAGCGAAAAAAAAAAAAAAAAAATAAGCGAAAATCTAATAATAATCGACAGTGTAAAACGTACCTTGTACAGCTTCTCCTTGTTGTACCACACGTCTTCTTCCTCTTCGACCTGGACGGCAAATCCCACCCCCGCGTCCAAGTTCAGATCGTCCCTGGACCTGGACAATATCCGGCGCCTGGATATCATGTCGTTGGGCACTGATAACGACGGGCAACTGTAACAGGAACGAAACGGGATTCCGTCGGTTAGTAATGCGGCTTACGTCACGGTTATATTATAATATTGTTATACGTATACGTGTACACCTAACCAAACGAAAACGCGGCGGACGGCTTTCTTGCGATCGACGCGTGTACGTACGTATACGGCGGCTAAACGCGTGTTTCACTCGTGTGCGCGTGGGATCGCAACAATGGCACGGACGGAAGGGCGTTTGTTTTTCGACACACGCGCGTGCATATCTGCGTGTGTATTATAATATTATAACATAATAGTGTATCGTCATAACGTAATTAATGCGCGCCGGCGGAGCGGGAGGAAGAGGTTAGTGACGGGGAAGGGCGCGCGCTAGAGTGATCCGCGCGAGTCATCGATCGGATCTCGCGTAATCTCTGTGAAACGTCGTGTGTGTGTGTGTGTGTGTGTGTGTGTGTTTACTTTACCATACACCTATAGAAATCCGATTGATATTATTCGCTAGGCGCGATACGTCCGTGGACAATCGCATCGATATAATATATACATAAACGAGTGTATAGTACGAGTACGACGATGTATAACGAGTCCAAGGCCTATTATAATGTATATGTACGTACATATAGATCGATCGCATAGATCCTCGAAACGTTTGTGTGTGTGTATAATTACACGGGGAGAGAAAACATTGAACGTACACGTCATTTACACGAGGCGTACCATTATTCGCGACGACCGTGCAGAGTGTGCGGCGTGTGCGGTGAATAATAAGGCATATATACATTGGACACGACGCGCTGCGCCTATATAGTGAATATACGTACGTATAAAAGTGTCGCCCGCGTGTCGACGACGACGACGAGAAACGCGGCACGAGGAGAACACCCGAGGAAAAGGTCACTCGTGTCGCGCGAATAATAATATAATGATAAAAACACAAAAAGAAAACTAGAAAATAATGGTAACGATAACGATAATCATCGACACATTCTCCTCCGCCACGCGTGGCGCGGTGTGGCAGCATCGGCGTGGTACCGAAAAACGACGGCGAAAGTGTGTGGAAACGCGTCGAGTGTGCCGTGTTTAATTGTCACGTGTCGTTGATCACCGGCGCACAAGAAATCGTTCACCGGTCCGTGCGCACAAGCACACACACGAGCAACACGTATATTACGCGTTTATAATATACTCGTGTGTGTATGTGTGTGTACGAGCGCGAATTATCAGTTTTGTATTTCACCAAAAGTTTCGCCAATTATCATTATTATTTCGTCTCGAGTCGAAAAATACGAGTCTGTGTGTGTGTGTGTGTGTGTGTCGGTTGGCATACGGCACTGCGAAGTCGACGCGGACCGCAACCGTTTCGTATACGCGTCGTAATACGACAAGACCCGAAAGGTCTGGCCGCAAAGACACCCAGACCCAGCTGGTCGATCGTAGTTGTGACGCAACAGCAGATTTCGTTCATAATTTTTTATTTTTTCCCAGCCGGGTTCGTGATTAATTCGGTTCGTGTGAAAACACGGCCTCACCGACGATTGCCGAACAATTCGTATTCTCATAGTGACGTCGTTGTCGTCGTCGTCTCTCTCTCTCTATATATCTATCTCTGTACTTATGTACGTGTATATACTGCACGATGATAATATAATAAATAAATTATTATTGTTTTTTCTTTCGCTGCGATCCGCGAAGGTCTGTCCCCGGCCGGCCGGCGTGATGATAATGTATAACGTTTTTTTTTTTTTTTTTTCGCAAACGCACTACGTACACGGTAGTAAGGCGCATAACGATCGATGTAGATCAGTCGTCGACCACAGACTGCACCCCTCGGCGGACGGTAAATCGATCTGTGCGCCGGCGGCGGCGTACGAAGAAGACCGGCTGCGGTTGCGTAACTGAATTGCCGCGCGAGTATCGCGAAACGCGTCTGCTGCTCACGCGGCGGCAAAATGTCAAACGCATTATACGGATCGCGCGTCACTAACGTTATTGTTATACAACGACGAAAGGGCACGCGTTATTATTGACGGACGCGAATAAAATCGACGACACAGACGAGGACCGGAATTTTCGTTTTGCGCAATAACGTCCCCGTGCACTGCGCTGCGAACCTTGTGGAAAACACGTTGGTAAAATCATAAAGTAAAGACCGAAATCCGCGGCAGAGTACAAAAAATACAATTTAAAACCGTCGGATCAGCCGAAATCGACGTTTATATCTGTTTGAAAACGCGCCGAGGAAAACGTGGTTTTAATGTTGAAAACTATAAGTATATTGTGAGTTTCGTGTTTTAAAATCAGGTGATCTATTGTTTAGATGTACCAATAAAAAATTTGCATCGAGCAATACAGTTAATATAGTTAATAACCTAACCAGGTGATTTCTAGAGAAATTATAAGAAGTTCGTAAAAACGTAAAGCAAACGATTTCTTACATATACATCCGAGTAAACTGTGATGCGTCGTGATTTACAAAATATGGAAGATACGTATAGCGGGGTATCGCTCGTTTATGTCCGAAATACAAATGCAATCGCTTCAAAGTCGAGCCGGTACGTTTTGGGAAAACGTGTCGAGTAGTGACGTCGAAAGATAAAACCGTTCTCTCTCTCTTTCTCTCTCTTTCTCTCTGTCTCTCTCTCTCTCTCTCTCTCTCTCTCTCTCTCTCTCTCTCTCTCTCTCTCTGTTATCCGGACCGCGATACACTACAGTACGCATTACGATCATAATGATATAATAATAATAACATTATAAAACGCACAGCGATGACTATATAATCGCGTAAACTACGAGAACGGCGTGTGGAATTTCTCCCATAGCGTGTTATAATACCGCAGGTGTGCGTACACGAATCCATAACGAAAAACAACAATAATAACACGTCATAAATATGCAATCCAATAGGACGCGTAGATAAATGTACGAGTGTGTGTATACGCTAGTGACAGTCGCGGATGAAATTGCCCCGCGGTTCACATCGCACGGCGAGCGGAGAACAATGGTCGCCGTTACGTTTTTTTTTTATATTTTTTTCATTATTTTTTTTTTAATTTCTCCCGACGTATTGCGTTGACAAGCGATGATACGGCATAGGTACGTCGATATAATATACCGGTGCGCGTGTAGTATACGTCGCGAGTACATAATATACGTGTGTACTGTTATTATTCGCTTTCCCTGCGCGAGTCCATACGCTTCACAACGAAAGTTCCCGTACGGCACCCCACCGCGTCGGAACGTCCCGATTAATATCGTCTGGACACAGTATTACGCCGATTTTACTCAATGAACAAGATACGCGTTATTGTTTTATCTACTCCGACGTTCAATAAACGTTCGGGTGTCGTCAAAACTATAGAACTCACTATCGGCGAAAAGTCAAATTTTCGACAACTCGAAGGAGTGCCTTGGCCGCTGGCTTACGATATAATATGATATGTGTGATAAATTTTCTCGACAATTTCGAATTTCGCTAACTCGGATTTATCGATAAGTCGAAGTGATTTCAGTTGAATTTTACCATATAACTCGAGTTTATATAATAAAATATTACACGTACAATGTATATTATTATAAGTAACGATAATCGTAATCGAAATCCGATTTGTATTATCAATCGAGTCAAGTGTGGAGAAGTCGGATATTGATGACGGTGGTGAATTGGTTTTGCCTATTAACTACCTACTCTTGCCCAGGCATTAGATAGCTTACAGGTTGTACGTAAGTACATTCAAAAACAACAAGAAATTGGTGACGAGATTTTTTCCGCACTAAACGTTATTGAAAACAGATATAGGTCAAACATTAAAAAACAATCAAAAATATCTGATTTCTTTAAAAAATAGTTCTTTTATTCTACTTTATCTATCACATGGTATTTTTTTTATAACATAGAATTTATACCTATACATATTTATGTATTACTCTATATACTTTATTAAAAATTTCAATAAAATATACATACCTAGACAATACATACATTACACATTTATTAATAAATGCATAAATAAATAAAATAAAAAAATTGAAATCTTTGTGTTTTTAAATAAAAAATATTTTCGATAGCTCGAATTTTTATATACATATCAGCATCGAATTCACGACGAATCATTCAGAATATAATTTCCTATTAATTTGGTCGAATGTATGAAAACAAATTGTTTTGCTTCCATCCCGTGTGTAAAATATTTTAAAAACACCCCTAACTAGATGGGCGGTCGTGGTGATTCGATTTGATATTTCTAAGAGTAAAATACTTGTCGGCGCCTCTGCGGCAGTACCCGAGTGCGGCGGTGTCGTTCACGGGCACACGGGCGGCGCGTATTTTCGCGGCCGGTGCGTATACGACGTATGATAATAATATTATGCGCCGCGCGTGTATTTCGTACGCGTAGGCATACCTATACGTGCGGCGGCGTGGCCGGCCGTTATCGCGATCCGTTAATATTAACATGCAGGTCGTCTCGCCTACCGCGAATCCGCATAAAATACTTATTTGCTTTTTTATTTTTTTATTTTTGTTTTTTACCGTACGGTCGTAAAAAACCACCGGACGACAATCGGAAACGCGTCGTACATTATACATCGAGGGTCTAGTATTAAAAGAACGCAACAACCAAAAATGGTATTTTTTTGTTTATCAACTTAAAATATTCAACAATTAATGTAGTTTTTAACGGTAGAACGACGTATCGACTCAACGATACTATTTAGATGGATTTTTTTTTTCATTAAACGTATTTTTTTCCAAATTGATAAAAATAGATCATAAAATCTTTTAAATCGCTTTCCTGGAAGTAAAGAAATCGATCGTTACGTTCCTTTAATACTAGACGCTCGCTACATGTACACGTGTTTCATGCCTACGGCCTATAATACGTGTGTACGTACGGTATTATTATTATTATAAGGACGCGGCCGAGATATGAATAAAAATCCGCGCGCGAATATCAAATTATTGTGATACGATATTATAAATACGATATTATAACACGGGCGAATCAAGTCATCGTAAACGCGCGTACGACATTGCGTCCGCAAGAAATCGTCCTTGGCCGAGCGACGTACAGCTTTTGTGGCGCTGTACTGTCGTTCTCGAATCAACAGTTTAGTTAAGGGAACATAAAAACGGAACACAAACGTTTCGTACCGATCGGTGTGCGGCCGACCGACGACGACGACGACACTCGTGTGTGTCCGTGACCGATGACTTATACTTGGTTTTGTTTGAAAACGAAAAGAAACATATCGTGTATTTATTTCTTTATATTATACACAATACGTTTTACACGCGCGTCCGTCCGTCCGCATTTGTGTGTGTGTGTGTTTTTTAAATTTATTTCCAAGACATTACACGACGGACGGCGAATATTAACGGTTCGGAAATTTTTTTATTTTTTTCATTTTTTTTTTTTTTTTTTTTTTTTTAGCATCGGACACCGACTATAGATGAAGGAGACCACGAGGGTTACCATTTATAGAACCAGAGTGTAGGACGTGCCGCGCGCGTGGGACGAGTTACAGCATACGCAAGTGGGCCGGCTGGCCCCTGTGAAATCATACTGGCGGCGGCGGGCATTTCAAATGCATAATGCATTTTCGCTCGGACGTTTTTTCATTATTATTATTATTATTACTGTTATATTTCGTTTTAGGAAAACCTGCAGGAGTCGTGGACGCGCGTTGATATCCTGTCATTGTTCGATTGTTTTTCGGCCGCGTCGTCGTCGTCGTGTCCGGCGTGCCGTTGCGTTTCAATCGAATACCTACCTATTTCGTCGCATATTTATTGTTATAGCGCGAAAACTGTACCGCGGTCGCGGTCGCGGCGGGACGTTTTCCACGAAAACCGGTGTACGAATAACCGACATCTCGTGTACACACACACACACACACACACACACACACACACACACACACACACACACACACACACACACACACACACAATAATAACTTACAATGAATACACACGCGATAAACGGCGAAAATTTCGTCTCCGGACGACGACGATTTACGACGACGATTCGTCGTACCCGTTATATTATAATGGCCTGCGCTCCGTACGCACACGAAACCCGTGCGCGACGTCGTCGAGGAAACAAACAAACAGCCAAAAAAAAAAGTGTCCTTTGTTTTATTTGTGATTTTTTCCATCTCTCTATTCTCCCGATACCATTCCGTCCGGTTTGACGTGCGATCGCGGCACGAGACTCTATACAATATAACAATAACATTATCACGCAGACTGTGTGCGTGTGCCGTCAGGCATACGCACATGTGTCCGTAACGGTATTTATAAGTCGCGGACCACGGTGAAGACCCGTCGCGGTGCAAGCCGCCGCCGCCGCCGCCGTCGTCGCGCCCACCTGTCGCACGACGGCACGTCCTTTTCGATCCTACGCGATTTTCCGCGGCCGGGTTAACGGACTTCTGCCAAAACTCGTATACATAATATTATGTGTATGACGTATACAATAATATACACTATACGCATGTCGCGACGCGACGACGCCGGGCGGCGTGTTACCATAATAATAATAATAATAATAATAATAATATAATGACCACGATATACGCGCACGTCGGAAACGGCGCCAAGGTTTTACATAAAATTATTATTATATCATATCAGATTCAGACGGGTCGAAACGCTAATATTGTAATATTATTATTTTTATTGTATCGTATTGGTACGACGCACATCAACTCGAGGCGCCGCACACGGTCCGTTGTGACGCGCGTATAATCCAGATGTCGAATCGGACGCGAGTTTTGGGCCCGGTGACGCAATACGTATAGTTTTCGTGCGATCGGCCGGAGAATCCGGGACACCATCTCGGACGTGCGCGAGTGGGCAGATCGCGCGAGCCGTGTGTCGGTAACCGCGCGCGCGACACGACGTAGCGGGCATAAGAAGTCCAATGTCACGCGCGCCGCGGACCGTCGCGCGGGGACGACGAGGTTTCGCGCGCGACTCGACCGGACGACGGAATAATGATCGAATAATTACCGAGATAAAACGTAAATATGTTATTTTTCCCGATCGCCGTGCAGATGTGTGTGTGTGTGTGTGTGTGTGTGTGTGTGTGTGTGTGTGTGTGTGTGTGTGTGTGTGTGTGTGTGTGTGTGTGTGTGTGTGTGTGTGTGGCTCGTGGGCCGCGCGCTCATTAATAACCGTGTGTACTCGTACGCGCGCGTGTGTGTTTTGTGCGAGTACAATGCACGTGACGTCCGCACTCGGATCAACAAACCAGTCGATAGCGCTCGTTTTTTATGAAACCATTTTGTTTTTTATTTTGTTTTTTTTTCACATTCGAATAACATGCGTTTGACGTACACGTCGTTCCCCGGCGGTCCGATCGTCGCACGCGCGTGGGCAAGCAGTCACACGGACGCCGCAGCAGCTACAGGTGTCTGTGTGTGTGTGTCGTTTCGTTTCACGCGTAAAAACGTTCGTAAAAACGCATGGTGCAGCGTACACCGCAGCGAATAATACAGCGTAGAGCGCGCGTTCGTCGAATTTATACACTACGTACACATCGGTGCCGCAAAAAATAGGGGACGCTGGGTATGCTTTGCGTTCTCTGGACAGAGATTTGTTTTTAGATAGGGGCCCCTCGTTAAAAGTAATATTATAACATCAATAATAATACGATTTACAAATTTAATTCATAAAATAAAAAATAAAAACTCGAAATTGTCGTCATCTAAATATCGCATAATAGTTATGATATATTTTTCCACCATTATTGATTGATGCCATAGACATTAGACACGGTGTTTTTAATCAAACGTCTTCTGATTGAACAGAAAAACACTTGGAAATATAGAAATAGTTGATAAGCCCTGTTCATAACTAATATAATATCGCTTTAAAAAAAAATGTACAGAAAATGGGGCCCACTAAAAGCAAGCTGCGGCACTGCGTACACAATGACACGACCAATTCGTTCGAGAGTCCTGCGTACCGTATTAGGCGTATTAAAAAAATGTGTGTGTGTGTGTGTGTGTGTGTGTGTGTGTGTGTGTGTATGTGTATGTTTGTGTGCATGTGCGCGAGTACAAAAACATAAATAAAGTATGTACCTACATAATGTATTGAGTATATACGAATGCGATGCGTACACGCGGCTCGGAAACAATGCGCGGCGGAATATTCGTCGTCGAATAAACGCGTTTCGTCTGCGGGCCGGACGGACTACAACAATATAACGTACGACAATAATATTATTATAATAATATAACGCCCGGGTGATAATAATATTATGAAACGCGTTGCGCGCCCGAGAGATGGTCTTGTCGCGATAAGGTCAATTAATATTTCACCGCGGCATTGTGACGCGCCGAGACGTGTGGGCACGCGTATTGTAGGCAAACGCACACACGGCGCGCGTTATCGTAATACCATTTATCATCGTACGCGTTATTGCGTTATACCTACGGACGGGCCGACGCCGAAAGGGGTGCCGCACAACTCGCGGCCGTACGCGGCGCGGGTCTTCGGCTCGTCGGTCCCGTCCTCCGCGACTGTCGCGTCAGTCTCCGAGTGGCCGGCCGACCGTCGGATATACGCGTTATTATCGTGACCGAACCGCGTGATCAATATGAAATAATATATTCGTCCGGTCGATCGACGATAACAAACACTCTTGATCCCCTCCACCCCGACCGCGCCGAATTCCGCCACCCCGACGCGTATACGGAGAACGGCTTCGGACGCGCACGCACAACGGTTGCCGGTCGGTTGTGTGTGTAAACGGGAAGACCTACGAACGCGGGCGCGACACGACAAATAAAAAAAAAAACCGTAATTAATCGTCTCCCGAGTGAACGGTGTTCGGTGCTGCAGTGTCACGCGTCTTGTTCGGACCTCGACGTGTTCATATTATGATATCATATTCATACCTATACGAGAAACGGGCGGGTCCGTTTGTTTTTTGGTTTTTTTTTTTTCGTTTCTACACGCGTACGAAATAATAATGCAGTAAACTGCAGTAATCGTTCGACAGGTTTTTGACCCGTATAACTCGAAAAACGGCCGAAGTCTTGTGTACACGCGTCGTATACGTATATACGCGTATTTATACTCGCCGCACTGGGGAGCGCGCGCGTCATCGTAGTTCCAGAGAACGTTAAAAAAAAAAAAAAACGAAATAGAAAAAGAAGAAGCTACACGCATTAAAGTAGAGGTGTATGTGCGTTTTCGACAAAAACGACGTCATTAAAACATATTTCAGTTTTATGAAACGATAAATCCGAAATTTACGATCGTCGTACTAATCCGATCCCGAATTTCATTGCTGAGACACCGGGCTGCAGAGGTACGTATGATCGATCGACATCCGAGAGGGAAGTGTGTTCGTATACGCACGCACGCACGCACGCACGCACACACGCACACACGATGATATATTATTATGTATGCGCGTGCATGTGTGTACGAGTTATGGGCCGCGGACACGGTCGAATCCGAGAGGAACAATTTCTAAAAAATAAAACTGGTTTGCGGCGTGACTCGCGACAGTTGTTTTACATAATATTGATGTTCCTGTAACGTTATTATAATATACGCAGATAGCTGTTGTACCTACACTACTCGCGCGTGTATCCACTATAGGCGTGCGTGTGTGAGATTTCTAAAACAAAAACGTGAAAACCGAACGAAATATCCGGAGTATTAGGACCGAGTCAATTGGATTTAGAATATACGTACACACGGTCGTTACTCGAATATTCACAATGGGAGAAAGTGATAAAAATCAAGTCTCACACAGTCGGGTCGTTATTACATCCGCGGTCGGAGTACGTTATCGAATACGTATGTTTATTTGTTTATTTATATTTTTGATCCAAAACTGGGGGGGAGGGGGAACTCGTATACGGTATACGGTATCGTAAGACGACAAAAGCTTATACGCGACGCGAGTGTTCGTCGTTCGTGTGTCAAAAAACCAACGGAAAGCAATGTGTGATCACACACGTATGTTAATATATTATTGCGAGCGTACAAGTGACGTTTCGGAGAGTGTCGCCGCGTCTCGGGGTCAGCTCGGAGCACTAATCCACGAGTCAAACACGGCGGCCGCATAGGCACGTCAATGAAATCGCGATTTTCTCGAAAATCTAATAAAGTCGAGTCTCGGCGAACACACGACGAAGGGGTTTGAGGCAGTGGACGTCGGTCAGTGAGCGTCATCGTAGACAGCATCGTTACACCGGTGGTTTTCACCGCCACTGCGCTTGTTTGTCGAATCCCGAGCGGAAGAGAAAGTCGCGCGAAAGCTACGGCGACCAGTGCACATTACACACATCGCCACTATAAACACACTGCCCGTTAATAACAGATATATTAATAAAATAAAATATCTTTTGTACGTCTGTATCCTCTCATTACGCACCGGCGGCGGCGGCCCGGCGTCAGTGTCGGACGACCCGTGGCCGTTTGTAATGCTCGAGCGAGACCTTCGGATCGAAAGCTAGCCAGGGTATGCCCTTCGGCGACGGCGTGAATGATCTTTGATTACCATTGAATTTACCACGAAGTGAAAAATCAAAAAAAAAAGCTAAAATATATAATACTAATACGAAAAAGAATTAAACAACATTGCAGCACTCTCAAAAAAGCGTATCTCGTGTTGGGAGATCAAGTTCTTAAAACAAAAAATAATTACCATAAAAGTCTATGTTGTTCACTGGTAGTTTGAAGTTGGAAAATGTGTTATACGATAGTAAAATAATAATGAATGTAGAACAAAATCTAAAGCAGAGACCGATAAAGAAAATAACTAAAGCACTCGACAAATGAGTAAGCTACGAATAAGAATAAAATATAAACTTAAATACTATCTAAATCCAATGTTTTTATATATTTTTTGAAAGCAGTTAAATTATTAAAACACTTATAGATTAATATTTAAAGAATCACATAATACATATTATATATTTTAAACGGACTCGACTACGTGTACGTACCGACGGGTGTATGAGCGCGTGTAACACGGAAGGCGAGTATCGTGCGATAACCACAGATATATAAAACAACTAGATAGCCGACTCAGTGATAAAGTCTCATAAGACCTATGAAGTGTGGCAGCCATATGCGAACAGGGCAAATGCGATTGATTAATCCATGAAATATTTAATTACTTCATGATTTTTTTAAAAACAATTTAATAACCTAACTAATAATAAGTTTACATAAGATATAACTTACGAACAAAATATGAACTTTGCTTCCTTTCAGTCTCCTATTGACACAACCAGACACAGGACAAGAAACCACCATGATGTTGAATTACTTGAATTGCACTTTATAGTTTGTAGTTTATAAATTATAACCGAAAAATTGTGTTTCAATCCGAATCCACATAAAAAGATAACTGATACATAAAACAACATTTTTATATTATATCTTTGGTTTCAATCACAGAAAAATTATATTTTATGGAATAATATAAAATGTCATGGATTAATCAATCATATTTTGCCCTGTTCGCATATGGATTCTAGACTTCAATTATTTTGTACGTTGAGTCGGCTATCTAGTTGTTTTATATAATATCTGTGGCGATAACGTACCGCGCGTATGTATAATACGCGATATCGAAACGGACGTGTAAAATATTTCGTAATTATCAATATTTTACGGGACACACGTGAGAAAAAAAATCCGTCCTATTGTCACGGGGATGACTAGCCGTCTTTTCCGACGAGTTTTCCGCGCGCACGTCATAGTATATTATCATTACGGCCGGTGAGCCCGTAACGCACGCGCACGCACGCGACGGATTCCGTGTAATTTGGTGTTCTGACCTCTCTCTCTCTCCGCTTATCCAAACACAACATGTGATCGCGGTACGTGCGTGAACCGTGTGTGTTTTTTCTTTTTTTTTTTTTTTGTCTTTTTTTTATTTCATTTCGCCGACCATCAACAACCTTGACTCGATTAGCACACGGTTTTTTCTCTTCTTCTTGTTTGCGTTCTTAACAAGATTGTCGGTTTTTTTTTCTTTTTTTTTACTCGATATTATATTTGTTCTTCTTTTCTACGCATTCTAGTTTTTTTTTCTTTTTCCGTCCTTATTCCGCCGTCGCTTTTCAACCGTGCCGTCAGTCCATACGCGTTCGCGAAAACGACAGGCCCCGGTAATAAGACGACGGACGACGGACGACACCGCTCGTCGCGTATATCATAATATCATCACGTCGTCGAGACGCGGTTACGCGCGTTTATTGTAAAGTACGGCGTCGTCGTCGTCGTGGTTGACACGTCGTATTGTTCGCGGTCTGCTCTTCGGCCGGTCCGGGGTACGATGACCACGGCGCGCGGTCAAACGATCGACGAAAAATCCATTTTCCGGCGGCACGTAGTCGTCGAGCACCGAATGAATGCTATTACTATAGTCTCTGTCCGATGACGGCGGCAGTGTACACGTTCTTAAACGGCGGAAAATTAAAAAAAAAAAAAAAAAAAAAGAAAAATTCGAAAACAAAACGAAACAATATCGAAATGAAAAAATAAAAAAAGACGTCCGCGCGGGAACGCCGCCGACGTGCACGCGATGACAGGTCGTTAAGTCATAATATTGTAATGTAACCGTGCGCCGTCGACGGAGACGAGCGCGGGAAACAGGGTTGACGTGTGTGTGCGTGTGTGTTGAAGGAATAAAGATAATGACCCGACGACGACGACGACGACGTTTTATTCGGAATAACAATTAATCGCGTTCGTGCGCAATACAGTGTGTACCAACTCCTATGTGTGTATGCGTGTATAATAATAATAATATTAATAATAATAGTTATAATATCGCTGTTCATAATATAAACGCGTACGGTGTACGCGTATAAAGACGACGCGATTGTTTTCGGGTTTTGAGCGCGAGTGTGGGAACGGAGGACATGTCGCGTTCACGACGCACGTAAATTCGTGGCGTATGTATATGTATACCTATATTGTGTGTGTGTGTGTGTGTGTGTGTGTGTGTGTGTGTGTGTGTGCGTGCGTGTATAAACGTATAAATATAACCATATGGGAGGTTAGGTGCCTACAAACACGAACCGCTAAACGGGTATGGACTGCGGGTACGTGATTTGGGACTGGACGCGGCTGTGATCGGAATAATATCGAACCGGAAAGTTTACCGTAAGTATAATATACTAACGAATAATATATTATTATTATGTCGTACACCGTCGGTCGGAACGTTGTTTACGGACGGACTGAGAATTTCAAAATTGCACAGCTTTCCTCACGTCCGGCCGCCGCCGCCGCCGCCGCCGGTGGAAATGGGTCGAATGACTTGGCGTTTCGCGCGTTTTCTACCGACATAGTACGTGCGTGCGCGTCGCATTCATACACTGCACACACACACACGTCACAGACGTAAGTACGATATCGTTGCGGTGTGTTTTCACAAGTCACAGGATTGTGCGCGTTACGGGCAGAAACGGCGCCGCCGCCGCTGGCAACGGTTCAATGAAATCGATCGACGAAACGCAATGTCGTTACCCGTCGAGCGTCGGTCACACTTTGACGGACGGGCACGAAAACGCGAGGACCGAAGGACGTCTGGTCACTTATTTGAGCGCCGTCAAAATGTTATTTATCGAAAACGATGACACTTTCCGCGGCCAAGAAGGGCACCGTCATTACATCAGACGCACGGTTTTCGGGTCTCCGGCGACTGATTCGTGTGTGTGTGTGTGTATTTTTTTATGATTATTACTGTTATTTGTATTGTCAAACACGTGTAAATCCATAAAAACAATGTCCATCGCACTTCATTGCGACTTCATTCGCCATGGGAAGAAAACAACCCATGTTTCTCGGCAGCCCCTGCACTCCGCCGACCGTAGTACACGCCGTACAGACGTATTAATGTAATAATCACACAGTGACGAACACCGATCGTTAAATCGTGTACTTGAAACGGGTTCGATTAACTCCGCGCACTCGTGTGGCGCGCGAGATTCGATATTTTTTACGACAATAACCTTGGTGCCCGACCAGAGTTATAGTTCAGTGAATAATTTAATTCAATAGGCGTTGTACGCGGACCGGCGAACGCTAATCGTCGATCGAAGCTCCGGGCCGAAATCGTTATGACGGAACGTCAACGTTTCGAACGAACGTACGAGTGAATTCATCGACGCCGCGATATTCTCGTATTGCGCGTCGTCGGTTCCGAATAAATTGAACGGTGTGTCGTCAAGTGCAACTAGTTCGTAAATAACGCGGAGACGATATCGCTTCTCGGCGTCCAAACCATTACGTCGTCGTTTGCATAATTATTAATGCCGCGGTTCGATTGAAATAAATTAATATTTTTAAGCGTCCGGGCGACCTTGCGAAAATCGTTTTTTCGAAAAAAAACACATTTCCCGATTTACGAAAAAAAAAAAAACAAAGGAAACGACGACTAGATCGACAACTCGCAGAAACTTGGACGACCGTTCAATACATATTTTTATTCCGTGCGGTCCCCCAGAACACGTTTCGCTCTTTACGCGGCATTCGAGTGGTTCAACGCTACTGGTAAACATCGAACATTCACCCGCGGACTAGATACGATTAACTAATCGCGTTCCCGTGCAACATAAGCCACGTACACGCAGACGGATAATTATTATTATTATTATTATTATTATTCACGATGATTGTCGTACGCGAGTAGACGCGTACCGTGCGCGCAATGATCTCGCCGACACCATTACGACGCGCACGAATCCGTTGCATACGATTACTATCGCTATTACATTATAACGCGTTTATTGCGACTGTTGTGCTGACGTGCGGACGCGACGGCTCCGGTCGAACGGTACACCCCGTGTGAGCTCGTACGCGTTAGTGTGCCGTACGTGTACGTACCGGTGTACGAGTCGACCAAGCCCGGAATACGATTTGAACTCTCGCGACCGTCTCGGTTGTTCTTCGGAACGTAAAAACGATTAGGCGACTTAATTGCGTCGAGAAAACACCGCGAACGTCGTCGCATCGTAACGTTAATTCGATATTATTGTGTTCATTAACGGCGTGGTGCGGACGATGACGGCGACGACGACGACGACGACGACGACGACAAAACGCGGCGCGCCGCGGGTGAACATTGTGTTGTTAACCCGGCCGTTCCGACAACAGAGAATCGTCTGCGTGGCGGCGGCGACGGCGGCGTTTAACCGCTTTAACCGCGTTCTCGCCGGGGCCGAGAAAAATTCTCCGCGACGGAAAATATTCACGAATTCGACGAGTGATTCGCACTTCCCTCCTAACCGCCACGACTAGTCGATTTTTCACGAAAAATACCGCGACGTACTGGTCGTATTACAATAAATTAATACACGTCACGTACGGTCGAGGGCGACGAAAAGTCTTATTCGGCCGTCTCGGAAAGACGCGCGTTCGAGCGCGACCGGATTACGTTGTAACTTTTTAAAATCGTATATAGATAGGTACGCAGCAACAGCCTCGGGGCGTCGATCGAGCCGTCGTACGAGTGCGTGTGCATCGGCGGCGACGGTGGCGGCGGCGGTGTTTACTGCGACGAGCAATCGAAAGTTGTAGTAAAATCTGAAATAAAAACCACCGGTTTTCTTTTTCGTGTACCTAACGTGACGGACCGACCCATAAATCACGTGCCGCGTATTGATTGCGTCACGAGCACGCGCCGAGAGCGCGTTTAAAAACACGGTTTTCGTCCACAGTTTTTTTTTTAGATTTACCTAATCCGATAACAGCCGCTCGACGTTGTTACACATATTTTTCATTCATGATCACTCATAATCGTCGTCGTTTTTTATTCCGTTCTATTTCCATTTCACTTTTGACGCGAGCACTAACGTAGCACTAACTAGCGTTTCGACGGCGACTCGTGTTGAGATTTCCCAGTTTAATACCTACGCGTCCGTTATTATTATTATTATTATTATTATTATTTAACCTCGTTCGGTCGTGTAACGTTACTCAACAGCGCGTCGGGTTTGCGCGCGCGGACCACAGGTGTTTGTTTTCGTATCGTTCGCCACGGCGCGGCGGCGTTACACACTTCCCGGGAAATGAACGACTCGCGTGAAGACGCAACGCGAACGTGTTTCCGCGGCGGGGGTTTCGTCCGAAGACGTTTCTCAATCGATCCGCCGTGACGCATATTCGCGCGCAAGTTTTATATTATTATTTGCGTGGAGGTTTATATTATATTATTCGCGTGGAGGTTTATATTATATTATTCGCGTGGAGGTTTATATTGTTATTCGCACAGGACAGGGTGGCACGGGACGCGAGTTTCGAACGAAAATTACGTGCGAATCGACACGTACACACGAGTCCCGCGCTAAGTCGGGCAGTAAGAAATGTACGTTGCCGCAAATTCGACGGATTTACGGGGACGCCGCCGTCGTGATCCGGTGCCCGCGCGCTAAAATATCACTTAGACATCACGTAGACGCGGCGCTATTTTCGCGTTGCCCGAGACGAAGGAATGGTTTAAAAAAAAAAAAATAAAATAATAAAATAAACGATAATAAATAAATAAAATCTCGCGATAAATACCAAATACTCGAACAACGATAAACCACCGACGAGCGCGCAGTCTACTCCGTGCGGGTACGCGTACCTATATTATGCACATAGATCGAACTTACCGACTGTATCGGAAACGTTTGGCGGTGATGATCTGCCGGGAGACTGCGACTCGAGATTTGCAAGTGCACTGGCGATTCGTTTCCGTCCGAATAATATATTATATTTTATTGAATTATTTTTTTCCAAAATTTTTTCCAATTTTCGGCGAATTCACCGACTCGTGTGACGAAAACGATTTTCGGTGTACCCGCGAATGTATTTATATTTTATTTTTTATTTTTTTATTTTTTTTTTTTCAATACTATTTATTTTTTTTTCTCGCGATTCGATATGATAATATTTAGTTCGGTTCAACACGAACACACGCACACATACGCGCGCGTCAAGACAAACGGACGAAAAATCAAAAATCAAAAATTAAAAAAAAAAAAAATTAAAAAAAAATTGATCACTTAAAACACGGCACACACGGCGCGCACACGTGAGGTGAAAAAATACGCGGGCGACGGTTACGGACGACGGCGACGAACGGCGGCGGCGGCGGCGGCGGCGGCGACGACCGGAGAGAGTTTTCGTACGCACACACGACTGCACGAGATGGCACGACCACCACTTCTGAACGGTCGGACGCTCGCTCTTGCACGACTTTCCTGCGTAGCGCCATCAGCTGTTGCTGCTGCTGCTGCTGCGGCCGTCGTCATCGCCCTCCTACCGCTCGCGTCTGCCACCACCGGTCGCCGCAGCCGCAGCCGCCGGTGACGGTGACGGTCTACGAACGCCGATCGTCTCGTACCTCCGCGTCGTTATGTGCCTCCACACGCCGCACCGGCACGCGAGTTCGGTCGCCTACACGCGACGCCGTGGATCGTACACGAGTTAGCTACTCGCACACACACACACACACACACACACACATACACTCACACACACACTTCTCTAGTGCCGTTCAGTACCGTCTGAGGTTGGTTTTGTCGAAAAACTGGGGTTTTCGAAATCAATACAAAATCATAGTGTTGTTTTTACTAAATTAATATAAAAAAAAAAAAAAAATTGAAAAGTTATTCGATTTATTCATTTATAACAGGGGTGGCGAACCTTTTCCGAGTCGAGTGTCAACATTTTCCAAACAAAGTTTTCTAAAACTGTTCACGTGCCCCCGCCCCCCACACACACAAAGGCAGTTTGATGAAGTCAATATTTGTGTAGGTTATTTTACAAATATTATATATGATATTCTTGAATCAGATGTCAATATCGAATAATCGTATTAAAAATGTAAATATGTAATTACCTATATTTTAATGTCAACTTTTGTTCCTTTTTTTCATGTAAACAATTTTATAACCGAACATCTAAATTTCGAATTTTAGTAAAACGTGTAGTTTTTGCGTTGACTTGAAAAAATGCACTACACATTATAAACTTTTAAGAAAAAATGAAAAAATAAAATAAAAGTAAGCCGATTGCAGACTTCCGACATTTCGATGTCTGCATTTTTCACCAGTTTTCCATATAAACGATTTATTTGTATTTGTGGTATTAGTAAAGCATAAATGTCTAAAGGAATATAATTATAATTTAAATCTGAAAAAATTGTTTAATCGTATTTATTTTAACTACGATTTCATAAATAGTATAATTCAAATTTTTAATTTTATTAAAATTTCGATAAATTCGATTTTTTCCACGTGCCATTGAAACTTCGCCAACGTGCCACTTTTGGCACGCGTGCCATAGGTTCGTCACCCCTGATTTATAACATTGTTATTGTTTTTAAATTTGGTCTGATTTTTTTTTTTTTTTTTTTTTTTTTTGTACCAATCCCACGTACACGATGAACCGATAAGTTTACGATTTTGATCCGTCGACATTTTCAGGGTCAACACCGGCAGTGTGCGGTTTTTCGGACACGCCGGGTTTTATTCAGGTACCTATTTTACTCGTTCGATATCGTTGTCACGTACCTTCAAAGCAAGTACCCGTGCATCCACCTAACCACACTAGGTTGAACAACTGCCCCTCAATTTTTTCCTACCGTCAAAAAATCTAACCTAGTGTGTTTCGCAGCCTTGCCACACGCGCCCACCCTTAACAGGTGTTGCAACTGCCATATAGGGATCGACGCCACTGATTGTTAGTGTGTTACGATTTTTATTATTGTTTTACAGTTGTAATGGTTTTTTTCGACGTACGTTCTATTACCGAATCTCGTCTCTATACACGACGCTCGTAACATCTACTGATTTGACTCGACACACAAAAGTCCCGCGGTGGTTTTTTCGAAAACTCGAACGCCCCGCGGTTTCGTGATATTTATTAAACCGTCGTTACCCATCTCGATTCAACACTGTCCCAAGATACGACAGAGACCGCGTGGTCGGTATTCTTTTTTCCGTTCAAAACATTACTGTTAAACACAATACTATTGAACAGCATACGTGCTCGTGCGTGTTATCACTTGAAAAGTAGGCCGACAAACCGTTAACGTCATCACGATGTGGTTATTCATTATTGATAGTCAAATAATATGATTTGTATTACGAAATTCAGACATGTGTCGTTTTCTTTTAAAAGCTCAAGTGATATGGCCCTATATTGTATTGTGCATCTGAAAAAGGATTGACAGTGCTCTGCATGGTCTAACTCATAGATATAGGTACCCAGGATTTTAGTGCGGTAAAGGTTTTCACTATGAGCTGATCATAGACGCGTGAGGATCCCACACTTCCACACTATAATTATTGAACTAGATAAATAACATCAACATAGAAACATAAAACGATTGTCCCTAAATTCTGTTTTTCTATTTTTTGAACTCTTCCTATCTTGTACGTAATTTAATGGTTATAACGTTTTTTTTTTTTAGAAATAAAATAAAATATTTGGTAATAAAATATAAACCATAAACCCAAATAATAACAAAAAATTATACAATTTACTACAAACACCAGCATTGAGATCATAATTGTTTCTACAATTAGGTACCACCACGAAAATACGATAAGTACACATAATAATATTATCCATACACCATCGACCATAGACATATTTAATAAATATAGCTTTCATTGTACTGAATTTGGACAACCAAAAATCATTAAATGCTTCCTAAAACTTTGAAAACAATAATTGTTGGGAAGTCGAAGAAATTTGGGGAGAGATGGGGGTAATGGCCTAGAACCCTACCCCTGTGTACGCCACAAGATATACGTAGGTACTATAGAGTGGAGACGAAATACGTTTATGGTGTTTTTTGGGTATGTGTACGCAAAACGTCGTGGTGATAATTTGTTGATAAATACAAACTAAGAAAAAACAGATACAAAATACGAATCAAAGGAATACTCTCGACTCTCGGGCGTCCGGAGGGCAATCGCTCCGTGTCCGACCGAAAAAAGTATTACGCCTTTGACGCGCGGCCTCGTTCGCGAAAACCGTAAACATATTATAACACAGTGGTCGGCAACCGACAACCAAATGACTTGAAAAATCTAGGGGGTACTGTTGTCGGAAAATTAAGTTTGAAATATAAGGACCCCCCTAATATATTTATATATATATTTGTATATGCGTTGTAAAATAACGTATACCTATACCACGGTATAAACCGAATCGTTTCACAGGCCTACGCCGCCGTCGCGTTAACGTTTACACGTGGGCAAAAAAAAAAAACAGCGATACATCACATGTCTTTGTGTCCGTCATACGGCGGCGGTGGCACCGTTCGTCGGACCATTCGTTTCATTCGGGATAATATTTTCGATAATTTTTTGATCGGATCGTTTTGACCCGTGTGTTTGCTGGCCGGTAAGGAATAAAACGATAGTAAATCGACACGACGGACGTCTCGTCTGTGCCGCACGTGCTCGGGGAATCGTTGCGTCTGTTCTTCGCGCAGACACCTGACCGCTTGTAAGACGGAAAACGGCAACGATTGGTTTTCGACTGCGGTAACGTATAGGTAAATTATTATTACGGTCGGTTCGCTGACTCATTAAATCGCAAGAGGAAAACCGCGACTGAAACGAATGACGGCCGCGACTAGTTCGCGTACGTGAAATGCACAAATGATATTCTCGCAACAGTAAATTATGTACGTCCATCGCGACGGTAATAACAATTGTATCGAGTGCGCAAAAGTGACTGCCAACGAGTGAAAAACCTTTTCTTTGTTTTCTTCCCCCCCCCCGGTTATTGTCAAAACGCGTACAAACGTCCAACAGCCGTCGGACGTTTGATAGAAGACGAGAGCTTTTACCCGAACAAAACAAGAGGAAAATACCGCGCGGTCGCCTCGCAAAAAAAAAATTAAATCGTCGTAAAACCGTAGATCGTAATCGACCGACCACAGCTGCTGTGGTCCGAACAATAAAGCTCCTGGGAAAACTGCGATCGAGAGCACACGGTCCGCACACAAACGGTTGTATTTGCGTATCATTGTACATCATAACCGCCGTAATGTATACCTCACACGCGTCTCTGCGTATCGACGTATTCATCTGCGCATTGTGTTACGACGGACCACGGTCACAATGACGACCGCGGTGTACACGCCGCCGCGGATAAAGGCATTGAGGTCGACGCGTGTGCGTCGCGTTTATCGTATGTTGACGGTGTTACACTATAGAGATGTGAGCTCGGTAAATGTTCACCGCGTGAATTTACCGATAGTAAGGTAAATTACCGGTAAATCAACCGATTGTTTTTTTACAAGTTGATATTTTTTTACCGAAAAATTATCATGTGACACCTTAAATTAAACGTATTCAATGAGTCGAATATTCATAACCAGGGCTCGAGAATTAAAGCGCTTAAATACTTCGTTATAAGTAAGTAAATGAGCACTTAAAAACATAAAAATAAGCAAAATCAAAAATGTTTACTCCCTTTAAAAATATATATATAATCCGTTACCTCAAAATCTTCCAATAATTTGTATAAAAAAAAAATGGGTATTTGTACTTTTGTGATATATTTTTAAACTTTTTAAACCACGAACACACAATGATTTGTTTTTAAAGTAATTTTTTTTTTATATATATATTTATTAAAAACAATGTATTAGTTTTGTAACTGCTTTATAAAAATATAAATAATATTAAACGCATATTAGATATTATTTTAGGTATATTAAATTATGTGTTTTATTATGATTGAAAATTCTGATAAAAAATTTGATTAAAATTTGATTTAAAAACTATGAATTATGAGCCAAATTATTGAAGTCCTGTTTTTTTATTAATATGGTCACCCTACGTTACAGTCGTGAAGATCGATTTGATCTTTGAATAATTCTGCTGGTTATTAACATAACTCTACGAGGTTTACATGAATTCGATTTAAATGTACTCGTATGCTACACGGTTTACGACATCACTCTCGTGTGTGTGTGTGTGTGTGTGTGACGTACGCCAATGATTGACCTAAAATCATCGTTTAAGTGTGTGTCGTAACAAACCCAACAGTTGAATAGGTTTCGATGAGTTTTACTTTAATTTAATTAACTCTACGAATTAAGACAATAGGCGTTTCGACCGTATAATTCGACCCCACCCAAATCGACTACGGATATTTATATATCGTATATGTTATATATATTTATAAAAGATCGGCGTAGTTTCTGAAACAATCGACGCCGAAATATTAAATTGCTATTCTTCTCTGAATACTATCGATAAAGATATTGTCGATTTTCATATTGAAATGATTTCGCAAACACAACGGATGATATTATGTTTTCTGGGCGACGCAAAGCGATAATGTTTTTGCTAACTAAATCTTATGAGAGACGCACAGCCTTTAACAATGAAAATCTGTGCAAAGTTAGTCGCGTGTCGATCACGCTGCACTTAGGCACCGCCACGTGCCGAGTAGTTCCGAAATCATCGCAAAAGGTCTCGTCAAAGGTACACGACGACTGTGATGTCAAAACGTCCGCTTCGTCTCTGTCGACCTTCACGGTTTCACACACGGATCAATAGTTTTCCAATAGGGATCGTGCAAGATGATAATAATCGATTGCCTTTCTCGTGGACCAATATTATAATCGGAAATAACATTCTTGTTAGTCATAGCTTTTCGTTATATCAATGCGGCAACTGGCGACGTGCCCGGGGCATCTGATGCAATATTATCTTTATTTCGATCGATAAAACAAAAAAATTATAGTACCTACCCACAGAGGTGAAAACCTCAAAACAAAATAATATGTATTATGTATTTACGACACGCGATTCGTTGGTGATTCGTTTTCTTTTCTATAATAACGTATATCTGTGTGTTGAACACTATAATATTTAAACACACGGATAAAAACTGAAAGTTTCAAAAGTCTAATGAAAAATTAACTTTATCGTTTACGCATTTATATGGTAGAAAAAAATGTAATATTATGGTGTCGACGTGATTATTCCTTTATCGATATACAAAAAGGTACTTTTGATTAATTGAAATATACGATTTTAATATTAAATTTATTTTGTTTTTTTTTTTTTTTTACTTTTTGATAAATACTCAACGGGTTAATTTTATAACATCATTACTATACATTAGTTTTTAAATATTATAATACATTTAAACGACAAACCGGATGATAGCACATTCAAATCATACGTAATATCGTCACACGAATAATTAATTTTTTTACATATAAGCATATATTTGTTTCTTGGAAAAAAAAAACAGCACGTAAAATTTAATGGGTCCATAAAATGTGTAGGAAGAGAGATAAAGTGTCTTGTCGTTTTCAAAAACAATTTATAGATAATAATCATATTGATTATAATATTATGTATTCGTCAGTGATGTTAAACATATTTCACGTGTACACGCATGACGCGTTTAAATGTATATTATACATGTTGTTGCAATAACTTTACTTAACAAATGTTATGTAATTATTTTAATGTACTATAAAAATATAATATATTATACTGTCATGAATCTCGGTAATATATGCTCGAATTATAAATTATGCCAACAACACAATAACGTGAATTCCCGGACGAAAAAAAAGCAGCGATTTTGTCAACAAACCCATAAACCACGTTTTCTTAACTTAATCACGCGTGCGTTCGAACGACCGTAAGACGACGGAATAAAACCACTCGCGAATTATGTAAATACGTGGTCGGGCGGAGTGATATTTTTCAAGAAAGTAAAAAATTATTCGAATTTTTCACACTCGACCTTCGGCAACGATAACGCCGCGCGTCCCGTAAAAATCCGATAAAAATTAATTCGAAATGTATTTCGTAAACACGCCTACTACGATCGTTTCACGTGTTTGTCGGCGATCTCAAACGTTCGGGTTATTTTTTTTTCTCACTTGCTTGTACCGAGTTCGGTTTTATTTTCAGACGGGACCGTTGTCGGTTTCAACGAAAAAGATCAAATTAAAAAAAAAAAAAAAGGTACTTGTCGGTTATCGCAATTACTGCTATAATTATAAAAAGACGATTATAAAAACACAATAATTGATTCTACGCCACGATTTGGGATAAATGAAAACAATTCAATTTCTTGAATAATAATACACATTACCCCTTTTAAATAAAAGGTCTAAGGGTACGATACAAATAACATATTTTGAGCGTCGCAAAACTACCCTCGCGCTTCGCGCTCGGCTTTCATTCCGATACATCCCTCGATTTGCAATGTAAAAGCACGTTGATAGACAATAGTTTTTCGACATAATGGCCGTCAGATTAAATCAAAAACGTGAAAACAAGAAAATAAAGAAACAAATCAATATAAAACACAAGTCATCGATACGCATTTTCGACATTATCTCAAAAAGTATTAATCCCACATAGACTAATTTTGTCTACTATAATAATTATGCAAAAAATACAAATAAATACCCCAATACTCATGGAACAGTGCACAAGCAATAAATTAATTACAACAATGTCGACTCGAGCTTACGAAGCAAGTTTTTACTATAGTATTTTTTTTTTTTTTATAATTCATACGGTAGTCGCGATAACCGACAAGTACAAAAAAAAAAAAAACAACTTTGACAATTTTCGTTGTCCAACACCCGCGTCTCAATAATTACGCCACGATACGGGATTTTCTCGTCGTGTAGGTGCATACAAGACGGCATCGCGGCGTTCTCGTCTTTCTCGCTGACACTCGACATAGGTACGTTGCATCAGCTCGGCCCATTTCGAAATTTTTTTATACCAAAATTTAGCACGTAATTAGCATGAATTGGCACGACCAAAATTAGAATTTGCATGACTTTAGTTTAAAAAATATTTACAAAATGACATGGGCCGAGCTGGAGCAACGTTTCACCAGCTCAGCCCAACCGAAAAAACAACAAAGTCTAAAATTTGACTATACCAATATTTAGCACGTAACTGGCATGAATTTGCACGACCTTGACCAAAATTCACATGTAATTTTTTATAGGGGAAAAGTCGGTTTTTCAATCGGAGGTGTTGTGCCAGCTCGGCCCATGTTATTTTGTAAATATTTTTTAAACTAAACTCATCCCGACATGACATAAACACGAAAATCGCTTTATCGACAATTGCTGGATTTTATTTCTATCTAAGTATACGATTCTTCGATGTTTTCGTTGAATATACGTCACAGCTGTTTTAGCATTAACACGGTCGGTAAAAACAAATGACGAAATCGACAAAACGTGTGGGCACTCCTTATATCTACCAAACGGAATACCAGAAGACATTTCCCTTCGAACGTGTTTAAATATAGGACTTAATATTTATCACGTTCAGGCCGCTAACAGGTGGCATAATGTTCGGATGGTGGTCACCGATTCGACGATTCAGGCTTATTTTTTTTTTTTGGGGGGGGGCATAACTTGAGAAAGGTAAAGTTATCGACACACTTATTATTATCGTCATTTAGAAGCTTCTGAAAAATCCGATGAAAAAAAAACAAAATAATATTGATTCGGTGTTGATTAACGAATTTTCAATACTGTATTGAATTCATGAGTCATTGCTAAAATGTTTCAACTTTTTTACGAGGTACAACTCGTAGTTTAAGCGGTTAGTTTTAGCGGTATTATATTACATAATAGTATTTCGTAATATCGTACGCATAGGCACAACAAAGGCTTAGCGTTTGGAGAAGAAAGAAAAAAGAATGAGGCATAACTCAGAGGTATTGAAATATTGATTACTTTTGCTTGCCCGAAAACGTTTTTGAGATGGCGAGACTATCGTTAGCCACCCCTGAAAATAGTGTAATTTGAAACATTGCACTTTGGAATATAAGTCGAACGGTAAACAGTTCTCGATCATAATTCATTTTTTGTCAATACCAACTTGATCGCGAGTGAATAGTGTGTGTGTACTGTGAAATATTTCAAAACGATTCGAGTGAAAAATGTAAGCACTTGATGGCCTGTGGAAAACCGAGTTAGTCATCCTGAACAAAACCTAACTAAACCGTATACACACGGATTCAACTCACAATAATACTACTACAGTAAATGATGTTGTCAGATACTTTTAAACTCGAGTCACTGCCGTGCCATTTATGCGAATGTGTCTGTCGTCTAGGAATACCCGCTAAACCGTTGGTTCGCATCGCTGCGTGTACAAGAGAGCGATATTCGTTAGTTACCGGTCCGCTATTCGTACGGTGTAACGATCTCTGATATCCATACCGCTTTGTTTGCGTTATTGAAATGACGTTCCGTAACTGGTTCTTACCTGAAACAAAAACGAAAAAAAAAAGCACTATTAGTCACGTGACGCGGTATGCGGTAAATAATGATTGTAATATTACAACGATCGATTTTCGGATCCGTTGTGGCCGAACACACTGATATAAGTACATAACACTACAGAGTATAATATTTATGGTTTTTTTTTTTTTAATAGAAAAGATAATATACAATCTGTAATATTATTTTTTTTTTTTACAATAAGCGATTTCGAAAAATATTTACAATTCATGGTGGCGTGAGTGAAGGGAGTGTCCAGTGACATTACTTCAATTGGGAGATTTGATGTATTATTTATTATTTAATATTCAGTTTTTTTTTTTTTTTACAGCCGGTCGCGTGGCCAATTCCGTTTGAGACGACGAGTTGGGTTATTGGGAAGAGTGAGAGAGAAGAGATTAGCGATGAGAGTATTGGGATGATTAAAAGTATTTTTGTGAAATTTTTTATAGTGACTGGATGCAAGAGTGAGGAGGGTTGGAATTTTTAAGTCATTATGGAGCGTAAGATTACTGCAGACATACCATGGAGACGTTTTTTTATTATTTTTTTTCAAAAAATTCGATCTCGGTAGATAGGACGCCACCCCCGCACCGGTTTAAAACCGATTAAAATGTCGACTAAAGGCACCCCGTTGTAAAGCGAATATCGCTTTCAAGGGTGGCACTCGTGAGTCGTGTTACGAATCAGTGAAGTCGTATCCTGGTCGAAATTTCAAGTCGATGGCATGTGCGGGGTTAGTGACCTGTTTTTATGCCGTCTTTGCGTCGAGTTTTGAATGTTATCCAGCTATGACGTGTCTTCGAGACGATTATACGACTGTGCCGTTGTAGCGGCGTTGCAACATGTGGTCGCGGCCAGCGAATAATCTATCTGTGTGTTACCATAGCCGCCGAGTCGGACCCGACCGTTTTGGGCTCGACTCGAAAAACACTACCAACTGTAGGTAACGAATCGAGCTACAACCGGTACGAGGTATGTATCATAGGCGACCGAAATTAATCTATTAAATTCTATTTTTATTTCAAAAGAAGTCAAAATTCTGGTTTCTAGCGTCCATTACTTTTGGATTTATGACTCGATAACCGAAATCGATTTCGTGAGAGTTTCGGTTACGGAAAATGTTACCGTTTTTGCCGGATGAGAGTTTTGGGCACATTTAAGACGCGTCATAGGATCGGATCCGATCGATGTTTCGTGCCGTCGAAAAAATTCGTCGATTTACGATTTACTATTGCCAACAACCCGTCGTCGTGGTCGGTATCACGATAATAACTCGCGTACGTACGAAAAATCCGTATGAGAATTTATGTAAAAAAAAAAAAAAACAAAAACCAAAAAATAAAGCGAAATAAAATCTGTTCCGACGAGTTTTATACCGTGGTGTGGAAAGGGGTTTTTTTTCGACGGTAAATATTTTCTGAACCATACGAATATGACACAGTGGTTCCCAATCTGTGGGTAATTATCCCTCAAGGGGTAAAACGGTATTTTCTAATGGGTAAAAACTAGACAATTTATTTTTATTTATTTTTTTTACTTTATACCCTTTATTATTAAATCTGCATCAATCACGTGCACAACTATTGTAATTTAATTATAAAATTATGATATTGTTGTTCGTAGTTTTGGAAATTACCTTACGCCCTAATCCTAATGACCGATAATTTTACCGTCTTATTACTCAAAACAATTTTTTTTTGGGGGAGGAAGAGGTCGGTAATAGTTAATATTTAACCTGATTTATGGGTAATAGTATCTAAAAGGATGGGAACCGCTGGTATAACACGTATCATCATTGTATGATTGGGTACGTGTGTTTTGTGGTAAACGTTCTCGGCCGATCGACGTCGCACACAAAACCAAAGCGTACACACACACACACACGTGTGTACGCGTACGGGAACGATAATGGTTTTTTGTTTTAGTTTTTTTTTTTAAATTTATTTCCTCCGTTCGCAACGGTACGCGAATATTATCGTCGAAGACGTCCGCGCGCGTTCCGTTACACGTATTACGACGGGGCGCACACGCATTATAACGATACCGTTTTGCCGCTGCGGTTTTTCGCCGTCGTTCCTCGACGGCGGCGGCGGCGGCGGCGATATTTATTCGCGACGACGGAACCGACGACGTCACGTATAATGGCGTTTATATTTTTAACGACCGCGCGGACGAAAACGACGACGATCAATGGTCGCGTAAATCTTCGACTCGTCGCCGCCGCCGTCGGCCGTTTCAGAGACGCTGCTAATACACAGTGTCGTACGTCCGGGTAAATGATAAACGTCGGGAGAACGCGGCGCGTAATACGAAAGTACGTACAAAATACGCACGGGTGGGCAAGGCGCGCGTCCGCACAATGCGTGTACGCCGCAGAGACACGGCCGTGACGGGCGGACGAACGAACGTTACACATAAATACGTCCGAACGCTCCCCCCCCCCAATACCCTCCATATCTCTCGACGCCGCGTGGTAAGTACTTATGTGTGTGTGTGTGTGTGTGTGTGTGTGTGTGTGTGTGTGTGTGTGTGTGTGTATGTGTGTGTGTGCCATTGTGTACGGGGTGTCGTATTCCTATCGATTCGTTCCTATATATAAATATAAATTACTAGTACTCAAGTTTTTATTTAAATCATTAAATAATATTATAGGCTGTCCAGTATTAATAGAGCGTTTAAATTTTAAAATTAATTTTCCTAATTCAAGAAATATAACTAACCGCAAATGACGCACTTGGACTCGAGTGAGCTTTGTTTTTTTTTTTTTTGTTACATTCGAATTTTCCACCGCAAACACGCAAACCGTGACGTAGTATTTTATATTTTATTCTGATTTGCATACATACGTATTATGGTTTTCGCTCGGTCGACTGTCGTTGAGGAAGAGCGATCAAACCAGGGTTGACGAAAACCCGGGCTTTATTGAAAAAACCCAACCCAATCGGGTTTTTCCAATAAAACCCCAAAAAACTGAAAAACCCGTTGGGTTTAATTGATGTTGTGTGTAACTGGGCGGTTTTATCGGGTTTTTTGAGTAAAAGTCTGAATTTTTTATCTTTTTTTCCTACTTGTAGTCAACTAACAACAAATAATATGTATTTTCATTTTTCTTGTATGAGCTATCCGCTATAGGTACACTTTGAAAAAAAAATAAGGCACATTTCTAAAACTCACTTTATACTAAAAAAAAAAAAAAAAAAAACTGAAAGTAGAATTTTTTAAATATTGAGTGGGTTTAACCCAGAAAAGCAGCCCGGGTTTTTTCGGGTTAGGCTTTTTTGTACCAACCCTGGTTCAAACTGAAATACGTTTCGACAATTTTTTCGGTCAGTCGAATCCGAAATTTTCGCGCGTATACGTAGCGCCGCGAGAAGACTGAATCGACGAGAAAAGCGTCGACGGTCCAACGACGTTTTATCCGGTCGACGATCACATCGGAATGGAAACAAAAAAAACCGATTTTCCGTCTCGCCGCGAGTCGTTCGATCCGCACATTAAGTGGGACGACGAATAACTCTCGGCCGCGACGAGTGCGCTGCACCTTTCAAATCGCAATATCGCAATATTAAATATCCGATGCAACTTGTGCACGAGGCGCAGCTCTATGATGATAGAGGACATTTTTAAAACGTTATTACACGTCCCTCGGGGCCATAATGTGTTCACGTACACTCGGAGCAAGATTTATGTTTCGCCACAACCGTAAGCAGATTCACACGAATAGCGTAGGTTAGCGCAAGTTTTAAGCGATTTAATTACTTTCTTGGTTTTTTATGGTTTTTTTTTTCTCCTTATAGTTCCATTCTGGAAAACGATCTTTCTTCGTCACTATCGGTGAAAAAATTTG
This sequence comes from Therioaphis trifolii, assembly GCA_027580255.1. Taxonomy (NCBI): domain Eukaryota; kingdom Metazoa; phylum Arthropoda; class Insecta; order Hemiptera; family Aphididae; genus Therioaphis; species Therioaphis trifolii. Next base: position 23,993,187 of record CM050406.1, read on the forward strand.
CACGACTGTGAATGAAATCTTTTCTTTTTTTGTTTTTTTTTTTTTCATAAAAATATACAATCTACATCATTTTTTTTTTTACGTATATACGTAATTTTTACTATACAATCCGTAAACATAATATTTTATAATGAGCATAAGTGTTGTAAAGATAGAAATAGTATATGAACAAAATAAAATAAAATAAAAAGGACTGATGACTTGAGCGAAGAATCCGTCCAGCGATGGGACTTCTTGAAGTTGAAAATGGGTTTTATTCAGTCAGGAGATCATTTTCGTCTTAAACGTCTGCCAGGGTCACCTGGGATGCTGAGAGTCGATAAGTTGGAGATTAATGGATTGCGATGGTTAGAAAAGTTTGAGTGTTTATACAATTAAACACGAAAAGTATACGTGAGATGAGGAATACAAAAAAACATTATGGGGTTGCGTGAATAACGAGCCACACATTAGTAGCACTTAACTCGTGAGTTTCGTTGTTAAAGGATTAGTTTAATATAAAGGACAGTTAAATCATCTCTACGCCATTTTTTTTTTTAAATCTGCGATTGGGATTTCCAGGAAGCTTCGGGATAATATGTAAGCTTTTTATCAGAGTATTTTCATATTTAAATCTAAAAACAAACAAAAATAACGCTGTTATGGAATAAGAAATGTTATTATGAAAAATCGGGGCCCCGGAATAAAGTTTACAATTATGAATCCAAACATTGTTTATTACTGTCAAATACAAAATTTAATTAAATTTTACAACGAAATAGTCGTGAACTTTTTGTGTTTTTTATAGATCGAACCTAACAGGTATTCTATATACAAATTGATTAATTATATACGTGAAAAACAAACCACTCTTTGAATAAAAAAAAAACTGTGATGCGTATGCACTTTAAATGCAATCTATAGTCGTTAAAAATAGTGGTAATGATGAAAATCTGCTCTAAAAAGCTTTAAAAATACACAATTTTGCACCTAATTAAAAAAAATGAATACCCTCGAGTAGGGGCCTCGCAAATCACGTGCCGCACAGGACCTCGCCGTGAATCCGCGTCATGACGTTAGATCGCACGATCTATGCGGACGTTGTACGTGCAGTACCCACCGCCGCCGCCGACGACGATATTAGGCCGGAATACCCGGGGAGTTGGTACAGTTATGGCAATAATGACGGGAAACGAGACGCGTACGGACTCGTGTATAGTATAACGCGAAAGAATTATCACGAATGAGCGTATGGTCCGACGACGACGACGAAAAAAAAAAATAACAAACCGCAACGCAACGGTATCTACACGATACGGGTAGGCCACAACAGGTTCGGAGGAATTGAAAACGAAGAAATTTTGAAAATAAAAAAAAACTGTTTACTACTACTGCTGTTGCTGCTGCTGCTGCTGCGTGTGCGGTATATAATACGATAATATCATAACGGCCGTGTGGCTGCGACGCGGCAGAGTTCGCGGACCGCGCGATTCTGGGGAATTATGATCACGAAGTGGTTCGAAAGTGTTTATCGCGGTTATGCAATTTGCATGCGTGGCACGGAGTACACGACTGTAGAACGGTTAATGTTATAGTAATACGCGTTCGTTATTATAATATAGGCGTACGGCGTGTACACACACACACAAACACACACACACACACACACACACACACACACACACACACACATGTATATATTTGCCACACGTACCTACCTACGCGCGCGCTCGTGTAGATATTATTATGATATTGTAACGACTGTGAAGGTCGACGTTTGAAAATCGAACCCGGTAAACCGGATTTCGACGTGGTACACACACACACACACACACACACACACACACACACACACATAGACTCAGCGTAGTGCTCGTAATAATAATAATAATATCCTCGCGGTTTTCGACGCGTTTCTCGCCCGTGCGAATCGTCGGCCGTTTTTCCTAGCACGATTGTTCAATTCGGGTTCACATTCATCATATTATTAAGCCCGTGCGAAAATATCGCAATCCGAATATCATCGACAGCACTCGGCAGCGCTTACACTTGAAAATAGGAAAAATAAAAAGTGCCTGTTGTTGGTATTTATACAATTCAAATTAAATCTTTAATTATTTTTTTCAACTCTGAACAATGATGAAAATATGTTTATAAACATTTCATTTTTGACGAACGTTAAGCAATGTATGATACGTTTTTGCATACATCACAGCAGTATAGTACTGTTTATCTACGTCATGGGTCGGCAATAGGCGGCCCGCGGACCAAATCCGGCCGCGGAGAAGAAATAACAGGACCGTCGAAAATATTTTTCTTAGACGACGGTTTTCTGCTCATTTTAGAATTCCGTATAGGATTTAGACATTTGATCCGTTTGTTATGACGTGATTGGTGGTGATTACGATAGCGAATACATTAATTATCTTAAACAGTGATTTAATACGAAAATAAACACGTTCATTATTATCTTAAATAATATTTAAGTTTTTTCTGGCCCTAGAAAATTTGTTTTCGAATTATCTGGACCGTCATGGAAATCAATTGCCGACCGCTGATCCACGTTATACTGGTCCACGTCCTGATTTTTCAAAAACTCGTTTTTAATACAAAAATGTACAGAAAAAAATTCTGCATCGATAGACGCAACAATCAGATACGTCCGACCATTATTATGAGAGATATAGTTATAAAACCATTTTTTATTTTTTTTCGGTTGTAATAACCAGGTATGTCCGGACGTATCCGTAAAAACATCATATATACAATTTTATTTTTCATTGGGTGCAAAAACCAAATATGTCCGGATGTAACTGGTTATTGCACCTAAGAATTATATTAGAGTTTAGATATTGTATCCGGTGCAACAATCAGGTACAAAAAGATAGTTTTTTTTTAAATACATTTTATTAGATAAATTTAACTATAACATAATTAATACCTAATAATATAATATTGCACCGGTGCCTTCTATTACTGTAGACTATTATTTCGATTATTTAGATAATCTACAATAATTTAAAATTAAAAAATAAAGATAGTAAGATTTATTATTAATATTGAAGAGTTGTACTTATTTTTTTTTTTTTTACTTATTAAATAGTAGACGAAGATGTATTATAATCTATATAATATATTTTCAATAAATTAACATTACAGCTTACATTTTCTCGGAACCTACGCTACGCCACCGGCCGAGTCGTTTCGAATTCGAATTGTATTTTACTACTCCGTGCAATAATTATCGGTTTCACCGAGACCGCGATTCTTAATATTCTCATTCTAAACACCGTTTACCATCAAAAGTGGTTTCGTGACTGTCGACCAACACGTTTGTGATTGAATTATTACTCAAGTCTTTTTGGATAAAACGTTCCAAAATCATGACGGCGCGGCTTTAACGGCTCGGCCGGATTTTGAGCGCAACTCTAGAGGACGAAACAAACGGTTTTATTTATTTTATTAGCGTCTTTAAAGGTTAGGTTAGTTGTCGACTGTTGCAGCTCGAATCGGAGTAGCGAAGCAGACTTCGGTATCGAAACAAGAACCTGTACAGGTCGTTGAAACGGCGAGAGTTTACATTCACCCGTCGTGTTCACCGTTCAGCAGCCAAAGGTTCATCGTCGCGGTGATCGAGGGCGATCCGAAGGAACGCGCTCGCGGGGGATCGCAGCGTTCGACTTCTGTATCACGACGTTTCACTCGCATAAGGTCTTTTCAACGACGACGTTTGCGTAAAAAACAATACAATATAATATATCGCAACGCACGCGCGCGCATGCGCGCGCGCGTGGTGTGTGTGTGTGTGTGTGTATGTGTGTGTATTCACAACCTAATATACTTTATTCTCGTACATTCTCATAACGTTAAGTTTATACGCTGTCACTAGAATCAACAATTATCCTTAATTCCTTTTCAAGAGCCATTATTATTTTTATATTGAAATTCTTCGAAAATGCTGGATTCTTAATTTGATTATATTGGTTTAAAATTCCTCAAACGTTAGTTCAATTTTTTTCCTTTATTTTTTTTTGTTTTTTTTTTTTTATTGTAGGTTTCTGTTTGTTAACTATTTTAATTACTGACTGTTTTTCTTTTTGTCAGTATACATTTCTATCGGGCTTTTTTATATCTTGTATTGTTATTTGTTAATGTATCTTTAGTTGTAATTGTTAAGCTGTAATAATTTTATATTGGTAGCTTAAATCAAAAAAAAAAAAAAAAAAAGGTTATACGCTGAACGTATCGCGTTAAACCTGACGTCTCGCAGCGTTAATTTATTCACATTTACGCATAAACGCATAACATATATATATATTATATTACAAGGGTGGACGGAGGAGTCCTTAACATTCTTGTGTGAGCTTCGTGTGCATTCGCATTCTTTTGAAAATAATGATTTAAATTTCTCGTTTGAGATAAACACCGTGTGGCAGTGTACGTATGTGTACGTATAATAATAAACTCAAGCGCCGAGACCGCCTCGACCCGTTACGCTCCGATATATTACAATATTATAATATTATCACGTGTGTTTGCTGCGATCGTCGTCGTCGTCGTTGTGCGCTGCGTGAATTATGTTTAAGCGCGCGTGTAATGAACTCAATGAAATTTATTGTTATTTATTAAAGTGTTTGTTTATTTGCCACGAATAAAATAAATCAGTATTCAAATAGGTATCGAACGACCGCACCGCACGGCAATACGGTTGACGCGTTCACGGCGCGTCGTGGTGATATTCACGATATATTACAACTAGGGCTCTGAGGACGTCTAGTTTTTTCATGTTTTTTTTGGGGAAAATCGTAGAATCATGTTGGTGATCAACAAATATGTTTCATGATATCAGGAAGTCATATTTAAAATTTTAATTTGCATATTTTTTATTATTTTATATAAATGCATATTTGAGTAGGTATATCAGAAAAATCAAGATCATATTTGGTAATTTTCGATACAATTTTTTTAAATAGCTTAGATAAAAAAGAACTAATTGGTAAATTTTCTGTTTAAAAATAATATTTTAATTATCGTTTAGATAATTTACTATCTATCCGATAAAATCGAAATATATGTAGGAAGTGAACTTCAGTTGCTTGTCATTTTTCAAGAATTTATTATTTGTACGTTTTCAACCGACGGAGGGAAGAAAACGGGCGTTGACTCGTAGCTACAGATACTTTTTTCCGTAGTATAATAGGTATAATTTTATTTTATAATAAGTATTGATTAAGTATTTTCATTTCATTTTTATTTTTAAATCAAAATACAATTTGTTAGCATTTCATTTTTATTTAGCTTTAGGCAGTGTTCAACAAATAACATGAGATACCACACCTGTCTATTTTTTTTTTTTTTTTTTTGCCTTTTATAAAAGAAATATAATTATGGCACCACCTCACACCTGTCTATTAAAAAGTTTAGTTATATGACAATTATCTAACTTAAAAATTAAATAAGTAAATAACCGTTCGGAAAACTAAACATTTCGGGGGGTGTATCGTCCCTGGGATTTATCGTCGATTCGACTCGGGTGAGTTCAAACGTGTTATTCCCCCGAAATTACCGTGCAAACGGTACAAACTATAATTGCCGAGCAACACGATGAAACTTCGCAGACACGCTTGGCGCTGTGAAACGATCGTGAAATCGGAACGATTCGGGATCGAACAACGGGTTCCGGTCGGGCATATTTTTGCTGAACGTTCGTAGGTCGACCGAGTTTGTTCAAATGTGAATCGTACGTGATGGTAAAACACGTACACTCCAAATCGGTCGTAATCGTCCAATGACCACGACCACATGTGTGTGTATTGTATACGGTCGATATTGAAAAAAAAAACAAAACAAAAAAGTTTTTAGCGACTGGCTATCAAAAGGTGTGCCGAAACTACGTGTTAGAGTGCGTCCGTGTCGGTTTAAAGCGCATCGTTATGAAAAAAAAAAAAAATAATAATAATAACAATTCGCAGCGGTGACGAGTCACTTTGACGTGAAACACGTCTCTATTTCGGCGCTACGATTGCGTGTCGCGTGCGTGTCATCGTCGCAGCGCCGGATTCGACGACGGCAGCTGTACCGTTTGACAATAATAATATATAAAAATAATAATAATAATATATTATTATTGTAACAACGGCGAACGCATTTCGCCGATAGGAAACAGACGTAACTGTGTTAAAAGCGCGGCGTCGAAGCGAACGAGTGTCACCGCAGCGCGGCGCCGCCGTTACGGTACTTATAACGACTATATTTTTTTATTTTTATTTTTTTTTAATTCGCCTAACCGCGCCGGCGTGTTCCGATTATGGCGAGACGTCACCAGTCGGTGTTTACGAAAATACAATACGATTCAATTTGTAGATACTCGTACCCGCAAGCTACAAGCTTACGAGCGGTGCCGATACGACGACGTGACGTTAACCGATTTCCGGAGGCAAACGATATCGTAACGTTTTTTTTTTTTTTTTTTAAGCTATTGCATAGCTTTTATCGCCCGCGATAACGAAAAAAACCTAACACGCATTTTTTTTTTTTTTTTTTTTTTTATGTATGGAAACACTTTTTCTTATCGAAATACTGGTCCAAAAGTTTCATTCGGCAACTTTTTAGAACGGAAATTTTGTCATCATGGTACTTTTAAGGGCTCATTTTTGGGAATTTCTCAATGGTTTTTCCGAGCGTGGACGATCACTACCGAAAAATTGACAAAAACCGGGAGAAATGCCGTATTCTCGATTTTCGTGAAATCTATTTTAGTTTTTTTTTAGCCATAACTCCATCAGTAATTGAGCTAGGAATTCGGAATCGAATTTTACTGACTACTAATAATAGTCACGCGCGTACTCAATTAAAATTTCTAAAAGAATTAACAACTTTTGACTTATATTATATAGAACTTTGAAAATATTGAAAATTTCTCATTTTTTGGAAGTTTTTGCTCCGTAAAATTTTAACCTTTGAATATTAAGAGCTGAAATTTTAATACAATAATACTCATGAGTATTTCTACCGATGATGAAAAAATATCGAAAATCAATAAAAACTTTTTTTTACAAGCGTTTGAAGTTTACATTTTGACGAAGTTTCTTGTTTTTACATCAAATTACACACTTAAACGCACGTAAAAAATAATTGGTGCTTCCTAAGTTGATAAAAATGCTATGCAATAGCTTTACCGCGGCAGTCCCCGAGTGCCACACGTATTTATTTATTTAATTTTTTTTTTTTTTTTGCGTTGTCCGCACATATTTTATTTTATACACTTATAGGAACGTGTCAGGTGTTGATCGAAAAACGAGAAACGGTGTTTTGAATAGACCTAATCGGCCGCGACAATTGCAGTGTCCGTTCAAAAGCGCCGGCAATTACCGTCCGATTGCAGTCCACATTATTATTTATAATACTCGTTTACAATAATAACATATATACATTTTTTTTTTTCGCACGGACACTTAGTTTTTGTATCGCGGTAATATATCGATATATAATATGTATGTATGTAAATTCGTTTAATATTTCGCGGTGTTTACATAAGACGCGTGTAACACATTTCATCCGAATTTTATCTGGTAGTGTGTGTGTGTGTGTTTTCGTACATTATACTTATACCGTAAAACTGCGCGTTACGGCACATTAATGTTATTACACGCCTTAATACGGTCTTTTTTTTCATTACCGAACGAATAGATGAAAAAAATCTGGTGCGATAACGGTGGTGTAAGTTCGTCCTTCCAGTTGTCCGAGTCCTCTGGTTAGATAACGGCGACGAGAAGTTTTTCCGTCGTTTCGTCGGTGGTCCTCGGACGAGACGAGAACGACGGGTTCATAATATGCCATTATTGAAACGATAAATCGTATTTTTTTTTTTTTTTTTTAGTAATCCGAATATTTCGAACAAAGTTCCAGTGTAGTACCATCGTATCGTTTACATATTATTATATTGTCGCTTTCGTTCTAATTTTCATTTTGATAAGATCGACCGATTATTTTTCATAATCACATTTTTAAGTTGAAAACCCATGTGAATTACTGTGGATTTCGTTAAAACTCTAATTGAATGATGGTAAACAAAAATAGTGACTAACGACTTGTGCGTTTTTTCCAGTATAAATATAGATGTATTTGAGTTATGTTCAAAATTCACGTCTTAATAATAAGGACAAAAATGAAAAAAATGATCGTCTAAAACTTAAAAAAAAAGCTAGTTAATATCAAACTTTTATATTTTATTCAAATAAGTTTTTTAACACACCGTATTATGAAAATGTTGTTTTCAAGATTTCAAGTTTCTAGTACCGCTACTCTTGGAGTAACGACTGGTAACGAAAATCGAGTTAACTGAGTTAATTTGAGATAATTTGAGTTTAGTCAAAACGAGTTAATTTAATCGATGAAAATCTCGTGATTTTTCGACAATTTTTCTTCTAGCTTGTAAAACTATTGGAAAAAGTAGAAAAACGATATCTTCGATGAACGATCCAGATTAGAATATTCTGACCAATGAAATGTCTCGAAATACATTTTGGACCACTATTATCGGCCAAAAATAAATAAATAAATAAATAATCACCACAACGAAATAATTACCTATATATCCGTCGCCTTCACTCAGAGTCTGAAATAATGGTGTCACCGTGCCGTGATCATATCTCGCATTATTATAACTGTTTGTTTTATACGCAGTTTGCACACATTCTGCACAGTAACAGTTTTAAAAATTCGTCACAAACGCACGCGGCCGGCTAATCCAACGTCCGAACCGCGTTCAACGCTATAGTCTACGCCTCCGTCGAGTACACGTGCAGGCGGGTGCAGTCGTAAAGCACGGGATATCGTTCTCGGAATATCTAAACTAATTGAAAACGTCGTTTGACCGTTATTACGTTATGGAAAATCGTACACGCGTTTCTATATAATATTACTCGGAACACGGCGGCGGCGGCGGCGGCGGCGGCGAACGAGCGAAATAATAAACTGTCGGGTGGAATAAATTTCTAAACGGTGCCAGGACGAAAATATATCACATGTTGCCAAACGTTCGATCGATCGCATGACGTAATGTTACATTTACATGATATTATATCACATCGAACGTCGAACCGTTTTCAAAATTTCGTTCCGAAACAAACCTTTCGGGCGAAAAAGTGCAGTGTACATTGGTGTTCGCTTCCGTTCGCCGTGGTCTTATAGTGTAGACGACGTTTCCAATCGATATTATAATAGCATTTTTTTCCCCACGTACGATATTGTGTAAATCACCGACGAGATAACGGGTACGATGTCGTCGTTCGCACACATTGCATTGTAAACGTAAATGTCCGGCGGAAGCAACTGACGCGGCTGTAGCCAATCAATGGAGTAGAAAAGGAGTATGGTAATCAAAGCGTCTACATCAGCGGTTCCCAAACTGTGCACCGCTGTGTCCTAGGGGCACCGCGAGCACTTTCTGAGGCCACTTCCTAAGTTCATAACAAATAGTTTAAAATGTATAGATTTTTTTCGTAATTGTTTTCGTAAAAATTCAATAGCAAATAATGTGAGATTTTCTATTGTATATTCGGACATTCTAATTTTAACCTAATAATTTAATCCGTAAATGTAATTTCAGATAAAATCATATTATGTGAATATTTTTCATTTTTAATATTTTCATGTAATATTTATAATCATAATGACAATAATTTTTATTTATTCAACTTTTTTTAAGTCTAAAATGCATTCGTTTATAATTAAATTAGCTGTGTAGCTTATAATGCTTAGATTGTATTAGATTTAATAAAATTAATAAAATTGGTTATCAATGGGTACTTTTTTTTTGTTCTGTCTTTCGTGTTATATAAAACAGGGCACCGTGGCTAACTTGGGGCCCCTAAAAGGGCACCGCGGAAAAAAAAGTTTGGGCACCGCTGATCTATGGTATATCATAGCTCGGACACGATAAGAAGAAAACTTTAAACGCACTCAACAGTAAGATTGTCTTGGAGACGTAACGATAATAATAACAAAAATATCAACCAAACGAATTTTCCGTGAACTTGAGCGCCTACATTTTAGACGACAGTAAAAGTGCATAGCCAAAAATCGATATCGATCAACAGGAAAGCGGGTGCATAAAATCGATTACACTGTGTGTTATATCCGCGCGGTGCATGATTTCCAGTTTGAGTGGTAGATAATAAATCGGAATCGGTACGATATTATTGTTATTTTTTATTTTGATTTTTTTGATGATAAGTAAATTAAAAAAAAAAAATCCACTATAACCAAACCCTTTGTCGTGATTTTTCTCTTTGACGAAAAAAATAAAAATGATAATAATATTGATGATAATAAATTAAAAACCATAGAACGTAATATTCTCACTAAAATCAGTCGATTGAACCGGAGAACCCGTACACAAAGATAATGTATATTATATACAAAACACGAAATAATATACAAATATCGTTCGAAGACGGCCGGTAACACTACGCGCCGTACACGTCCTTTCATTTGATGAACCATTGTGTCCGTCGTACGGGTTACACAATGGCCGGTATAGTTATATAGCGTCCGTGTCAAAACATTTTTACACCGGTGTCTCGTTTTAGCGTGACATTTGTCATGTATAATACACTTACGCCAGTAATAGCACGTCGAAAATAATAATTTCCGCGTTTTATAATAACAATAATGATAATAATAATAACTATAATAATAATAATAATGATAATAACAATAATAATAATAATAATAATAATAATAATAACAATCATAATAGAACTCGCAATAATAAATAACAGATAAGAGTAGAGGCACTACTCTGCCTACGTGATATTTTATTTCGGAGATTTCAACGCGCGCAGTGAACGCGTAATTTAGTCGTATATTATAATAATATGATCGAGAATATTATTTCGCCGCGCGGCTACGGTTGGCAGTGATCGGTACGTATCGTTTTGAGAATAATACAAGTAATGAGAAAAACCGATGCGAATAATATAATATATGTATAATTACTTGTTTATATCCATATTTGTATAGATACGTTTTTTATCGACAATATAAATATCTAAAATTTTAGTACCATACATTTTTACGATAAGTGCAATGTTTATTTGATTATACACAAAAAACGACAAAACGTCCCTTATTTGTAATTTTTCAACCCGCCTGGGGCACGTGAAGGAAGTGAGTAATCATGGCCAAATTTAACACGGATTACTTTTTTATAGTAATGAACACGATGAGCGGTGGGTGAGAAATCAAAAATTGGAATGTTTAAAAATAAGAGCCACCCAAAAATGTAGTGGGATTACTCGGTCGAGTGCCTTTTTTGTTCGGTACATTCGTTTGTTTTGGACTCTGAATAAATACTGTCCGTACGACGCGGTATATCGATTAGATCCGAAAGCGGTCGAAAAGAACGACGGGGAGGTGTATGTTTCAACACCGTCCGTTCTCGACCACGAGTTGCCTACGTGCGGGGGCGTTAGACTTTACACACACACACACACACACACACACACACACACACACACACACACACACACACACACACACACACACACACACACACACACACACACACACACACACACGGTATAATACAATAGTTTTCACTCCGGCGGCGGTGGCGTTCGAACCGAAATAATATATGAAGTAATTTTATCGTGCGTGTATTACAGTGTTCCTATAGACAAGTGTCTCGGGATCATCTCATCACGTCCACGCGTCTCGCAGTGAAAATACCGATTTTTCCTTCACGTTTACAAACTGACTTCAATTTTATCACCGTGTACTTAGGACTTACACTCATATATTCCTACATATTACATGAATTTTATCGCAGTGCCACGGTATTACCGTAAACTTGTATATCTTACCGTCCACTTGTTATGTGTGTGTGTGTGTGTGTGTGTGTGTGTGTGTTTCGTGTGGGACTAATTATTATTTCCCGTGTGTACGGTCGGACTCTGCACGCGTCGCGGACAACGCGTGCAGCACGTAAAGTAATACATAATACATTACGCCCGTAAAACGTAGGCTCGCATATACACGCGTGTTTTTATATAAATTCATAAACAACAATATAAGTCGTATTTTGTCGTCGATCGCTCGGCGCGGATATTTATATACGTGCGGGTACACCACTGCACAATGGGCCTCTTGCTCCTTTGACACGCGCGTTTTATTTGTGACTTTTTACTGCGCACGGCCACCTCACAGACACTGTTGCAGCGTCGCACGAATCGCATCCATTATACGAACTTATCGCCACGTAGCTATATATATTATTATATACCCGTTTTTAGTACACACACACACACACAAACACACACACACACACATACACACACACACACACACATACACGCTCGTGTAGAAGTACGTCGTCAATCCTTCTACCGCCAGCAAGGGGTGGATGTATACGCGTACAAGAGCCATACATAATATGTACTCCAAACGCGCCGCGATATCATCGAACCATTCAAAACCGTATAGATATTTTGCATTTTCACTCAAGTTGCACTGCTAGAGAACCACACGCAGATTAGTGTCAAACCGCGTATAGACCTATAAAGAACCGCGAGTGAGGAATGCGCGTGTACGCGTGTGTTTGTGTGTGTGTGAGTGCGGTGTAATCGGAAACAATGGAACGACTTGAAAACACTCGCAATAATGAGACACGGTCGACTCAATGTCCACGTATGTGTGTGTGTGTGTGTGTGTGTGTGTGTGTGTGTGTGTGTGTGTGTTTGCATACGCGCGTGCTCGTATACAATGTGCCCTATTTCTACAGACTTGGCTCGCGTCACCGTAATGACAAGATCACAATTTGTATCTTCTGATTTGTTCAATCTCGAGAACGATTGATTTACAAATGAACTATAGTTATTCCGCTTATATGCGAGCCGCTGTAGCAATGACTATAATGTTCTCGAGACAGTACGCAAAAGCTATTAAAAAAAACGTAAAATATTTATACAGTAGGATAAAAGAATGTGACCTAGTTCGGTATAATTGTATGACTATTCCACAATAAACACTCTTATTACGATCGATCGAAATCAATAGAATGTAGAATTTAATATTGAATTGAACCACACTAGATTACTTTTATGATTTTGTATCAATTATGTTGTACAATAAAAAGTATAAGTATATATATATATATATATATATATAGCCATATAGGTTATAAAATTAACTTGATAGATAACTAACCCTATCCTTCGATTTGTATTCATAGGCTATAATACAAAAGACATTAGACACCTGTTAATTATAATCACGTATAATGATATCCGACATGAATTATTATTTTATAAATTCATCTACGTATATAGATAGATAGATAGATAGATAGATAGAAAATCATACCATAAGCATACAATATCATATAATATACCATCAATCTCTAATTATTGTTCTGAATTATTGAACTTTTAGTTTTTTTATTTTGTACGGTTATTACCAAATTAAGATCTCTGACCAGATTATAGACTTGTTGAATCTGTATAGTTAAAAGTCTTAATCTAACTGACCCGCGCACTTTATTGCCAAAACAGTAATTAAATAAATCAATTCATGAACTATGACACGGTGCAATATCGTTATTGAATACGGTTAAAAAAAACAAAGCATCAAAAATTATATTACAAAACTCGCGTAACCGAGAGAATGTAAATATTTAGAGAAAGGTTTATCGTTTTTTTTTTTTTTTCATAATTGTTTCTTGCGCTACGGTACGAAACGCTGCGTATTGTTTTACGTGTGTATTTTGTGTTCGTTATATATTATATTATTCGATACTGCCTCATCGTTTAATAACAACAACAATAAAAACGATCATTTGGCAATAATATGATTTTATAGCAAAACGTCTCCCGAACGATTTACGACAACGGCCCGTCAGCAGCTAAATAATTGTAACAGTTAACCGAAACAATGCACGTAAATAATACGATATCGGTGTACGCGTCGGATATTCTTCGTCTTTACATAATCCACACTGATTCCCACGAATTTAACCTGAATACCGCGTCGACGTCGTGAAACCATTACGAATTTAAAACACGAAAACAATAAATTAGAACAGAATCGTATTCGCAGATTGTGTTTTGTTCAGAGCGATTCTTTTATCTGCAATCGTACGTTTTCGCAGCCGACTTTTTTCTATCCTCTCGTTTATATAATATATTACTCCGTTTATATAATTACTCACTTTTGCTCGTAAAGCTGTGTGACGTATTTGACGACCGAAAACAATCGCTCGCAATACTCGGTGACTTACGAGTAATCATAATTATATACTTTGTACGCGTTAGGTTATTATGAACTCGTAAACAGTTCAAAAGTTTTCGCGTCGCACAAACGTAAAACTAATAACAAACACGGTTGAACAGTGTGTACGATTTGTAACAATCGTGAAACCAAACACGATTTCATACTCTTTGCGGTGTCGAAAAATCATAACGGCCTTATAACATTCGAACGTACCTACGCTACGGGTGTAGTTTATAAAGAGTTGGGCGTTATTCGAATGAAATTTTATCCAGATGATTATTAAGATATAATTTTATTCGAATGATTTTTTTTTTTTTTTTACAATTATTCGAATAAAAATTTATTTGAATAATTTTCAACTATGATTGTTCGAATAAAAAATTATTCGACTAAATTTCAAACATAGAAATTCGATTAATTTTCGTTTATTTCATTTTTGGTAAACATATAGAGTTGGTAATTAAAAACAAGCACGTATTATAAAAAATAGTTGGCATTGTATTTTAAGTTCACGATTGTGAATTATTTTGTTATTGAGAATCATGTAAAAATATTTTAAAATGGGCGGGCGTCGCTCGGACGCGAACGGACATGCACAACGTGTTTTCATCCGATCCGAGCGAACGCGACGACTTTTGACGACGACGGGGCGTGCGAGACGCGAGCGTGCGCGCGTGCGACAAATTAAAATGATTTATTTCCGATTCGTTTCGCACCGTGATTTGTGTATCGACGGTTTCGTCACGTTCCCAGTGGAAAAATAACATCGGGTTCTCGACTCGTGGGGGATTCGCGCGCGTTGCCCCGGACACGCGTGACACCGCGACCACCGTGCGGACGTTTCGGACCTCGCGACACGCCACGACGTCTCGGAACCGTCAACGACGACGGAAAAAGCGAAAAGGCGTACCGGTACTACATGATATTATGGCGTCGGTCTGTCGCGGGGTGCGAAAAATCACAATACGTTATTACTAGGGTTAGGATGTTTATTATGATTTCGCGTATTTTTTTAGGTTGTCCAATTGCTCACGTTTTTATATAGAAATGTGCTTCGCGATATTATCCACATTCAAATTATCAACATATTATTTTGCATAATATGTTTGCATATTTTACCTTTTTTTTTTTTTTTTTATTTCTAAGTGCGTAATTTGTGATTTTTTTTTTTTTTTTTTTTTTTTTGAAACGCATATTTGACAGTTTTCGATGAAAAATGCTGAAAAATACCGTCATTTTATTATTTTTACATAGATATTTTTATTCTAATAGATTCAAAAACTTCTTACAGTTAAATAGACGAAGATGCATACAACAGAACATTTGAAACAAACTATAATTGTTCAATGCAACTCTTTTTTAAACGTATTTTTATTATGTTTTATTCAAGTTTAAATTATTTATATTTACTTCAATTTTTTTTTGTCCACAATTTTTGATTTTTTAATGCATAGTTTTCAAAATTTTCATGCATATTTAGCTATTTTTTAGTGAATAAATGCACACATATTTATACAGTTTTTAGTACATAAACATCCTAACCCTAGTCATCATATGGGTTCGACGTGTAGGAAACGCACGTGTAGGCAGGACTGTCGACAGGGGGAGGGGAGGAAATGTAGGTTGTCTCCCGGGCTTTTTAATGGGCCCGAAAAACAAGAGACCGTAATTAATTAATAAATTGGAAAAATCGTTTTTTGCTTATTTACACATTTTGGCTGACGGCGTATTAACAAAACGATAGTGTAATATGTGTATGATATATGTATGTATTTTGAATTTCCAAGAAGAATGTAATTGTTGTTGTTCGGCATGAACCTCACGCCTGAACTGGTAGGGCCTGTGTTCCTGAACCATCTGCAAAAGCCCGATACGATAAAGTGTGCGCGACCGACCGCGGATTACCCCCCCCCCCCACCCACACTCCGTCGAATCCTCGCGGGGTCGCCCTGCTGCAAACCGTATGAAACACGTATGATAATATTATATACGTGGAGCGGCCAGTGGAGTGTGCGTTCAAGTCTCCGGGCCGAGTGTCCGGTCAACGTCGTCGTCATTATTATTATTATTTTTTTTTATTATGGTTGTTGTTGTTGTTACCGCCGCCATCGTCGTCGTCGTATAAATATTATTATTGTAATTGCGGTACGGTCGTGCGTAGGCTGCGTGGATATTTTTAGCATCTCGACCGAGAAGAAACGAGTAAGTATGTGATACAAAACGGTACGAAACGAAAAGCCGGGGACCCGGTGGCTGCGGCGGTCATCTCTCTCCGTCCGCGTCCGACGGTCTTCTCTCTTTGTCTCTCCACCGCCGCCGCGTGCGTCGCTTTTCGAGCGCGCGCAAACCGGTTGCTCCGTCGTCCTTGTCAGGAATGCGCTTCCCTCCGTCGGCGCAGTAAATATTGTCGAACACGCGCGAACTCATGCTATATGACCGCACAACAGCAGTCGTCGCCGCACCGCGTTCGTCACGAAATGAAATTCAGAACCACTCCGACCCCCCCCCCCCCGAGCCGCGTTATTTACGCGGTTTTGACGCGAATCGTTTTTTCACGAGCGGACAGGAAAACATGTACTCGCAAAAGAGTCGCTCCCATCCTTTCCTAGCCTCGTAACGCGAATATAAACGTACGAATACGAGTCTAGTTCGGTATAGAAAAGCAGATATTACGAAACGCTGAAAGTGCGACCTCACATTTTATTGAAATGAATCTGTCCGTAACTCGATTTACTTTTCTAGCGATACCGTCGAACAACTTTTTATCTTTTTCCAAATAATTGACTTTAGACGGATAAAGTAAGATTTTCCGATAAATTGGAAAACCGAAAATCGTTCGAAATACATTTGAAGAACACAACCATGAAACAAACTATTAAATAATATGCGTCTCCTTCGCCGTGTTGACAAGAAAATCTCGCTCACAGGTCCGTGTACGATAAGTATACACAGAATAATACACATAATAAATTATTTATCAACACCCGAGCGTAGACGAAGATCTAGTGCGAAAACATTCCCTTCGATCCGGAACCAAAGTTCACTTGGACGAGACGAAGAGACGAAAAACGATTTCACCGAAACGAAATCGCGAACGTCGCAGAAGATCCTGTTCTTTGGATAACAGTCGTTCGATAACAAACCTTTCGTTTTCCGAGGAGGAAAACCCTTTTTATTCTCGTACCTAAAACCGATACGCCAAAACCCAACGCCGCATCACGACGATCGGGTTTCGCCGGATTTTCACGTTATAACACGATAGCATAACGTGATACTCATACGTTATATAATAGCGTACGGACGAGACGGCGAGGAGGGCTCGTCGAGAGCGGGGCGTAAAAGAACATAATATAGATTTTATACCTGTAAAAGGTGTACGATACGCGGCCGGCACGCGTATTGATTTTTATCTTTGAAAAATACGACGGCGGCGTATATTTTTTCACGGTCGGTCGGAGATCTCGCGCGTTTTCCGTTCCCGACGCGATAATACACGCACGCACGTGCACGCGTTATATTATGTTTTATTTACGTTTCATACACGATATTATATCATCACCGGCGTACAGGGTACGCACGCATACCGGCCGTGGTGATAATGATAATAACATTATGTGCAGACGAGAATACCGTAGAGTACTATACATAATATGCGTATAATACGTAGGTACTGTAATGCGATATAAACTGCACGGACCCGCGGTATTATGTTACTCTCGTCGTCATTACTTATTGTATTATTATTATTATCACACCACACGCTTGTTGCGATGACCGCGACTACGACGACAGACCGACACGGGTGATGCGACATTATAACACCGGCCTCGACCGTGTGCACTCGACGGTTTTAGAACAGTGCATCGTGTCCAGGCTACGGTCTGTAGTGATGGGCGATTCTTGAAAAAGAATCGATCTTTTGAATCGATGCAAATCGGAATGAAAATATCGATCCGAAAAAAAATCGTTGGCTTAAAAGACCGATTCAAAGGAAACCCCCGAATTTGCGGCTTTTCCGATTTAAAGATGGCGGCGTTCTTTGCTAAATGCCGCTGTAGTGTCGTACGAGTGTACGATAGGACCGATTGTTCGAAACGTTTAGTTTATTTGTTAAAAATTTCTAAATCCATAACTAAGGTACATCAGTGCTGGTTCTCCAATGGCTCGTTGATTTCGGATGTCACGTATAGGCATACAATATATACAGAAATATCGATTCAAATAAAAGATCGGATCGTAAAGGTCGATTCATCACACGAGAAAAATCGATTCAAATCGCCCATTACTTCTACGGTCAGACTAGACCCGGCATCGGCCGTATATTTTTCGGACAGCATCTGCCGAGTTATTCAACGGTTATCGAAAACGAAATTCGGCCAACGAATACGGTCATGATAAATCCGGATTTCGGTTGAATTCACAAAATGATACAATTTAGGTATACACACATTTATTTCTATTAATCGCAGTTGGACACGCAGCATGTATGGTGTATCATAATGTCATGAAAACTGAATTAAATTCAACAAACGTTATTTTCATTTGTTTGTTTTCGTTTTCATTTTTGGAATAATAATATAGGTGCGTCGGTATGAATAGTACAGTATAGTATAAGTAGTGTAATATTAAATATAAGTATGATAAGTATAATAAATAAATAAATAGTTGGTATACATATAAATTATTCGGTCGAATCGGCCGTAAAAAACTGAGATATTTTCTTTTCGTCCGGCATCGGCAGTATACGGCCGTGAACGACCGAATTTATCGGATGCAATGTGACCGGTACAATTTGAATTTCACACTTTTATTTTTTCATCCGTCTTCGGTTAATTCGACCGATTCCGGGTTCAGTCTGACCGTAGCCTTAATCTTAAGCGACAACGCGTTTGGCTTTCGACTCGTATTTAATAAACGTACGCGGGCAGTTCGATCGTCAACGATAGATCGGGATCGCGGTTCGTTTAGTCCGATGACTGATGGAATAATTGTTTTGGTGGAAAAAATCAAAAACGATTAAAATGTGACGAGTGCAACAGAAACGAAATTTCTCGTCCGGATGACCAACGCGATTGTTTTGAGCATATTTAAGATTACCGGACACTCAATATGTCGGCACGACAGCGAATGTTCACGAAGGAAATCGACGCCTGAATAAAATTTAGATGCGTCGATCGCGTCCACAAATTGGAAATTTACGCCGGAGCGGAAAATCGGACATTACGAAAATATAGCGTTTCGGACATCAAAACGCATCACTCGTTACCGTCGTCTCTCGTTTCGAACAAGATCGTCGAGGATAAAAACCAATCGGATGTTAATTAATCTGTACACCAGACTCGTTCGAACTGGAGGATCGATAAAAGCACGTGTTCGGAGAACGGCAGCGGAATCTTAATCACCCGAAGCCAAATTCCTACACTCGGTTACGTTTTCGCGTCCGACTGTAGTTAGGCAGCAGTGGTTATCGAGAACAAACTAATCAGTATTTTTATTATTTTTTTTTTATTCATTTATTATTATTTTTTATAATTATTATTATTATTAGTAATATTCTATACACTCGGGTAGATACGAATAACGAAAACGAGATAATATTGTGATGTCTCTAAAGACACCGGTGGTATATAATAATTATCACGATAACGTACACTCGTTGGTTTTTTTTTCTCTTCTGATACAGTAAATAAATCATTGCGCAACGAGTAAAACTACTCACGAGCGCGTATTACACCCGGCCGCGTACGTAGAAAACTCAAATGCGCGTTCACGAAACGTCCGAGTACGACGAGTTCGCGTGCGCTCGGGGCGGGTTTAGGATTTCGACGGATTGTAAATTAGAAAATTATATACATTAAGCTTTAAATACGTCGGATTGATGGAGAACGATAACGATAATAATAACAGCGCACGGCAATAACAACGACGACAATAAAACATCTGAAACCGTAAAAGGTCACGCGTATGATATCGCCGAGTCCCCGCGCGTCCGTCCGATCCTGGCCCGGATGGGTTTCGTGCGGTGTCTACTCGCTGCGTGTGTGCGTGTGTGCGTACGTGTGTGTGTGTGTGTGAGTGTGTGTCTTTTCGACGCGAAATCGCTTCTCGTCAACGCGACACTGCACACTACCGTATAGGTTTTTTTTAACACGGACGCGTAAAAAACCAACGCGTTGATGTTTCCCAGTAATAATCGAAGATTAATAACTGTACACTCGCGTCCGGACCGTAAATGCGTGCGCATCACGTGTGTACGTACGAACGTTCTGCCAAACGAAATTATCGCCGCGACCTCGTGCAGTCTTAATAGCGCCGCGGGGTCGTGATGATAAAACGTATGTTCTTTTAAGTACCCACACACACACACACACACACACACATTATCCGAAACGACTTCCGCGAGATCTCTTTTATTTCGTTTTAATAAATAAAAAAGCGACGGTACGATCGAAATGTTTACGTCGCTAGTCGTACTACACACACACACACACACACACACACACACACACACACACACACACACACACACACACACACACACACATATATATATACGTTTTGGACGTACATCATGTTGTGATAATAATGATTTGGTTATAGGTGAGTTGCGGCCCGACATGTCATATACGTGTTGAAGACCGGTGAATTGCGCGGCCCGGTCATATTTTTTTATCACTAAGTTAATTGCGGCCCGGGAAATTTATTTATTTTCAATTTTGAGCCGGCAGTATCGGCAGTATTTTATCCAAAGTAGATACCATAACGTCAATAGTTCTAACGAAAAATATTACAGTGTTAGTCTGTTCACCACTTGAGTGTGTTATACAGTTTATTATAATTTCGTCGAATCATTGAGTTTTAAGTTTTTGCCCAACCAATAAATATTAAATATTAAAATTCATTTTACCATAAATTACTACACATTTTGCCATTTTTACATAAATAAAAAAAAACTAATTTTCGGGAGACGACTCAGCCAACCTCCTTATATGAAGTGATAAATAAAACGTAAAATGGGGCCGCAACTCGTACGTCTGTTTTATAAACACGGGCCGCAACTCGCACGTCTGTTTCATAAACACGGTCCGCAATTCGTACGTGATTTAGGGATCGGGCCGCAACTCACCAACACCGAATGATTTTATGATCGAGTAATTAACGAAATTCGACTCATTAATGTGTCCGTGACACTGCCATTATAGTTTAAAACCGTACGGTCTCGTTGCAAAACGAATTCAATATACGCGAGGAAATTGTAAAAAAAAAAAAAAAACAATAAAAACAAAAAACAAAAAAGGGCGTAATAAATTTACATCAGTCGATTGACAGTAAATACTTGTTTTTTTTTTTTCGTTTTCGAGTAGACGTTTTGATTTCGTGAAATAATTCAAAAACGGGGAACGGACTATAGATGTTCTTACGAGTGAACCTTTTGAACGGACCAATAATGTACCGCACGCTATTGCGATTTTACACGTGAATACAAATTGTACGGTGCGGTAAAAGAACTATAAACCTGTGAATTATACGAGTATAACATTATAATCATGTAGGTGTGAAAATGTAACAGCGAAAAAAAAGAAATAATAATAAAAAATACCGACTCCGACGTGAAAATTAGACATGCTATTTAAACGTAATGAGAAATTTTAATATTATGTTGCGGATTTCCTAACTTGATACGTCGACCTTGATGGGTCGGGTTTGAGACCGATCGATAATGTGACCCTTGCGGCGATCGATAATAATTAAAAAACAAATTCATTACGAAACGCGTCCGGCTGGTACGTACAGAGGTACCTGCATTAATATTGTAATTAGGAAATTGAAATTCCACAATATTATAATGATCTTTTGACTTTGAAAAAATATGGTAGTTCGATCGTTTGAGAATAAAGAAATGCATACATTACGCAGTAAAAAAAATGAACGAATTAATTACTACATATTTATTATAATTTTACATAAAAGGAAAAAACCGTATTTTCCGGTTTACACGGGTTACGTAAGATTTAATCATTAGGTACTTAATTACTGATTTTCCAATCGCGTATTTTGCGAAACGAATGGGTAAAAATTCGACCGTAAGTCAAAAATTTACGATTTAAAAAAAAAAACAAAATATTGTTTTATGTCTTTGTTTGGGACGCATTTGTAATTTTAGAAAAAAAAACGCAGACCTTTAAGGGTGCTCAAACTTGCGGTCATCATGAATTACGGTTTAGTATTTAAACCGGAATAATAGCATACGATTTCCGTTGTTCTTGCGCATTGACTGTTTACGTAATTATACGAGTGTTTAAGTGTTCGTTGAATTTCCCAAAAATAACTTTTCTATGTACTCGAAAACAGACTGCGGTTAGGCATTTGAAAGTGTACAAAAGTCGACGACACGTTTTACAGCACGAAAATAATATGCATAATAGAAGTCCCGCGCTCTAAACGTGTGGTTTTTTAATTCGGTAACACATAAACAGATTCGACTTTTTCAGTTGCACTTTTCGCGCTGTCCGATTTTTTTATTCGTTTATTTTCCATACAAAGCACATCTGTGACGACAGCGGCTGTGGCGGCAACGTTATTATTACGTGTAAATTAAATTTTTCGCTCCCGATATAGCATTACTGTGCGTGTGTGTGTGTGTGTGTGTGTGTGTGTGTGTGTGTGGGTACACCGGAGTCGGAGAAAATATCGTCACGAAACGCGCAGCACACGACCCCGACGGAATTAAACGACACGAGTTGCATAATGATAATAATAATAATAATAATGATAATAATAACGTGTAGCTAGGTTAATAATAATAATGATTGTTCGCCCCGCAACTCGCTCGTTCGCGACGCCGAGCCGCCGCGGACTAGAGGGACCTTGGCGTGTCCGGGAGCCGACGCGCACGCGTTCGCGTTAAGACCGTATTTTGCGCCCGCGGCGCACGACGTGTACGAATAGATCGACGCGACCGACCGGAATGTCGGCCGCGATTTTTACACGGCGACCGCCGTACGAGGTAGCCTAGTTTCCAAACGCCGCCGTCTCCGCGGCCAAACCGCGCGAAAAACCGCGAACGACCTCCCTACCAGAGTCTTATGCTTTTGGTAATAGGTCATTATTTAAAAACATCCCTGGTTTCAACCACGGTTTAAATCCCTAAATATGAGGCGCGCCGCCATAACCAAATTCACCAGATTTCCCACTGGTCACAGCCTACACCACTCGTTCAAATCGGAACTCAACAGTAGGTAGTGCGTATTGTCCCCTACCAAACTGTGACGGAGAATACTGTGAATTCCGACACCTACTCCTAAATTTTCCATCTGTTTTTATTCAAAGAAATCAACTAAAGAATCTCTTTTCCAATTTTGGTACTAATTTTTACATTACTGACGCTCCTTCGACCGACAATGTCAATATTATCATACATACGCTAAATTTTATTCTGCAATCAGGCCTCCGAATTCAAGAGTGTGAGCTTTACCGACTCGTGTTTACTTAAGATAAATGTACATAATTGTCGAGATATTATAATTTAGTGTTAAAATCGCGTTAAAAAAAAAAAAAAAAACCGCGAACAACAAAATTTCGTCCGGACGCTACGAAACACTACGACTCGTACGTCGCGCGTTGTAGTAAATGACAAAATATCGCGTGCACGTCGAGTGTTTCGATGTTTTCCGGGGACGTCCGCGAAAAACGTCGACCGAGAGTACAGTGATTTGCGTGGTATTTTTTACATTTTTTTTTTTTTTTTATATAGTCTTCAAAACGCACACGCGACGCACGCCCACGAAGGAACGACGGAAGCATATATCCACCACTAAAGTTTAATGTTTTGTATGATCGTGTTATCGATGTTCGAACCGAGTTGTGATTTGAAACGAACGGATCGATTACAAAACTGACATGTTTAAAATATGAAATCATACTATAAAACTCGTTTTGTACTTGGATTTTTATCCAGAAGAACATTGTATTTTCAAACTTTATCGTGCGAAAGACTCGAAAACGGGCTGGCAATAATGGTTTGGTTTTGTCAAACGATCATATGCGTTATTTAAATAGGTTTTTTTTTCTTAGACTTTGTACATCCTTATGCCTGTTTTTTTATCTGTTCTTTTTTCCTGTTCACTGTCCTATATAGTAACTCAACTGGAATATTTTTATTTGTGTCTAAAAGATACGAATAAAATTAAAAAAAAAAAAAAAAAAAAAAAAAAAACACTGATTCTAATTATTCGAAACAACATTCGACTAAATCGACGAAATAATACACACAGATCTGATTTGGTAAAAAGTACCGGTATGGACAGTGAAAGGTTTGTGTGAACGATAATATAAGTTTCGAAAAATCGTTTTTCGTCGACGCAACGAGTACTTGAGCGTAAAAAGTTCGTAGCCCTCCTACTACCCTCCTACTCCTACATTATACTAGGTATCAGATCCGTGTGCGACGCGTGAAAACCGAACGGAACGATATTATGCAGAATGTCGGCGGCGCGGACACGCGAGTATGACACGACGACGACGTGACGCTGTGGTATTTGATTCGCTTCCATAGATTCTCGCTCGGTCGACCGTACACACGCGTCGAACGATGTCGGGCGCCAAACAGCAATCCGCGTTATGGCGGCGATATCGTTGGCGGACGTATATACGCGCGTATAAAATACTACACACGCCAATGCCAATGATAATGATACGCGTCACTCGTACGTATATTATTATTATTATTATTATTATTATTATCATTATTCGTTATTATTATTCGTTATTATTATTCGTATTGTTATTATTTGCTATCGTCCGTTCGCTTTGTCCGCGACTACCGGGCGTGGAACTGTGAAAATATTACTTTCGCGTTTTTCCCGAGACGCGCGACGTGTGTTCCGCGCGTGTAATTTTGCGGGCAGAACGACGGAATCGCGTGAAAAAAACCCGCGTGGGGCTATCGTCTTATCGTACCTAGTACCTACACTATAATGCGTGTATTGGATTTCGTATCTCTCGCGCGCTGCGGTCGAACAGGTGCGAACGGGCGCGGGACACCGCAAATGCGATTTCGACGTGCAACCCGCAGCTGGACGCACACACACACACACATACACATACATACACACACACACACACACACACAAACACACACACACACACACACACACACACACACACACACACACACACACACACACACACACACACACACACGATAATTATACGATATAATAATACGTACGCTAACGCGGGTAGTGCCGCGGAAGTTCTCCTCCCCGTGTCCTCGGAAATATACCGCGAACAAAACCCGATCGAAATATCACGTGAACCCGACCGTCAATGATACACTCGAGATATTCTACAATGTAGAATCTACATGAATGGAAAATAAAAAACTCTCCCCTTTGCGACTGCGGACACATACAGTCCATCTAAACATATTGTGGAGGAATGTCCTCAAACTAGATACAACGGAGGAACTGAGGGACTCCACAAGGGCGATAACGAAGCAATGGATTGGCTGTCTCGTTCGCCTTTAGATACGTTATGGGCTTTTATCATTACTATCTTTGTTACTGTTAAATCTATTAGTATATTGTAAATTTATCTACCCTAGTTCTCGTCGCTTTGTTGATTTAATGTAAAAATTAAGTTTTTTTTTTAATTTATTTATATTTAATACAATAATTATAATATATAAACACAATAATATCTACTCTTTTGAGCCGTAGCTTGTGATGGGGTAGAGAGTAGTAAATTTTCTTATTAGCATAACATAATTGGATGAGAAATAATAATAAATATAATATGAATATGAATACACAAATGGTTATACGTATAAAGAAATAAAACAGAACATAATTAATAATTATTATCGGAATATACAAGTTATTCACAGAATAATAAGAATATCAAATATATCAAACACGGAAATTATTCTATTACTATAAATATTAACATAATTATAAAACAGAAAATATCCAGCTAAACACTAGTTTTTTCGTATTTAATGATCCGAAGTGCATATCTTTCTTTATTATAATAGGCGTTTGATTAAAAAATTTGGGTCGAATGTAATATTTAGTTTTTCACCGATAAACGTACGCCATACGAAAGAAAAAAGAATACACTGTTGTCGCGTTTTTCCCGCAGACTGACCACGTGTCATGCACGCCGTCAGTGCGACACGTTTAAAACGGGTAGTGAATAATTTTACGGGAAAATCTGCGATTCGAATAAGCGGGTGTTTTCGTCCGCGAGCGTCGTACGGGTTTTGCGGGAAATTCGAATCCGTATCACTTTAGCTCGAGCACGAGTGTGCGATAAGAAAACTTGTACTTGATATTGCATCAGTGATCGGTCGTGGACGAATAGACCTACGTTTTATCCCAAAAGTCCTCATACATTTAGTCGTGATTTAATTTGAACACCGCTTAAATACAAGCGAGTTGAAGTTTTGATTTTCTACCTGTAATATATATTGTAATTTTTTTTAAATATTTTTAAATGATCTGCTACTTGTCAAACTAACTTATTCGTTTTTATAATTCGAATTCGACACGTGAAATCGTCAACTAAAATAAATAACTCTGTTAAACAAAACGAAAAATAGCTACCTATCAATCGATGAGATTTTATCCGATACGAAAATCAAAATTTCGGCTAACTCGTCTTTGAATAGTTTCGAAGTTGCATCAAACTTCACTATGAAAAAAAAAAAATAGACAGATGAAATCATTGAAGTCTATTATTCGAATTTGAAATCGAAAATCGAAGTTGTAACACAGAAAAAAAAACTCGTCTTGTTTGCTCACACCACCAAAGCAAATCGATACGAATCGTAAATTTCTCCCGAAATATTACGTGTCGTAACGTCCACTCGTGACCCGCTCGTGTTTTATTTTCTCGTAACACCACTGAATTTTCGTGCACCAGTATGCGACACAGTCGAGGGTACTACTAGCGTAAAACTAATCGCTGGCCCAGCATTCACAACTCACACTCAAGGCCACTCTTCCGAATCGTGTCTATACGGTCGTCCGACGCAACAGCATAACGAAACGCCTAAAGCTCTCCACGCATTTCGTATCACGACAACGCCGTTAATGATACTTCTCGTCATATTTTTCTAAATAGAGAACGATTAGAAACTTTACCGGCCCGAGCTGGTGTTCAGTAACCGATTCGATTATTGAATAATATATCTAAATGACAACTAACCGTCGACATTGATCGCGATCGAACGGGCGAGGCGGGGAAAACGACCGTTTTTTCGACGTACGTGACGTCATTGTCGATCCAACGTCACGAGAGCGTTATCGCGGCGCGAACGCAATATTATGTTCGCGCTCTACAAATCTATCGTGAGATCGTGTACCGGTGCAGCACACGATTTTTAGGTTCTGCCGGGCGGGCGCAAGTGAATTCGCACACTAACCTTTTCACTATCGTCAGCGCTGTGTTCACGTCGCGTTCCTGCGATAGCGTAACCGTAATAAACGATACTGTTTAACGTTGTTATTAAGTGCAGTATGGAGGTCGGATCGAGCGCGCGTGTCGGTGGGAAATTACGATCGATCAAAACAAAATAATCGAGGCGTTGAAAAGCCAAAGTGTTATGCGCGCGACAACCTTGCGCCGGATTCCTCGTATAAATATATAATTCATGAGTATATATATACATGCGTATACACTATATATATATATATTATGTACACTATAAGTCCACCGATATATGTATATAATCTGATGTGTTATCATTCAGGCATCAATGTACACTAGTATATAAATTTATATGACGTGTATAATATGTATATATTCACGGAGGCATGCACATTGTGTACGAGACGATCGTTATTGCTTTTAAATCGTTCGGCGCGTACGTATAACTGAAACGAACGCATGAATATCACAGATCGATACGGGACGATTTCGAAACCGTATTATAATAAAATAATAGTGTATCGTGCGCGATAAGATACTATCTCACGTATACGTGTGCGATAATTCGTACACGTCGAAAGTGCGTAAATAAAAACAAAAAAAAAAAAATCACAGTAACATCGACCGCAGCAGCCGCTGTGCGCGTCCACCTACCTGTGGGAAAACGTCCAAACGAATCGTCCGACGACCCCCTTAAATACACACACACACGCGTGCGCACAAATACGATGTTAACGTACTCTCGTGGCACCTACGTGTTGCGCACGCGTAATTATGAATTTATTCGGCGTATGGAGAAGACACAACAGGCGACTGTGTGATGTATATATTATTTGTGTTGCGATATCAATCCGAATTCTCCGAAAATCCGAAAATTCCGAATTTCGGGTTTTATATTATGAAATCCGGATTTCGGACTTACGGATTTCAAAATCCGAATACTTGCGTTTCACATTGTGAATTTTTGTATTCTAAATCAGAAAATAGAATTTTCGATTCTGAGTGAAATATAATTTTACAATGATATTTATTTTTAATTTTTTTTTTATTTGGAAACACTTTTTACTCAACTTCAATTTATCCAAAAGTTTTATCCAGCAACTCTATAGATTGGAAATTTTACGTAGATGATACTTAGAGGGTTTCTTAAGTTCTCATTTCAATAGTTTTTCCAGGCGAAAGAAAAACAAACTAAAATGACACAAAAACGGTGAAATTCCCCGTATGCGGGCATTTTCATTAAATCAACTTTCGTCATTATGAGTAATAGATAAAACAAATACTAATTTAAAGTTTCAAAATCTGAAATCCGGATTTTCGAAATTCGGTAAATCCGGATTTTTCCCATCACTATCAAACACATATATGCGGACTAATGTGCTCGATAATGAGCGGCGGCGGCGGCACGGTATCGGAACGGCTTATACGAGACGGGCTCTGAGACAACTACCCGAGACAAAGGGAACCGGAAATCTGGAGTGTCTGGAGAATACGTGTTTCGGATCGACGGGAAAACAATGACGGGTTTTCGGGAGACGATTCGCAACGGTTAGGACGCAACCTACTTATTCTGATAATCGTAACGCCTCGTGTGTATAGAATAGGTACGTCTCACACGAATACGCATAATAATAATAATAATAATATGTATTGCACTTTAAGTGTCCGTACAAAATATTACGTGTCCATTACGGGTGTTGTTGTTCGTCGTCGTCGTCGTTACCGCGGTCTAGGCGGCACGAACACGGTGTTATTGTCGTCGATCGCGTCGCACTGCGGGGTGATTTCTTTACGCGCGCGTTTAATTCGTTTTTAACGTACGCCGGACGGTACGACAACAATTACGCACCACGTGTGTGTGTGTGTGTGTGTGTGTGTGTGTGTGTGTGCGCGTGATGCGATAATCGTCAGTAATAAACGCCGCGCGATTACCCGCGCCCAGAAACCGTTTGGACGGGAAAAACTCGTGTCGCGTTGTGCTGAATGACTATTGTTCTCCGAGGCGACGTTGTTGTACGACAAACGTTTGGTCCGGTCGTCGGTTCGGAGGAGAATCGATTTTTTCCCACCAGACGAGTCACTGAACGCCGAGTGCAGGACGGATTATACAATATTGTTAAAATCAACAAGCGCGTGTCGCGTGTCTAAACTCTAAAGTCTACGGTGGATTCGTATAGGGTTTACCACGTAAAACGTTTTCGATTTCGGTTTTTACGCGTAAAAAAAAAAACTATTAAGGGAATCAAGAGTTCACACGCTTTACTATAATATATATCAATAGACCGTCCGTACGTACTATGGAAAATCCAAAAAGTACATTATGGACAGTTTAATGATTATTCGTAATGCGTTGTCGTCCGACGGTTTTTGAAATTCGACCGTTTTACCGAAAAAAACACCCGTGTCGTTTGAAATCGACCACGGTACGGGGATCCATTAAAAAGCAATAAACTTACGTTTCATAAACAAATCATTTTTTGTTTTCACAAACAAAGTGTCACACTATAATGAATACGCGCGCTCGCGTTCGAAAGTTGTTTACGAAAAACATTTCGACTTACCGCAGGCACGATAACCATTGTGCTTCACGGCGAGTATTATTACGTTTACCCGAAAACGCGGACAAAAGACGTCCGTTTCTATTTACGTGCGTGTACACCTGCGAATAGTCGATACGACGTAGAGTGGGCGGTCAGGTAAACTCTCCCGGGGCAACTCATTACAACCCGAAAGAAACACGTAAACTCTCCCGAGTCACTTTAGTAGTACCTATAGGAAACATAATCGATTTTAAGCGATTTCCCGATTTTTCGTCCATATTTTTAAAAAATAATTCAAGTAAAAATTCTCATACTAAAATCAAAGAAAAATTCGTATCACAAAAAATTGTACAATATACAAATAAAACATAGATACCTTGAGTTTTTTAAAATGTGTATATTCAAATTATTATAAAAATTGAATTAAAATGTATTTACTATTTTTTTTCAATGTATAATTGTTGTGATATTTTGATTGAGATTTTTACAATTTTATATTTTTATTTATATATTTATTTATATTTAAATTTGAAAAAACTAAATTTAAATAAATTGACTTGTAACTTGTATACCCGTGTTGTTACATTTATTAAATTTAAATGTGTATTCAAAGTAATTATTCTTTATTTCATCGGGATATATTATATACATTTTAGGTACCTAACGAGTGTCACCAACTCGAAATGTTGCAATTACATTTGATTCGGGTGAGTTTACATGTTTCCCATAGGTACGACTAAAGTGGCCCGAGAGAGTTTACGTGTTTTTTTCTGGTAGTAATGAAGTGACCCGGGAGAGTTTGCTGTCGGGAGAGTTTACAGGTCATTGCGATCGGGATAGTGTTTACAATCGCCCTCGTTCACAATAGCATCCGCGGAAGATAACGACTGATACGCCGTGTCGTTTATCGTTCCGTTTCCACGACTGCACGAATGACGTTTACAACGGTGAACGTAATCGCGGGATTAATTAATACGTAATTACAATAATAAGTATTACGGCGCATTGTTCGAGTCGGTTTTATGATGTGTCCCCGCGCGCAAACCGTATTATTTCATACCGCTGCGGCCCGCAGAACGTGTCTGCGTGTGGTTCGTCGTAAAGTCATGTAGTCTGAAAATCGATTCACCGCTGTCTGAACAACGGTCACCCACAACAGTAGTCTCTGTTACGGCTCGCACTTGTAACTCATAATGAAAACGAGCACATTGCGATTTTGAGGGCACGTATTGAGAATGGCCTGCTAGCTCGACGAATATTTTACTCGACACCTCAGTCGTCCGTGTATGATGATAATACAGTAGACGCCGCTTATAAGACCCACTTTGGGACCAGCACAAATAGTGAGTCTTGTAACCGAATGAATCTTATAGGCGAAGTGGGAACAAAAAATTAATTACGTATTTTTACATTTTATTTTACTACATATTTTGCTTTGATTTTAATACATTAACACATATTACATACTTAATTATTGAATACATTTCTTAATTAATTATTATCGAATAAATTTAATAATCCCGATAAAAAAAACTACGTGCACGTGTACGTATGTGTATTTATGTACTCGTAATTACGATAAATGTGCAGCCGCCAGATTATCAGTACACTATAATAACGACAATCGATGCGATTAATTTTTCTATATCAATTTATTTCTAAATTATAACCAAAAAAGTTTATTTTCTACTATTTATTTTACAAAATTTGAGTCTTATAACCGATTTTTTTTTAAATGTATTTGGATACGTCCGGACAGTTCCAGACGATTTTGAGTATAATAAGCGACTGAATCTTATATCCGTGAGTCTGATAAGCGGCGTCTACTGTATATCGCATATGACGATTTTTCGTGAAATCAACAAATAGTATGAATTATATTTTTAATCGTTTATTTTTATTTCTGTTTTTTTTTTAATTATACGTTTGAATTAATTTTTAAAAAATTCGTCGTATCGACGTGTCGTGGTCTTACACGGGGGTTTGATCTTTTCCGCTCGCTAATAAGGTTCCATTGTCTACAAAATGAATATTTTCAATTAAATTATTCTTAATTTCTTTATAACATTTTTTTTTATATCATGCGCGATTTGTCGAATTTATATTAGACGAAGTATTACTGACGGTAAAATGTTAAATTGGCTTCGTAGTGAATAAATACGGTGTATAATAATAAAAAACGACGAATAAATCTTCAAGAAAAATTACGATTTTTTTTTTTTGTTTAATTTGAAACGCAATTCTTTCTAAACATAATACTTTGAACACGATCATAAAAAAAAGCACTGTTGGTAATTCCTAAAATGTTATTAAAACGTTATTACAATATGAATACGAAATGTCTAAAAATTGGCACTCAAACACTCTGAACGGACGTGGTAAATATCACGTAAATAAATTAATCGACAATTAAACGAAGTTAAGCAATTTTAAAACACGACGGAAAATAATTACGACGTTTACGTGACAGGGAAAACAGTGGACTTTCCCGAACGTCTGACAAACTCACTCCCGGTGGCGGATTAAAGGGGGGCACAGCCTTCCCCCCTGGCCATAGGATGTGTAAGAATATAACTGTGACGTAAAACTTATAATCACGATTCACGAAAAATTCAGGTTTCTGATTTTGTTTTGATACTTGATATTTAATTATGTAATATACTTTATATTTGTAAGTCAACCGTGAAAGCTGCTATACATGTAACGTATTATCTTATTAGATTTACCAAGAACACTTAACGAAATAAAAGGTAAAATAATAAATATATCTACTTAATATTATGTTAACGAAATAATTTCTATTGCATTTTTATAGCTGAAATCACGATATTATGGCAGTTACATTGGGCTAAACGATCCGGGGAAAAAATCAAAAATCAGTACGGATATGGAAGCATTTATGGAAGAGACTGAAGATTGATATTTCCCAAACATACGGCGACAATTACTTATTCTTGCTGTATTACCTGTAACGACATCAACAAATGAGAGATCTTTTTTGTAGGTTAAAAATAATAAAATCGTATTTGAGAACGACAATGGGAGAAAATCGTTTGAACGGGTTATCGTTATTAAATATTCATCATCAAATCGATATAAAACCAGAAGAAGTAATAGATTTGTTTGCATTCATGTTTGCAACGTTCGAGACGTTTACAATTTTGTATAATATACATATATATATATATATTATATTATAAAACACTAATTTTAATTACATTTTTTTTACATACAAATATTTTTAATTATAATACTTTTTTTATGTGCGTACACTTATATAATACATTTACATTATAATTAATAATATATATTAATATACCATTATACTAATATAATGTTTTTATAAAAATATGTACTGATGTTAAAATATTGCCCCCCCCCCCAAAAAAAAAACAAAATCCTAGGTTCACCACTGCTCACTCTTGATAATATTTTATATTTACACGATGATACGGCCGATGTTTATGTGCCGGGTACGGTGAGCCGCACGTCGTACACGCTTGGCAACGAACTCGGAATCGTCGATAACACGCCATTGTGTACCCGAAGAGTTTTTACACACACACACACACACACACACACACACACACACACACACACACACACACACACACACACACACACACACACACACACACACACACACACACACACACACACACACACACACACACACACACACACACACACACACACACACACACACACACACACACACACACACACACCGAGGCGTAATTATTTTACACTCTGGCTGCTCGGTGCAGGTGCAAGGAACTATAGAGATTTCGTCTTCTCGGCCGTTACGTCGCGTTGGCCCGACGACGAAGGTTAAACTGCACATTAAACGGCCGCCTCCAGGCCCCGGTGTGTGATGTCGTGTGCGCCCGTGTCCGTGTAACGACGGTTCGAAACCGAAACGATGCGCACAAAAACTCTCGTTACGTAACGACGCGTCCAAAAACGGACGGACGTACGTACGTGACCGTCGTCGTTCTGCGGCCTCGCCGCTATTTACGCCCCGCTGTACCGCGCGCGCGTCCGAAAACGCCGCGGCCCCCGTAACGAGCACGCGCTGCACGTGATCTTCTGCGAACGTCCGAGCGTCTTAATTGCGTCTCGCTCACACCACCTCACACCCTCTCTCTATCATTGTGTTTCTCCGACGAACGTACCCGACGCCGTCCGAACGAGTCGTCGTCGTGGATCCTAAAAGTTTTCGTATGCGACCAATCGAAAAGTGTGTGTGTGTGTGTGTGTGTGTGTGTGTGTGTGTGTGTGTGTGTGTGTGTGTGTGTGTGTGTGTGTGTACGTACACGTCGTCGCGGGACTATACCGAGAGAACACGAAAACGGCCTGAAAGAAACGTTTCGTCACGTGATCGCACGCGTTTGAAAAACTACAGTACAAAAAGAAATAGATCACTGCAACACGCATTGATCAAAATAAATAAAGACTTTTGGAACGACTCGTGAGGAATAACGCCTTAGGATCGTTAATACGTCTTTCGGTATTTTTGGATCTAAGTCAACTCAGTAAGTCAACTCACAGGGTACCGAAGAGAATTACATCGAATCCAATTGTCTTGAATCAACAAAAACGTCGAGAAAATAATACTTCGAACGGTAACGTGCAGTTACTACCGCATGCTCGGTAACCGTTCAGTCCTAAGACGACACCGTTGGTCATGTTGAGAATGGGACACGACACGTGACAAACGTTTTTGATACACTTCCGACCGGAGGACGCGTTCGTTGTGCACGTCAAAAAACGTAAACGAAAATGATTTATTTTTATTGAAATCGGCGATTGTTTGTGTGAGAAAAAATAAAAATAGAATTTCCGTGCGAATAAATAATATTCGGTATGCGAGGACGAAAAGGTCCACTACTACGAATCGTGTGCGTGTGCGTGTGTGTGTAGGCATCTGTGTATGCTCACACGTCGTGTCGGCGCATATACGGTATAGTGAACGATTTTCGCATTGGTTTCAGACCTTACGGGAGACCACGTTTAATATGTAGCGTTTCCAGTTGGCTGGAACGCGCTCTGGCACACATCCAAAGCGATGATCCTGGGAACAATCGCGAGACTATTTATAAATTCCGCGAATATTTTTCTTATAATTCATAATGCATAACAATGTACGTACGTTTTTTTTCTATTTTTTTTTTCAATAATAATAAATAATAGGAATAACAATATGATTTATTAAACAACAAACTCTACGAATCACCTTTTTTTTTACTTTTTGATACATATATTTATTTATTTGTTTGAATTTCAAGACCTATGTTTTAATCATTCTTCATTACGTTTTCCAACTGTGTTTCCACGAGGACGAAATACGATTATTTGGTTCGTAAGCAAAAACGCATTCCCTGCACGCGCGAGTACGAAACCAGTTCCCGGATGAACTTCGTGACGATATGTGTCCGCGCACGTTATGACAACAATATTATACAATGTCATGCCGATCTGACAACGCATCATACTCAGCTGCACTATATTATAATATATAGCATTAATAGTGATAATGCAAAGCGATCGACTCCTCGGCGCGTGTGGTTTTACGATATACAGTGAAAACGATTGCGTTCGTATTACATTACACATAACTATTATTATTATTATTACGTTGTTATTTTCTTCACGGGATTACGAAACAAACAAAAGGAAAAAAAACCTGATACTCGCGCGGGCGTCAAAAGTTTCTCGCGGGTATACCGCCGTGAACTCTTAAGCCGATTCGTCCGTTTGCAATTCAAGTATTCGTCCACGATGAGTCATCGCTATCGTAAATATTTATTATAAAACTGAAATATTAGCTTGATATTTACATATTTTTCACGGATATAAAAAAAAATAAATACAAATTGTAATCGATCAGTTCTGTCCCACGTTTAAAACGTGCGGAGTGTGACAACGTATATATTACGTTTTCGCCAAGGTTTTCGTAAAGCCTTAAAACCCGGAACTTCCGGGTATTAGAGCGAAAAGGATAAAATGCTGACTGATTAACCGTTACGAATTCCAAACGAAGTAGCTGAAAATACCGACTTCATCTCGTGTGTCTGCTGTACAGAACCGCGGAAAGCCTCGAACTTTAAAAACGAACGAAATTATGAAAAATATCGCTTTTGAAATTTCGACAACAGCTTTACACAAAAAATGCGCAATTGACGTAACGAACCACGTAATACGCATGGCGGAAAATTCAACGTAAAACACGTGTTTATTTTTTTTTGTTGCGATCTGTTTGTAGCTTGCCCGTATACTGTATACATACCTATCTTAAACTATTATACAGTGGTCAGTAGGACAAGCACTATGCATACGTATGTCTCAAGTTAATATTTTGTGTTGACTTTTAAGTTTAAACGCTATAAATATACCATGAAATAATCATTAAACCGTTGCTTATAGTTACATGACTATTCATTTATTACGGACCACTAGCCTCTATATTAGAAAAATATCCAAAAAGCGAACCTCTCCTTAGCCGCGTCACTGATAAGAACCTGGCCACGTGTTACTAAACGAATTCAAACAGCGATTCAAAACAACGATCCGTTCCCTCTGGCGTTCTCCAGACGAAATAACTAAACGGCGTATTTCGGAATATTTTTCGGATAGTGTTCGATATTTTTTTTAGACCACACGAACCCACGGGGCACTCGTCCGAGGCAGTACTCGAAAACCACTTTCCCCGACACGTTTCGGGCATTGATATGGTATGCGGGCATGCACCAACACAATAAGACTTGAGAGATTTTCGTTTAAACTGCAGGCATCAAGGCACGGGGCACAACCCCTGCCCCGAATACGGCACTTTGTGCGTTGATAAACAGTTTCCTAGCCGACGGTTGACGCATAGTATAATAACACTTATCGTGTGCAATATGCGCATGGTACATGGCCAGTGGCGGATTCGAGGGATTTTTTTTTTTTGTTACCTGAACCATACAGCTATAGATGTATTAAATCGTAAAGCAATGATAAATCATTTTTTCAATAAAATGATTCCGAGTGGAGTGTCAGTTTTATATGAAATTCGATTAAAACAGTCGATTTCGTCAAAATTCAAATCGCAAAAAAAAAATTTCATTTCGTTTTCAGCCACGTCCTTTTTAATTAAGAATCCACGATACGGATTCGCCCCTCCCCTTAAATAAGCTTCAGATCCGCCTCTGCACATGGCATTCATAGTTATACCGTCTTCTGCTGACGGAATCGACGGACGACGCGACAGAACCGTTCGGAAACGACACGATAAATACAACGTACGAAGCGCGCGTAACGTTAATCGTTTACGTCGACAGCAGAGTGGGTGCAGTGCACTCCCCGGCGTGGACCGACCGAGGGATTTACACGGCCCGCGCGCCATCCCCGCTGGACGTCTTGGCCCGCGTTCAAAACCGATTGCGTCCGTCCTCTGGTCGCTGATCCGACAAACGCCCGCGAGCGCCCTTCCACTCCGGCCGCGTGATAAGCGAGTGAGCACAGGGGAAAAAAGTGAGATGCAAACGAACTAGACGAAATCGCGATTTGCCGCTGCCCCGCGCGGTGACGACGATCGCGGCGGCGACAGTGATCGGCGACGTTGAAGCGGAACGCGAGTTTCATTGTTTGTGTTTATTCGTTTTGTTTATTTCCCATGACGACGTGCCCGTTACCGAGGAGGAAGAGGAGGAGGAGGAGGAGTGCGAATCGAACTGTTCGGCCCGAGGGAGAGTCTTTAACAGAAGCCGCGAATGCGTAAAACATTCGCACCCTTTACGTTCAACACGATAAATCGTAAAGTCCAGACGCTCATTTCAAAAAAAAAAAAAAAAAAAAAACTAGAAATTTTTTTTTGAATTTTGACCGCGAAAAAAAAAAATTCGGCGCCGTATACCGTATACGTTCGCTGGGACTGTGGACGTCGATATTGTTCTGTCACCAAAGCTGGTGTCCGCTCGAAACGCGACAAGCTCCGCTCGACATCCGTGATACCAATGTGCTTTTAATAGATCGTCGCGTTTTTCCAAGTGCAGTCTCGTCGTATTTCCGTTTGTTTTTCTGTGAACGTAGAATTTTTTTTGTTTTCGCGAGCCTTTGCGCGCGGTCCAAACGAACCGGTCCCGTGCTGCAGCTCATACAGTACGTATACGCTCGTAACGATGTACCGCACGCCCGATGCACGCGTCTCCTACCCGAGCGGCGGGCAATTATTTTCTTCGGATTCAAAGGCGACGATAACGTATTCCGTTTTAACGAGCGTACGTAATCAGCGTTCGATTCGTGCGCGTGTTTCCGCCACGGCAATCCGTCTTCCGTCATCGTACGTCGTAAACGTCCGACACCGCTCCCGACGACGACGGCTCTCGGGGCCCGCGACTGAATTATAGACGCCCGCGCGCCGGTAGTGCACCGGGGCATTCGTTTGTTAGTAAATGTCTGTGTGAAAATATCTGTGTGTGTGTGTGTGTGTGTGTGTGTGTGTGTGTGTGTGTGTGTGTGTGTGTATTATACACGGACAGACGCGCGTCGTGAATTATCGTCTTCGGTCGATATATTACACGGGTGGCAAACGCGTGTGCCGAGTTAAATCCCACAAACGAAATCGTCGTTCCAAACTCGTTTTTAATGATAATAAAATTACATCGCGGTTATTCGCGTTTAATTGATATATAGTATATATATACGACATACGTATACGTGCGTGTGCGTTTAGGTATGTGCGTATAAATATATTATACGTACGAGTACCACAGGTGTAGAATATTTATCACGTGGCCGCCGCGCCGGACGCCGAGCGACGATTACGCGTTATTATAATACACTTGTACGCGCGTGTAGGTATAAATAGAATTCCGTAGCCGCGCGATGCGTGAAACGCTTCGTTTTTTATACAAATCATATCGTGTGGGGACGCGCGTACGTTTGGAGACGTTCGTCGATATCATATTATCGTAATTCGACCGGTGAAAGGCAAAAGGGTACTAAGCGACAGTTTGACTGCTTTCCAGGAGGTCTTTTCAACACGTATGTTAGTCAACGTCGCTCGTCCCCAAAAATTAGAAATGAAATATCTCACTAGTAAATGGTCATAAAAAACACAGGCGCTCATGCGATTCAATGAATGTTTGGACTGTCGGTTGATCCGTAGTATTATACATAGTGTCGCTCAGCCCCTAAATGTCGCTTAGCCTAGGGCGACCAGACGTCCTGTTTTTTACGTGATTGTCCTTTATTTTAGAGTTGCGTCCTGTTGTCCTGAAGAATGTCTCTCAGGACGCTTTTTTTCCTGTTTTTTAGTCGATTTTATAGACAGTTACAAATATAGGTTTATATCATATAGGTGCAATATACACAATATATCCAAAATCATTAGATTTGATAAGCTTTTCAGAATAAGATGACCAATTAAAATGTGTACACGTGTGATCCAAAAAATTATCATCAATATGAATAAAAAAGTTTTAAGAAAAGTCAGTATAGGAATAAAGTGTATGAGAATATTATTAAAATTTTAATTCATTAAGTAACTCCTTTTTTTATTTATTTATTTTTCATGTATTAATTAAAAATGATGTATTAGTTTTGTGACTGCTCTATAAGAATGGAATAATATTAAATACATATTAGATACTATTTAAGGTATATTAAATTATGTTTTTTTATTATGATTACAAATTTTGATAAAAAATTTGATTAAAATTATTTAAAAAACGGTGAAAATTATTTTAGTCCTGTTTTTAAATATGGTCTCCCTAGCTTAGCCCCCATTGCCTATTACCGGTCGAATTATACAAGTCACCCCCCGCGATACAGACCCGCGTACGCGGGTGTAGATGGCATTATTATACCGTCTAATCTCTCCGTATCGTATGACCGTTCTCGTCTCATACCATACGATTATATACCCCGCGGTCGAAACTGCACGTGAGAGACTTTAACGCGCCGCGCACCGTTCCGAAACACGATTTTAACGCGATTAAAACGGCGACCGGAATGATAAAACGTCGTGTGTTATTTCGTTGGTCCCGCGATTCACGGGGAATCTGCTGTCGGGCGTTGTCGGCTTATGCCACGCGTGTCGTCTGAGGAGAATAATAATTGGTCAGACGACATACACGGGCGTATCGTATAATAATATTAAAAACTGGCTTTCTCCACGAGAGTCCGCGAGATTAAATTTGTCGTCGGGTATCATCTCAGCAGCCATCTTCCAAAGTGCCGACCGCAGTGTCCTCGTATCTATTGTTTATTATTTTTCCACACCGGCCTCTGACGATATCGTCGAATTGAAGTTTTCACTATTTCAATATCGCGGGGACCTTGTTTTCGTCTCGTACCCCGCAGTCGTTCGTTCGAAACACGTCTTAATCGCCATGACTTGGGCACGGAAACGACACGCGACCGCCACAGCGAACGAACACGCGGACGTGGTAATAAATACACGTCGTATTGTACTTAATATTGTAAAACGTCCGGTAGACGAAAATCCGTACACCGTTTGAATCGAAAACGAACGCGTCAAACGTCTATCGCCCGTATCACGCGTATATCGAACCCGTGCGGGATTTTCTTTCGGGGCGTTGATCACAAACTCGCCGATAATGACCTTTTTTTTTTATGTCTCATACTCATGAAATCGGAAGCACCGGTAATGAGCAGCGAAGACGTTATGTAAATTTTCGATATAAAAAAAAAAAAACGAATGAATGTTGACCGTCGTAGGAGTGCGATTCAACAAGTCTCGATGTCGTAACGGCGGGCGACGCGTGTGTAGGTTCGGTTCGCGCCTATTGTGTTGCCTACGTACACTCAAAACGTCGATCTATAACGCGTCTTTGATTAAATTCGAGCGTCTTAATGTATGCGCGTACATAACTACTCGAGAAAAACATCTCGTCTTGGTCGATTCGTCACTAGAAGCAAACAGTTTTTTTTTTCAACGTCGCGTACAGCCTAGGCCGTCTAATTTTCGTCGTCGTAAATTTTATACCACACGATCTCATAAACGGAGTGTCTGCTAATCTGAAACACGCGGGTCGACATTGTGCAACTGTAGTGTTCCTCGGTCGCGAA
Organism: Therioaphis trifolii; assembly: GCA_027580255.1. Classification (NCBI taxonomy): domain Eukaryota; kingdom Metazoa; phylum Arthropoda; class Insecta; order Hemiptera; family Aphididae; genus Therioaphis; species Therioaphis trifolii. Next base: position 24,034,484 of record CM050406.1, read on the forward strand.
CGTGAGCGAATCCGGACTGTCGTTATTCGTCGAATAAGAATTTGTCCAATGTTTACGTTTTCTCGCGTTCGTCGTTTGAAGTTTGAAAACTGCGAAACTCGAAACACACAGACGCTCAAACGACTCGGGGTGCGAATCGGACCGTTTGGCTTAATTTTGCCGCACTCGGACGATCGACGAGAACCGCCATTGTTGCGCCGTCGACACTGACCTTTATGAAACACGACGTTTACCCGGGAACGATAACAACACGAACCGCGACCAGATGCCAGGACCGGAGACAGCCATAGATACGTCGTACGGTATAGCTAAAAACGAAATATTCCGTCCCGCCGCCGCCGTCGTTGCCAATACGTCTGGCCGTCGTTCACTTCGGTTTCTGCTGTCCGCCGTGCGCGTGACACGCAGTCCGCGTTTCCTGCATACCGTTCTCAATGTCGTCTGAACAACACGACACCAAACACGGCATTTGCACACGCGCATGACTCGTTTTCGACGTTTACGACATTGTAGTTCGTAATATTATAATAATGTATATTTCGAAATAATCGTAAACGATATCGCATGCGACGATGATGAGTGAGAGATCGCGCGACTCGTCGCCTCGCGCCATCACTACCAACATATAATACACGTACGACGTCATTATAACTTTATAACAACACCACACGCACGCCGTATAATAATGATTATTATTATTTTTTTAACTATTATCATCGTTGCTCTCGTGTGAATATTACGTCTAAACGAACACGTCTGTCGGATAACCGTGTGCGTACGTCTCAATCGGTGTAGAACCGCAGGACGGAGGGTCGAAGGCAGGCAGGCGGGGGAAAAAACGAACGATCTCCGTACGAGCGCATATATGTACGAACACGCACGTGTACGATATATAATGCAGACGTCAAAATAGAAATCATTGTTTTACGCGGGCGCATTCCTCTCGGGACGTTTATGGAAATTAAGTGCCTCCCCGCGCGTACGCAACAGTCGTATACGTGTGTGTGTGTGTAGTGTGTGTGCCGCGCACAACGCCGCCGACACGCACTGACAGGCGCCGTCACTCGCCCCGGACTAATATGCCTACACCCGGAACGGACGGTGTAAAGGAAACGTTATTAAAACGTAATAAAAAAAAAAAAAAAAAAAAACCTAAACGGCTCGGAGGTCTTATGATAAACAGGCATATAATATACGTGTACGTGATCATGACTGTAATATACATGCATGTGTGTGTGTGTGTGTGTGTGCACTATCACTCGGACAGAGACAGCCACGCGTATGTACGTTAAGAAATAATTACATATGTAATCGTAACGCGAGCCGGTATCAATGTCAGGGGTGCAGGAACTGTTACGATATCTCACACACACACACACACACACACACACACACACACACACACACACACACACACACACACACACACACACACACACATACGTAAATGCACCAATTGCGCAACGCGTATTTCGTTTGAGAACTGGTCGTGATAATATTATTATAATATCGTGTTGATATGTGTGTTAATCGACTTTATGCCTGTGCGCGTATTACATTATTTTTTATACCTGACCGTATGGGTCAATCGTCCGGCGCGCGCTCGACCGTGCGTTTGACGAGATGATATATACATATATAGGTACGCGCGCACGCCGCTGCACGTGAAACCGCGTCGGCGACGACATAATATTGTCACGACAGAGAGATAATGAAACGAAATGACCCCGGGGCGACGGTGTCGAAGACCCGGGCATAATGGCGACGAGTGGAACACGAAATACGAGCAGATCCGATTTTTAAATTGGACTCCGCGACCGAAAGACGACGACGACGACGACGACGACGACGACGGTCACAAGTCCCAACGCGGGTCTCGTCTTTGTGTAGGTACGGCGGTCGCCCATTATTTCCGTCGCGTACTGCCGTCTCGTAATTATTATCGGTTTTGTTGTACGGATTTGTAACGAGTTTTTTGTTATTTTTCTTTTTGTTCCGACAATGCGATCATAGGTGACAATCGGACCGGCGGCGGAATGACAATAAAATCGATTTCGGGACGACCGTGGACCACGTGTAGGATTCGGATGATACCGTATCGACACCCGTCCCGAGGTGACAGTAAATCTATAAAACATTAATTGGAGCCACGTGCATGGGCGACACTTCGATCTGTTCCATTCACACTCGCCCTGCAAGCTCGCGTCGAAACTCGTTCAAAAAAAAAAACACAATAATTCTCAATCAATAAAGGAGTGCAAAAAAAAAAATAAATAAATATCGCGAAAACGACATCTTACCACTCGTCTTCTTCCGGCGACCGGTAAAAACCGTGTTTTTACATTACCGAGGCCCGTCGTCGATTTCCTATTGGGTTTTACGAAAATAATTACGCTGATTGAGCAAGTCGAATCATTAAGTAGGCAATAAATACGCAATACGTAAACGAGCGGCCAGCGATACGTCGTACCAGGATTAATTGATTTTAAATCTGATATCAAGGGGTATTTTTTTTCACTGATACGTACGATTATGTTACCAAAGAGATTGCGTTTCCTCGCTGTCTACTGCGTTTTGTTCGTATGCACGTCCAACGAATAAATGAGTTCGATGGTAATAACATTGATTATAGAATAGTTTATTCTATAATCACGATTTTAAATGATAGTATTTCTATTTATTATTATTCTCCTGTGACTACCTAGAATCCTAGCTAGTACATACTACATACCTATTTAGATCAGAGGTATCGATTCATATATATCGAATACAATATTTTAGAAATGAAGCACCTGACTTACCATCACCCCATCACCTGTTATTACTCACTAAGGTACATGGTTAACTGCTGCGTCGTACAACTACACACATTTTGAAACTATAAAACGTATAGTTGAATCATTTGACGAAAGCGATCCTGTGGATGTAAAAAAATCGAAAATTTTTTTCAAACTCCAACAACTACACGCTAACTTGATTTATATCAAATCAAACTTTAATTGCAATAGTCGAAGAAATCCAAGATACGTTTACAAATTAGATGGGCATCACATAAAACGCTAAAAATACAGTGTAATTTAAAAAAAAAAGTAAATATAATTTTTATAAATATTATACAAATATATCTCAAAATGAAATACCTAATATTAAATTCCAAATTTTGGTAATAATAATTCGATTTGGTCGTTCTCCCGTTAATGCGGAGTAGTGTTTTACGATCGGAGTGCGCGATACGCAAATGCAGTACATAAAAAAGTTTATTATGAGTTTTCCAGTCATTATTAAAAAAAACTGAAAAAACCTCACCACTTGCACACATTAAACGTTCGTCGAGTCCAGATGTAAATCTCGTTCAGATTGTCTACTTAAAACCAAACATAATATTATGCGTACGTCGCGCACGTAACTTTGTTTGTTATATCGAGTCTATAAAAACTAAATATATCGTATACGTGTGTGTGTGTATACGTCTTGACGAACCGCGACGTTGTAATTTTCTAAGCGTCATCTCCGTTCCATAAAAGGCGTCGTCGTCGCGTCATTTTAATCGGATAGATCAAACGAGTGGAAGTCTTAAACATGTACGTAATATATTCGCAGTGAAACGAGAAAAAAAAATAAAAACGTTTAGTGATCTCCGGTAATGAGCGCTAATATAAAATGAAGTAACAACGCCGTACTTATATCGTACGTGTGTATATATCTACTTTATTTATAGAAACACCGTGTTGTTTTGAACGAAAAACGACTGCACGGGCCAATCAGACGACGCTTTCTACGGAGAGAAAAACTCGTTAAAAATCAGCCTTGAGAAGTTTTATCTGTCGAACCAATCCTTTTATTCGGCGGCGCAATCGGTCATTCGTCACGAAAAAAATACACGCTCACACATAATATCATATTCGTACGTTATTAGCCACCGACGGGCAAAAATATTATATTTTATATATAGGCCGTAGCAGCGCCATAATACGATCACAAATTACATTACTATTATCGTCTGTTCAAACACAACGATGTAACGCCGAACGTGTATTATACAAGACGCACAATCATTACAGAATATTATTATTATTATTATTATTATTAATGTAAGCGTATTTCCTAAAAGGAAGTAGGGTGGTCAGAAATTTAAAGGTAAATAACAATAGAGAAATATTTAAAACGAGACACGATAAACAAAATCACGGGTAATGGAATTACCCGCAGCCATTAGGATATTAAAGAGACAGTTTAACATATAGTTTGTTTTGTAACGGACGGAATAGAATAAATCATTGCAATCAATCGATGCGCTAATAAAATAATTCTTTATCTACGTGATGTTTGTGGTATTTTAGTTTTATTAAGTAGTGACCACCGTTGGCAACACAGTGTTACAAAAGAAAATACTTATTTGAAAATGACATGTAATTAAAAAAAAAAAATTATAATTATAGACCAAAAGATATAAGTACCTATTTAAAGTTTAAAGCAGTGGAGCGGTGGCTGTATATTTTTCCAGTATGCCCCGGGCCTTCTCCCCTTATCTAAAATTTTAAATGCGTATACCTTATATCTTTCAAAATATTGGTCCAATGATACAAATTTGCACAAAAAAGTTTCCAAAAAATAATGTTATATTGTAAATAGTAGTCATACTATTTCATAAAATTAAAAAGCTGTTTAAAAAGTCACGTTGAATAAAAAAAAGTATTTTATAGTAAAATGATAGCACATATGGCGAAGCATTCATTTAAAAATGTTGTATAAAATAGACGTTGCTACATTTATTAAATAGATAAATAATTGACTGGTCGCACCCTATCTATACTCAGATATTCAGTCGGATATTGCGTCCGGGCGGAAATTAATATTATTTCGTTTTTACGTTTCGTTTCGTGTCTAAAATTAGTAATGTTACGATCAAATCGACGTTCGGTCGGAACGATTTTTGATGTCATGCACAATTTTTGATGAATTGGTTTTGTACAGCATGACGTGCGAGACTTACCACGATCGACTTTCGATTTGAATAAATATGTAATTTTATAATGACCACGTGAAATGCGTCTGGTATGAAAGCATCTATGTACCAATAGAATTCGGATTCGCTTACCTGCAAAAAAAATAAATAAATAAATAAATAAAAAACAGTTACGACAATTATAACCGTTTTATGTCAAACACATAACACGTAAATCAGAATGATAATTGTTATTATACGAATAGTAAAAAGTATCGAAACAACCGCTTCGTGAGTAATAGAATATAAGAGATCGTCTTTGAGAACGATCTCTTCTCACGCGTCGAAAACATTTGAGGTAAGAATAAAATCACGATTCGAGTAGAACACGTGTCGGCGGCGAACTCGGAAGTCTAGTCGCAAACGTTGAGAGCTTCGGTGACGCGCGTTTTTCCACGCGACACCGCGACCGTGAGGCGCGTGTTCGACGCGACGGCGGACGTTCGAACAGACGAGCAGATGTCCGAATCCCGACGTCCGTCAACGGAATAAAAGACACGTATGTACATATAACATATACGAGTATGTATATTTATGATGAATTTCAGCGACGTCGGATGTAATATTTCTTCGTTACACCACCGGGCAAGATCAACGGCGAGCGAGCGGTACGATTTCATACGTGATATTTGAATCGTGAAAATAAAAAAATAAATAAATAAAAACGATAGTTAGAGACCCGAAGACATTCTAGAAATTACTGTTCTCGGACGCGATAAATTATACTCGACAGCCGGACGACGTGATTTAGAAAAATCAGAAAAGAAGTACGCGTCGCGATATTTTTCGAAAAAAAAAATAAAACATATTCTTACCCCGTTTATTATTATAAACAATTCGAGCACTGGACGTGTAATTGACCAAACGACCTCGATAGTTTGCGATATCGGTTATTTTTTGTATTTTTTTTTTTTATATATTAGGTATATATTATTGGCTATTAAACGAGAGAAAAACAAATTTCTCATGCATACAACGCAAATACCTGTGCGTATATGAACGTCGACGGCGACGCCCTGTACACTCACACACACACACATACACACACACACACACACACACACACACACACACACACACACAAATAATAGTACATAAACCGTATGAGCAGCATACAGCGTAGTGTGTATAACATGATGTGCGTGTGTGTGTTCAATAAATATATATAATATATATACCATATATATGTGTGTGTGTGTGTGAGTAAGAAACGTATATAAATATGTGCTCGCGAAGCCACTTTTGTGTACCGACGACTCTGCCGGACGACCTTGCGTCAGAAAAACGCCAAACTCGTTTTTCGAACTTGCAGCCGCCGCCACCGTATAGAGATACGTGTACACATCAGTTAACGACATAGGTTTCTTCTGCTTGTTATTATTATTATTATTTTTTCTATTTTAGTTTCAGGTCGTGCAGTGTGTGTGTGTGTGTGTGTATCTTATACAACACGTACACGCGTATAAACGTAGTGTTGTGTAGGAACCATTAGCGTTCGACTCGAAAACTAAACAAATATATCAATCGAGATATCTATCGCGGTGGTGAGAACGGATCAGTCCGAAAATCGACAGTAAACTTTTCGCTCGATCAGTCTCGCGTGTATTTAACTTCGACCGCAAGTTGAGGTGGAAAAAAAAATTAAAACTAACGATCCAAACATAAAACTAGTGGTTTATGGCGATTGGAAATCGGTAGGAAAACATAAAATCTACGAAAGGCCGCTGCGGTACTTATAACATCGAGATACTTGGAATAACAATATACTCATATTAAAATAATTGTAGACTAATACTCGACTTGTATTGAGACCAATAATTGCTCTATAAGCAAATTTTAAGAGATAATGTGTGTCAGTTAAAATATTCCGGTAGTTATAACTGCGAGAATTTTGTTTCGACCGATTTCTTTGTATTATTATCATTACAATTATCGTCACAGTGGCAATTCAAAAACTAGTGACACACAAAAAAAAAAATAAAACAAATCGATTCGTCTGTTGTAACGAAAACGAAATCTCGATCGAAACAAAAACAAAATAAAAAAATGAACGAATAAAATTTAAAAGAAAAAAAAATATAGGAAAACGTTCCGACTCTGTAGGTCCAAACATTTCCTCTCCTCCGCACGCAACGGATCTCAGTACGAACGTGTGTACAGACTGGAGTATAGACTGAAATCGAGCGCGTGTACAAACGAATCGCGGATGTGAAGTTGATGTGCCGGACAGTAGTCGTCCTTGAACGCGATTTTCTTCATTGTCTTTGACACGGTAACGGCGTTTCCGAAGGGCTCCCAGGTGTACCGGGCGGTACACGGAGCGCGGGCGATATAAACCACGACGCGGTTCCGGTCCGGCGCTCGGATCACCGACATCCGGTCCGGGTAGTTTTCGGACTTGATTCCACGCGGCGAGGCCGCCGCCGACGACGACGGTGCGCGTCACACTCGTGTGGTTCCCGCGTGTGACGTCAACGTGCGGACGGAATGACGGAGCGATAAAGCCCGCCGATCGCAGAATCGTCTCGCGGGCGGAGGGAACGGGTTACGACGGATTTGAACGATCGAAATCATTCGGACGTAAAAATCGATGGGTTTCATTGGTTTTTTCCATTAGCGTCGAATACGGACGGGTCGTCGATAAAGTCAAACATTATGCGAATTACTATAATATCAATGTATATATTATGTTTATAATGCGACGTCGGAAAAACGAGTCCGATTTCGATTAAACACTGTGTCTGTCGAGCGAATAGCGAAAAATAACGGCGACGGTTAGAAAACGATCAATCGATCAACGTTAATATTATTACGAAAACAAAAACGATTACCGAACGCCTGCAACATAAATACGGTGTGTAGATTCGGAGACGGGCGTTTTCGATCCCCCGCTCGTTCGTCTACTAACCGTGTACCATAGGCGGGAATCAGGGGGGCCTGGGGGGGTTAAGCCCTCCTAAAAGTTTAAAGTACAGTTATTAGCCCTCCTGGCCAGCTTTCTATATCAAATATTGAAAAATATTTGACCACAATAAAAAAATAATAACGACATGGTTATGGTTTTTCAACTAAAACCCGATGTATTATTATGTTGAAGTAATTGAGTTCTGAGTACTTATATATCTGTTTTTAGTTTTTTTTTAATTAATTTTATGAATTTTTCGTAAAAAAAATGATAAAGTCGATTCGTTAATTTCTGTTATGTACACATTATAAAATCAGGACGTATAGAGTTAATAATTATAAAGAGTCGATTGTTACTTTTTTTTTAAAAACATTTCCCAAGAATGGTATAGGTACCATAAACTACAACTAAGTATAAAATATGTATACAATTATTTAAAAACTAATTGATTTACAGTCGTAAATGAAGCGAGTGGCTTTGGTCGGTTTAGGTCTTATGAGCATAAAAAACCTAGCACCCCTCCCGCCGAATTTCCGCCCCTGCCGTGTACACGGTTGTCTCGTATAGGTGCTACAGAATCACATAATGTTACATACACGGTTTTCGGGACTTGGCCGAAAGACCGCGGCGAGATCCGTCTCGGATAATCATCGTCGTCCGACACGAGCGAAACAACGTTTTATCGACATCGTCGACGGGCGATCGACAAAACGGACTCGAGCGCGGTTATCAATCCGTACGTAAGGTCGACCGATAGTCGATGGGGGGGAGAGGGCGTAGGCTTAGGCGAAACGCCGCGCACGGTAAGACAACGCCCGCGACAGGCTGCGGGACACGAAGTACGCGCGCGGCGTTTTGTTCCGGAGGTTTTTTTTTCTTAGTCACGGCGACCGTGACCGCGCGGGGGCGTGATCCGTGCTTGTCGCGGAAACGAAACGCGAGCGTTTGTCCCGCGTAAAGACCGCGTGTTCCGGGTACCTGACCCGAGAGAACGGCACCCGGTACTGTCCGTTGTCGGTGGGGGGAGGGGTGGAGGTAAGGGCCTAAACGTCAGAGAGACTTGGAACGATAAAGATTAAAAAAAAGTGACGTTCGGCGCGCAAAAAGAAAGAATAAAAAAAAAAAATTAGAGTTATTTTTTTTCCCCCCGCTTTGTTCCGTTTCGTTTTTCGTTGTTATTTATGGGTGTCTCGGGAGTGGCCGCACACGTTTCGGAATCCGAGCCGAATTCCTACGCGAGCTCCGGCACGAATCCGAACGCACTACACCGTTTATACGTATTACAGGCGCGCGCACACGGTGCCGTGGTCATAACTGTCCGGTGCCCGGGTGTTATTGTTGCTGATAACGACGAGACGCCGATGTCGTCATTCGTGTGGCCTATAGCGAAATTTCGTAATTTTTTTTTTCCTCGTTTAAAATATGTGAAAAATGCTAATGGCGAGTGAAAAAAAAAAGAAACCTATTCCGTCGTCGTCGTTTTCAAATCAATATACGCGTGTAAAATAAAATAATATAATATCATGTTATACACCGGTGCATAACGCGGCGATAAATTTTGTGTGACCGAATCAAATATTAAATTACGAAAACAAAAATAAAAACCAGTTTTAATACCATCGTCGACTCCTCCGTATGATAATATCGTGCGTGGCAGAAAAAAATAAATAAACAAAAACTTATGGAAAATATTATTCTGAAATCCTACCGCGTTATCATTCGAATAGATTGGATCGGGATGGGGAGCGAACGCCAATTCTCTCAGAACAGCAACTCTTGCGTTGTTTCACTCCACAGCTGAATACTACTGTCCTGTTTGGCTAAACAGGTGTCGTGTGTCCAAAATAGACGTGCAGCTCAATCGGTCGGCGAGAATTATCTCCGGGACACTAAAATCAACTCCTCTACCTTGGCTACCAGTCTTAACAAATATTCCTCCCCCACATGTCAGACGAGAAGACTTCCTAAGAAGAGAATGGGAGAAAATATACACTTAAACTCCTTCCATACCGCTATATGATGATATTGAAAATCTACCACCGTTGAGATTGAAATCACGAAATCCTAGCTGGCCGGATAATTCCGGTACATACCTTACCACCAAAGATCTATGGAAAAAAGAATGGAGTACAAAAAAGCCTTATAATTACGAACTTGTTGAGGATCCGGATGTTAATCTTCCGGGATTTTACCTGCCGAGGAGAGAGTGGTCGAGACTCAACCGCTTTCGACGCGGACAGGGGAGATCAAACGCTAACTGACGAAGAAATGGAAACTGACAGACTCATAATTATTATGTGAAGCCGATGGAATGATCCAGACTATGAAACACCTTGTAGAAGAGTGCTCGGCACACCGTTTTCCTGGATGTGTGGAAAGTTTGCGCGCACTGGAAGCAGACGCCGCCCGTTGGCTGTCCGAATTGGAAAAAGAAGTTTGAATTCGTTCTGATTACTATATTTGTCTTGTTGTTGTTGTTATTGCTATCTATAATAATTCATATTTTATAATTGTTGTCGCCTATATCTTTTGTTTATATGTTTGTTAAATATTTTAGTTTTTACTTGGATTATACCATACGAATATACATTGAATTCGAATAGATATGATACGACGCGACGCGGGGGAAAAGTTTCCGTCGTAAATTAACCGACGACGACGCGGACCGAAATAATATTATGATAAGAGAAAAAATCAATTATAACGGCCGCGGCGTTTCGATTTCGACGGGAAAACACTAGAGACGAAACCCGTACGAAACGGACACGGGACAGAGGACATCGTACGTACGCACGGCGGCGGTGGTGGCGACCGAATACAGAGTTGATCGACCCACTTTGTTCACGGAATGATTTATTAGTGTTTCCGAGACGCCGCGACGGAAAGATTGCGCGATTTGAATGACGACGACGACAAATGTATGTAATATATGTAATGATAACGATTAACCCGCTCTCGGCGCGGCTCGTGAGTATTTCGAATCGATTTGGTCCTACGACTTGGTCCGTTGATCTTCTAAACGGTTCGAAAACGACACGCGCGACGGCCGATTTCAACGGTAAACGCGCGATTCGACGACGGCCGGTCTCGCGTGTCGTACGGAAAAAAAACCAGTCCGATTGGAAAAACAACGACGAGATTCGCGCGCGGAAGACGAAACGGTCGTAACGAAATTACGATCTGACTCTGTGAAACGAAACGACATAATAATATCGTTAAAGATAGTGAAAAAGGAAAACGACGACGACGATCGATTTGGAAATATTACGAGATACAATATCTTAATGTGATGTTTATTTTTTTATTTGACAATATTTAAACGGGCTAAATATACGTTTTATGACGTGCGTTCAATTATTACAGGTGATATTAAGTATGATTTGTAAATGAGTAACGAGCGTAAACAAAAACGGGAGAAAACGGTAGAGAAACAATAATAATATTACAATATTGTCAAGAGAATCGCGTCTCATCACGACAATCGGCGAACGACTCTATTTTAAATTTTTTTAAAATTTTTTTTTCTACTCGAACGTTTCTTTTTTGGGTTCGTCAAAAACGTGTCCGTCGCGTCACCGTTTAGTGTTTCGTTCTGAACGTTCTTACGGTCGCTACATTTCCGCTCTGCCGGCGGCGAGCGAACGAACAAAGAGGTTCGATGTTATTGTTTTTCCGTTCTCGCCGATGGGACAATTACGAGTTTTAACGTGATTTTCGTTTGGATCACGCGAATCGAAAAAGGCCCGAAGGCACCCGGAGACGTCTTCATTATCGAGTTATACATAAATAAATATACGTATATATTATGTATAATACTTCGGGAGTCGACTCGAATATGACAGGATAAACGTGTGAACACGCGTGTGTGTCCGTACGAACGCATCAATCGCGTGTTGGGATTTAATTGAATTTTAATACGAGAAAAGAAAATAGCAGTCTATTGGAAAAGTCGTTTAACTTTTTATTTTTTCGTTTTGCACGACGAGCGTCGTGCCTTAATCGCGAATCAGACACGTACTGCTCGGGCGCGTACACGCGCGTAAAATCGAGTCCGTATTTTCGTTCTCGTCTCTTTCGTTCGATTTACGGATTGATATCGAACGCGTGTCATTTTCGAAAAATAAATAATCGCCGAAAACTCGTTGCGTACGACGACGCGTAGAACAAGACGTGAGAGACCCGTATAATTATATGAAACACGTACGTCGTCGTACATAATACGACGAGTACGGGTGTATAATTTTCTCGCGTCCAACACGAAAATATAATGGCACACGTCTCCGTCGTCGTGCCGTACAAAATACAGACATTACGCGCGTTATACTAGGCTGGTTAACGCGAACGTGAAAATACGACGAAAAAAAACAAAATTAAAAACCGACGAGAAAATAACAACGTTCGCGCCACGCACGCGAAGGCGACGAGTTGTTGAAAATAACACGGTTAGGACCTACCGAAATACCTGTACCCGACACTCGTTGAAACAACCGATTCCAGCGAGCCCAGTGCTGCCTGTAGACGTTAAAATTCGCTCACAAATCACGACGAACGGTCACCAATAATTTACACCGTTTACACCGCGCCGTATCGGTTAGTTCAGTAGGAGTGTAGATTTTTACGCGCAGACGAACTCTCCGAGCTTCCACACGTTGAGTGGTTCATTGGAAAAACCGATTTGTCACACGACAAATAAAAAAAAAACGTTTTCAGAAAAAATCCGTGTGTTGTATGAGAATATTACGGCGTGTAAAATCGCCAAAAGCACTCGATAAAAAATCCATCGATTCGTTTGTTTTTGCCCGTGTTTTAAGTGTGTCGCATTGGTCAACGGCATTTTTCGACAATAAAAAATACGTCCCCTTTCACAAAGATTCGACTCTCGAGTTGTGAGGGGTGATCAACAACGTGAAATCGCCATCGGAAAATTCACTGACGTCGTGAAATTCTATTTCGGTAAAGCCATTATGACGCGTGCAGAAACGGCTTAGAAACTAGGGATGTAACAGAAATAACAGAAAAATATCGTGTCATATCGCACCGGCGGGACAGACCAGTATTTGCGCGCGTACGTGTGTCTGTGTGTGTGTGTGTGTGTGTTTACCTTGCCCGACGGATGCGTCACCGTCGACCGGCGACATTCCCTCTTGTCTTTTCCGCGGCCGAGGAAAAAAAATCGATCGGAAAACAAAAAAAAAACTGCCGCACAGAAATAGAAATTTTTAAAGCCAAAGATCAGACGGGCAAAAAAAAAACGGCTACTGCGACGGAGATGTTGTTGTTGTTATTATTATTATTATTATTTCTATTTTGTACACATGTAGAGTTGTACGCGCCACGGCGGCCGTCGGTAGCACGACCTTGACAGGTCATCGGCCGCCTCACCGCCGCCGCCGCCGCACCGTCGTGATTGACAGACTGGGGCGGTCACGTCACGAGCGGCACGCTGCGGAGTCGGTACACGCGTATTATAGAAAATATTATATATTATTATTGTCGTCGTAGTCGTTCTGTATCATGGCCCTCTACCAGAGGCTTATATATGGGGGGGCTAGTGGGCTACAGCCCCCCCCGGAAATTTCTCAAAATACTTTGAAATTAACCTTCAAACGTTTGTTATATTTTAATGGTGCTTTAGGTTTATTTAGAATTTCATCCAATCGAAATCGAGACAAATTTTATTGCGTTTTTTTTTCAAGTCGTTCTGGCGCATTCTATAAATTAAATGTAGATAGAAACCTACTGTATCTTCTGCATCTTTTTAGTTATTCTAAGTAGCTGTAGTAATTTAACCCTTTTCATAGTAGCTCCTTTCGAAAATATTTTCTATATACGCCACTGCCCCTACCCTTCTCTCTCCTCGGCACCTCGCCCTTACGACGTTTTTCGATATTTCCGCGGACATTTTTCAAACACCGTTTTCTTTCTCCGTCTCGCACGGCGGCGGCGGCGGCGGCGGCGGCGGCGTACTTTGCGGTCACGCAGACGCCCGAAAAATGAGACGTTACACCACGGTACGGTGTGTATACCAAATACGGTTTTTGAAAATCCCTCGAGCCGCCGGTCGAAAACCAAAACGTCGTAGACATTTCAAAGATTCCAAAACGGCGTTCGCCCGTTTACAATGATTTTGGTCTCTCGTCGATCTTGGGACACAGATACGAACCGAATGGAATTTTCGAGTCAATAGTGGATTCAGTTTCAGAAAAACAATACCCGCGTTGTCAAAATTAAATAAAATGACCATGTACGGATTTTCACATACGATTTCATAGTCTGATAGTACTTTGAAGTTGGTCTAAAATCTAGATTCTAGATTCTAGATCTCGAAATCCAGTAATATAATTTATCGATAAACATTTCAAATAATAATTTAATAATTTTTATTAGTTTTATTTATTATTATTATTTTTTTTTTAAATAACTAATTTACGATACTGTTCGTAACGTGCATAATTCCATTGCAGATGGTCTCATATAATTGTGATCTAGAAAAATCCGGTACGTTTTCGGTGTACGCATAATAACATATAAAACAATAATTTGTTATTATTTTCAACAATGTTAATAATCTGCTATTGTTCCGTCGAGGGTTGCTCGGTTGAATCGGATTAAATTAATAGAATCGGTCAACGCGAGACACCAGGTGACAACTGTTTTAAAATTTACCCGGATCACGTTTTTAATGAGTTATTTATGAATCAGGAACTCTTAAAAAACACTTCTTATAAAATATTGCATTTTCGCCAGTAATCGATTATCATCGAAAACCTCGATAATATTTAATTGGAGTTCCGGGTCTAATGGATCACGGTATTCAGTTTACACGTGCAGCTGTAGGACATTATAGATTATAATGCGATATAAATATGTCACGTTAAATTTATTTTATTTATTATTTTTTTTTTTTATTTATATTGGTACTTGTATAATACATATATCTCGCACGTCCGTTATAGTAATGATTTCGTTGTTAAACTATGTTTTTTTTTGTCTGTCTAGTTTTCGACACACCAAAATACCATATTATACAACTGTGCAATAACATGACGTCGTTTTGTACGTGCGAAATTATTAACACGAATAATAAGCGTGATATGAAGGTGTGTGTGTATGTGTGCGTGTGTGTGTATGATCACTATAATATAACAATGACGTGAAAAACTAATATCGCAAAAACAAAACTTGATATTACGAATAATGTGTGAGGCCGGACGAGTTTTGCAGATTAACACCATAATATCACGTGTCAAAAGATAAATAGTATATTATTTTAATCGATAACCACGCACATTATATCGTACGACGGTTCAAAGAAAACGATCTAATTACACATTATTACACGTGTAACTATAATATGTCTGTGTACGCGTACAGGTATACACACACACTCACACACAAGCACACGCGTAGGTTGTAAGTAGTTTATGATTTATCTATTTTTCTTATACCTATATTGCAACTGACCAGACAACGTCTCTCTCTCTCTCTCTCTCTCTCTCTCTCTCTCTCTCTCTCTCTCTCTCTCTCTCTCTCTCTCTCTCTCTCTCTCTCTCTCTCTCTCTCTCTCTCTCTCCCTCTCTCTCTCTCTCTCTCTTTCTCGTTTAAACTTCTTACAAATTACATAATGCAAAGCCACGCAGACACTTGAGTAATACATTTTGTTTTGTCAACAGCGATTGTTTCACACGGTTGAATAAAAGAAGAAAAAAAGGTTCCGATATCGTACACAGTCGTGTATCACGAACCCGAGACAACTGTTACTGACTAATTCTTATGATAATAAAGTCAAAATTCAAATGGGGAATAACGCGTTTTTGGTAATTTTTTTTTAACTCGACTACACGTCTACGTCATTACAAAATCGCAATTTGGGAAACTCAACTCGTGTTTTGTATGGGTTTTGTACAAAATAAAAATAATCTAATGGCGTGTGGAAAAAAAATGAATAGTTATCGTCATGACACGGCCAAAAAAGACGAAAATTATAACACAGCGATCTGATTATCCGTTTTGCGTCATCCGTCACGGCTCAATCCGAGGATCGTGTTTTTTTTTAGATTTCACCCCCTCGTGGACAGGAGCGGTATCGATCATTGTCGATAAATGAAATTTCCAATACAAATACACAATATGTGTGTGTGTGTGTGTGTGTGTGTGTGTGTGTGTGTGTGTGTGTGTGTGTGTGTGTGTGTGTGTGTGTGTGTGAGTAATATAGGCGTGGGTGTGCGTACGACCCGTTTGCGGTAATTTCCGCAAGCACACGGGCCACGATGCAATTATCATATTGCACCGTATATGATAAAAATTGTACTACAACGGTGTTGCGCACTCGAGTCGATAAATCGCCGCAGCGAGACGTCCGGGGGGGGATTTGAAAGGCGGATAAGATAAAGTTTTTTTTTTTTTTTTACTTTGCCAGCGTGATCCGTGGAAATCCGTCCGGACACTCGGCACGACAATATCGTGAGATTATTTATTCGTACGGTCCGCAAGATCATTATTGGTACGACGCGCACCTTTTTTTCCGATCCGAACGCGTGTGAAAAAGTCCACGTCCGTCCGCGCTTCGAGCGATGCGATTACTCATTACTTGTTGCAAAAACGCAATTAAAAAAAGACAATGACGTTTGCGCCGACACGTGCGCGGCTTACAACGAGGACCGCGAGCGCACGGCCGTGCGAACACATTCCGACCGTTTTTTTTTTTTTTTTTACGACGAAAATCCGCGTGTTCGCCGACGTTACTCGTCGTGGCTTGACGCGGTCGCGGTGACGGATTCGACAGGGACGGTGCGACGATGCGCTTATCCGTCGGACTTTTTTCGTTTTTTTTTTTTTGTTTTTTTTTTTTGTCAGTCACCGACCGTCGTGACGATAACATTATGCGACGAACGTGACAATACGCGATTTTCAGCGGTAAAGCTCGTCGGATCGTACTCGTGATACCGATCCGTCACCTCTCGGACGGTCAGATCCGCCACCGCCCGCTGTATGCGTACGACGATCCATTTGAGTTCTCGTGTTCCTCGATTCATAACGTTCCACAAAGGTTTTGGCGTCATGTCCTAGGCATGTCCGTAAGAACTGGCGACACGTCTTCCTGAGTACTGCCAATCGACTATAACCAAGGACCAATGTTGTCGACCAATGAGTCCCCAGACGGAGGAGTGATGTGTTTTGCACGTACGTTGTTCACGAGTTTTCTGATTCTCTCCGACTAATTCGTGAAATATTCACGAAGCTGTAATGAGTAAATTGTCGTCATGTCCTAAAGGCAGCGCCTTGTCGAGTTGGCCGTATGTGTCGCTGTCTTTTGCTGCTTCCTTTAGTTACTGGTATGATTCGCAGCCCATATTTTCTTTTATATCGTGGAAATAATCTGTTCTAGGTCTTCCTCTTGGTCTTCGTCCCATTATTCTTCCCTCAAATATATTATTAAGAAAATCATTGTGACGAACGACATGCCCAATAAGTTTGATATTCCTTTCTGTTACGTGAATCATTAGACTTATTTTCTCTCCTATTTCATCTAGAACTCATTCATTTGATTTCCATTTTATCCCGTTGGTCTTGATCGTCTTCCTCCACCACCACATTTCCATCGCTTGCAGATTGTTTTTATCTTTTTGCGTGTCATTGTCCGCGTCTCACATCCATAACATAAGATACTCCATACGAAAGTTCTAATAAACTTTTTACGAGTTTCAAGTTTGAGGTGTCTATCAGTAAGTATATTAAGAAAAGCTTGTTTGGCGAGAGCTATTCATCACTTTATGTCCGCTGTTGATTGGTTTCTATTCGCAATTAAGCTTCCCAGATAGCAAAACGCATTGACTTGCTGTATCGGAATGAGTAAATAGACAGACATTTATATATATATATATACGAAACTGCCGTACAACGCGACGGGAGAGGATACCTGGTGACACAAGAACGAAACGTCGAATGAGACGTTCGTTTATGATTGTAATTAATTTTTGGTTTTTTTTTGTTTTCTTTTACTTCAAATGTAGTTGTCGGATAGATCTCTCGAAACGTTTTTTTTTTTTTGAAGGGAAAGTGGACGGTACGTAAATAAATTTAAAAAATTTTTAAAAAGGTTTCGGCGACTACATTAGATTCGTCACGTCATCATACACCGCACGTTTACACGTACCGACGAGGTACGACTCATCGTCATCCGCCTAAAATCAACCCTATGTCGACGACGTGATTTGAAACAAAAATCGCGCGTATAGTCCCGAACGATTGAAAACGCGTCTAGAAAACACTCCGTGCGCGCCGTGTAAAAACGTGAGGCGACAACAACGCGAACACGCCCCGGCCACAATACGAACAATACGAATAATAATACAGTAATAATGAAACAAACCGCCGTGCACTCGAACGCATTCTGTCGGTTCCATTTGCGTCGTCGTGTTTTATGTTTTTCAAAGAGATAGCGCCGTCGCCGGCGCGTCGACCACGCAATCACTTTCTTCCCACGCAAACGCCCGTCTATTATTACTGACTTGCCGATGAAAACGAAGACGTGTCGCTGTTATTGCTGATATTTTTATTATCATTGTTATTTTAATTATAATTATTATTATTATTATTATTATTGTTTTATCATTGTCTCGCGGACGCTGGCTCGGGCCGAGATGATCGATAATATTAGTGTCATTGATAATCAGCGCCGTTTGATCGCGAAACAACAAAATATAATTATCGTTGACGGATCACACCGTACGTGTTCGAAAACGCACGCACGACACGCGCGATAAGGACCACATCTCGACAGTGTTGTTTCTCGACTCGTCGGGATCGTCTGTGCCCCGGGCTCCTCAGAGGTCGCCGTATTATATAATAATATTACACCGGCGGCGGCGGCGTCGTATTAATATAATAATAATATTCTGTCAATAGCGACGATCGATGGCTCTTCAGTTTTCTCAAAAAACGTCCACTCCGATATTTCCCACGGCCGGTTCCGTCGAAATAACTCCGTACGAGGTTTACGCGTTTAGCAATCACCGGTCTGCTGGCGAGGCGGCGCCTGCACGTCCGTTCCGTCGACATCCGAGTAAAGGTCTCCGCGAAACATGGTCCGATTAGGGCCATTTATTCGTCACAGCTCCCCCGAAAATAATAAATCTCTAGTCGCGCTGCCCGTGCGTATCCGAATCGGACGATAATCGAACGATAGTTTACTCGAATTACTCACTGTCGTCAAAACCGTACGGACGTGAGCCTGACGCGTCTGAAATATTATGTCCGCCGTCGATCACGAAAATCTGGTCGAAACCCTTTTGACATACGGCGCAGAACGTTGCCGTTTTGACCGGAGTCTGTTCCGTCTCTTTCGTCTGGCGTCACACGTCCGTTATTGCGCACAGGGTGCGACAAGACAGCGCGGAGAAACGGCGGTTTTGCACGCGCGGGTTCACGCGATAAAACAGTGTCACGCGTTTGTGACGGACCCTGTGATCGCGTTACCAAACGTACTGAGCGTGTACAGCGCACGAGTCGAAGCGGTTTTTTCCGTTTCGACGACACTCGAAGGTGCATTAAAGACGGCGAAAAGTGGTAAAATCAAAAACATTTTCGAGAAACACTTTCGGTGTGACTAATTGTTTACTGTATTTTTTTTTTGCGTGGGGGAGGAGAGACGTATAATAACGATTAATTTCGTTATACGAGCGAGAGTAAATTATAATTTACACCCATAAGGCCATAAAGATAGATTTAATCAATATTACTGCTCGAGGCATTGACGTGTAGTCCACTCATATAACAGCGCTTCGGATGCACTGGATGCACTCGCCGACTTTAATTGCGTGAACTCACGGAATCGCCCGACGCGGACGATACAAATTAGTATTTTTAGCTGTTAAAAAAAAAAAAAAGAAGAAGAAGAAGAAATTACATTCAATGAATCGGTTTTGATAATCTCGTTTTGAAGTTATATAATAAGTAATAATAATAATAAGAAGAAGATCTAAGTGTGATAAAGATGTATGCGTTTGAAAACTGCGTAGTTATAATAATTAATAAAAGCAATTACCTATCAGGTTCTCGAAAAGAAAATCTACATGAATCATTCTACTCGTAGTTACACTTTTAAGTAAAAATGTATCACTACGAACGACACTGTTTTTTTTTTTTTTTTTTGCAGCATCATATAATTCCATAAACGTAATTATATTATACAATATTACAACGCGTCGACTCTCCGTAATATTATTATGTGACACCGTTTCGTGTCAAACGTATCACCCGACATAACCAGTTTGCGAAACTGGAACCGTGTATACTATTCGTCCTCGATCGGTTCCGAGTCAACCGAAACGGGATAAGTTTTTCAAATAACTTCCGAGCGTCGGTTCACGAATTCACTCTCGAAAACAACGTTTGCGACGTCTTTTCAATACGAACTTTCGCCTTTCGGTATAACGTGTATGAGTATCACTTTAAGACTTTTGCTGCGGTTCGTTTTATGTAATTCATCCAATTAACGGGTTCAATTATGCTCCATTACAACACTATTAATTATTTATCGTGCATGTACTCGATTACCGACTGTGTAAATTAATTTACGCATTTTCGCAGAGCTGGGTTATAATTGTACACCTGTAACCCCAAGTAAGTTTCGTCGTTGTTTTAAAAACAACAACGATTCGAAAAGAAATAAAAATGCATATATTGTGTGATGACGATTAAATAGGAACGTGGCGACGGGCCAAAAACCGTGTAGGGAAAGGACACGTGTAACGTTAAGTAGGACTACCTGTGTGCCGTGAAGACGAACAAGTGAAAGATGAACATGACATATATATTATATGTCAATAAATAATAAATATATATTTATACGCGGTACGCGCATGTTTCGTATGCGCATACAAGTGGTTTTTCTTCTAAATAAAAGATAAAAAAAATAATAATAATAAATACGATAATAAATTATTTACGATTGATAATGTATTTATTACGTGGGATTATTAGGTAAGACCGTTCGAAGCCGCAACACCTCTACTGTCGTATACGATGGTTCGAAGTCTCTGGTTCCTCGCACATCGCCAAGCATGTATAATTAAATCCGTTATGGACGCGTACAGTAAAACCACTGCAGAAGCGTGTTTTTAATAGTTTCATAATAATTAACAGTGTTACGGCGTCTTGGTACGAAGTCACTCCGCATTGCCGATCAACCGTGAAACGGTCGATTTAAACGGCAAAGTGGTGATTCCGCGGCGGAACCGATTGTCCGGAATATCAGTCCGATCATTATTTTGATGTGTACACGCGTCTATCGAAACGGGAACGGTCATCATAATAATATTGTCCTCGAATTTCTCGCGATGACGCGTTCGTAACACAACTCTCCGTTCGACTTTTACCGGTTTGTTAATATAATAATAATTGTGCGCACGCATCGTGATTGATGAAAAAACGATACAACAGTGATGATGATAAACATCGAAATGACAATGATGGAATATGCGTCTCGGTTTCGAGTGAAAATCGAGCGATCGTTTCACAACGATTTTTCATAGTCACTTCGATCGCCGTGAATACGAATCGGGGGTGCCTTTCGTATGTCCGACGTATACGCAATCTTCTCCGAAAATATAATAACACCGATCGATCGTAAAATTTAAATACACGTTCAAATATGTGTATTTATATGTGTGTGTGTGTGTGTGTGTGTGTGTGTGTGTGTGTGTGTGTGTGTGTGTGTATGTTTCGAAGCGTCCTAGTTGCTTGAGTCTTATTCAAATAAAACCGGTGTTGTGTACTGGGTGTCGTCTGACGTAGAGACGTAAAGATGTGTCGATATTTCTCTTGCGAATTGTGCACATGAATCCAAGGCTGGTCTAACCACTAGGCGCGGATCAAAAGCGGGGGGCTAAAGCCTCTTAGTCACATTTTGATGTATTATACGCATATATGTACTAAAATTATATTTTTCGTCTTCCTGCGAGTATAAAATAGCCCCCATTTCATATTTATAGATCCGAGCCGGCTAACAACAATATTAATTTTTAACTGAATCAAATTAATCAATTGTTTTTTTTTTTTTTTTTTTTTAATTGTGTTTACAGTTAATTATGATTTTAATACTTCCGCAAAACAACAGTTCAATTAACAAATTTTAATTGGTTTACTTAAATTTCAATAGATATTTTTCTCGAACAATGAAAACCAAGACTAAATATGCAATAAAATACGTTTACGATACGATCGACTATGATAACTCGAATTTGACGAAAAACGTATATAAATAAATTAATCGAGCTAAAACCAAATTGATTTAAAATTAAAACTGGCGTGAGTTACGTTAATTGATAAGTGTCTAGCCTTGCGTGGATCGTTATTGACGACCATTATATTGTTATCTCACGCTTATTAGTGTTGTGCGAACGTAACACGGAGAAACGGAATATCGCAAAACGCCGCGTCGTGGAGGAAGCGCGCGCGCGTATCAGCGTCTCGACCGCCGGCGGAATTTACACGGGAAAAAAAGAGCGAATATTTACACGGTGATTTATGGCGCGTACTCGTAGAGACGTTGTCCGAGATGAATTACCCTAATAATAAAACGCTGTTATGTAAGTGAGACGCGTGCGTGCCGGCGTCGCGGCGTCCGTCCCGTGAACGTATTTATACATTTTATTTATTTATTTTTTTTTTTTTTAAAGCGATAGTTCAAAACGAGTTTTTATGAACTTGGCCCACTTCGGCTATCAATCTCGAGAGTAAACGCGCGCACGCGCGCGTACAACGAAAACAAATAAATAAATAAACTCGCTCTCCGATATTTCAGCAGCATACATTAAATTATTATTATTATTATTATAATTATTCTAAAAAAGCGACGTCGACGTTCTCGAGAGTGTACCGCCCGTGTGCGTATACATACGCATACCTACCTCCACGACGGCTCTTAAATTGATTAACGTCTTTGAGAAACGCCGAGCGCTGTAATTTCGACGACGACACCGTGCAGCGGCGCACACGTCATGCGGGTTGCAAAACACGTCGTTAAAGTCTCCTCTCCGCCGACCGGTCGGTTAACACGCGCGCGCACAAAATGTACGTATGGGGGGGCGCCCGTGCCCGTGCCGCGGACAAGACGTTTCGTGTCGTCGGCCCGTCGTCGCCCGTCCGGTCGCGAAACCCTCGCGACGCCTATTACGCCACGTCCAGTCGTACACGCGTTTACACACGCGCCGTCGTCGTCATTATTCAATAACACCGTCACACGCGACACGTACGCGTCGAAATCTACAGCCGCGACGGCAGTTAGAGATTTGGCGATTTCGACGAGGGCCCGAGTGAGTCCATCGCGGTGATTCCCGCGAAACTGCCCCCCCTACCCTCTGAACGATAGGGGCGGACGACCGCTCCCGCCCGCGTGACCATCGACTCCCGCACGGAGACTTTGACGCGCCTCGAAAGTGCTCAAAAAGCGAGCTCAACAGCGGTTAGAAACGCGGTTCCGGTCTCATACGGGCCGTGATTCGTCGACGTGTGGTGTGGGGGTGCCCGACGCCCATAAGTCCGACACACTTCGCGTCTTCGGTCGGTCTGCATCGGGTCCTCTCGATTTCGACGAACCGCGCTTTCTCGACGTGACCTCTATGGGAATCGACCGGCTAAACGCTACATGTGGAACTTTGCGTTTTCTCGACTGAATTTTTAATCCGTACGCAAACCTACCGTTTTCACTTTCAATTTATTCGCGTTTCGCATGATTCTGAACCGTGTACGTTTTACTCGACGATACGCCTCGGCGAACGTACTCGTAGCGTTATCATGCAAACACGGGCATTGCACACGCGAATGAATAAAATCACCGCGCCTTTTGCGTGGTCAACACGAGGTCCTCGCGTCAAAACGTCCTCGTCGCCTAGCAGTCGGTCGGGTTTTCGACCGAACACGACGCTTAAACATCGCATGGCATGACGTGTAAGCGTCTGAACACGATTCCGAGGCGTTCAAGTCTCTCGAATCACGAGCGACGTTCGGCGGAGTAAACGACATCGTCCAAAAGCGCGTCATCATTGCCGGTGTCATCGTAGTCCTCACGATATAACAGGCGATTTTTATCCCTCCGGTAAAAATTTCCTAGAATATTATTACCAGGGGTAAAAATATCCAAGGCTATTTTTACCCCCAGTAAAAGTGTGTGTGTGTGTGGGGGGGGAATAATATCCTAAGCAATTATAATCCCCCCGTTAAAATTATCTTAGGTAATTATTACCCCACCCCCCGGTAAAAATATTCGACCAGGGGGTAAAAACATCCTAGGATATTATAACCGGAGGGGGGGAGGTAAAAATAATAGGAAGTATAAAAATCCTATGACACCGATTTCCAATATACGGGTTTCGTACTATTTTCGCCACTCCATTTCGATATCGATATCATCGTTGTTCTCATTGTCACACGTCGTTTGCATTGTGTTTGCATACGTATTGTTCCGGTCGATTATTATGCCGACGATTTCGTTTTCAACACGAGGAGGCGTCGTCTATTTTCGAAACTGGCTTTGGTGCCAACGACCATCGTCGTCGTCGTCGTTGCGAGCGCACAGACAGGCGTGATACAATAGCGATGCAATCGCATTGTTATAACGATACGATTACCGCCGGATAACGAATAATGTCATAATAACCCGTCGACGTCTCGAAAATAAAAGCCACCAATGTCATTCGAACGGCTATGGCGGTCGTCGTATACGCGGGTGTGATAATACCGCCCGCGTTACGAGGCGGCCGTCGACGGGTCGAGTGTTTTCACCGCCGTCGGATTGAATCGGAAAATACGGTTCCGCGTTACTTGATCCCCGTCGTCCGTTTGGCGATTATACGTGTGTTATTATACATTGCGTCCTGCTCGGCCGACGTCCGGTACACGACGCACTGCGATCGCAGATTGATTTCCGTCCGGAAAAAACAGGTAGTTTGTATTTAAGTGGTTGTTTTTTGTTTTAGATTCTGAGTGAAGCGAAGGATCTTATGGTTTTACAATGATGTTTATTTATTTTTTTTTTTTATTTTTTTTTTTTCTGTAAACACTTTTTCGTATAGAAATCCTTGTCCAAAAGTTTCGTCCAGCAATTTTTTAGATTTGAAATTGAACTGAGATGGTACTTTAGAGAGGTCATTTTTCCAAAATCTCCATATTTTTTCCAGTAATCAAGAATAACGATCGAAAAACTGAGTGAAAACAGTAAAATCGGTAAAAATTCGCCGTAAACGAGATTTTCACTGTTCAGATTTTAGGTATTTAGTCATAAATCGAAAAGTTTTGAAGCTAGAAACTTGAAAATTTTATCCAATATCAAATACATACTTTTTTATATTGGACAACATTGTCAGAACAATTATAGCAATTTTGACTTAAATATAGAACTTTTAATTTACCAAATTGTTTGAAAGTTTTTATGTAATATAATTTTAAATATTTGACAAAAAGTTCTGAAAATGTAATATGACCTTACTCATATACCTACCTAATTATCCTAACAAAAGTTCAAAAATCGTTAGTCAGGATTTTTTTTTTATACACACTTTAATAAATTATTATACGATTTTTTACGATATTGTCTGATTTCTTTTAAGTTTATTTCTAATGAGTTATAATTGTTATAACGATTGAAGTTTAAATGAGTTACATCTAATTGAATATTTTATGAGGGTTTAATTACAAAAAAACTCACCAAAAATTATACAAATAACCGTAAAATACGTAAATAGTATTTAAATAATAATACATTATATTACACTGAAGCTTTGCTCAGAATCGTTTTATACTAAAGAAATGAGTCATCATTTCTTTAAAACTTAATACATTCATCACCAATATCTTGTCCGAGGACCGAAGGGACGAAGGACGAACTTGTACCACCATCATCTCACTTGCCAGCTTTTTTATCTTTTATCTTATCTAGATAAATAAATTTGAGTTATCTAAGTCTTTATTTGAGATAAAAATTTCATTTATCTAGATAAATCTAAAAGATACATTTTTTTGTGAAAATTAACTACATTTGTTTGAAATCGTTTCATTTTTATTCTCATTGTCTCAGGCATAATTCGTATGTAAAATACAATCCTGGGCTAAAAATATATGAAAAAAAAAATATAATATATTTATATTATATATATATAGTTATTCTGAAAATACTATTTATTAAATTATTCCTGTTTAATTATCAATATTCTGTATTAGCCATTAGGTTATAACTTATAAATTATATTATATAAAATATACAAATTCATGTATATAAAATATAAATATCCTAAATTACTGTAGTTGTAACTTGTTTATTGCGACCTTTGTTATAGCGTTTCGACGAGCTATAGCTACTCGCCGATAGTTGTTTTTACTGGAACGCATAGCTCGAAAAGCATCGCATACATAAAAGAAGTGATGCGTACGCGTGCGTTCGCCTAAAAACGTTCAAAAATGTTTGCTAACGATAACAGTATAACACTGTTATCGTTAGCAAACGACTTTATAACAAATCGTGGCTAACAGGGTTGGCAAAATCCCACCAAAACCCCAAAAACCCCAAAAACTCAAAAACCCGTTGATGTTCAATTCATCAAATTGATTTTGTGTAAGTGGGCGGTTTTATCTGAACTCATCTGAAACTTTTTTTTTTTACCTACTTGTAGTCAACTAACAAACAAAACTACTAAACGCTATAGGTACACTTTGAAAAAAAATTAGGCAAATTTCTAAAACTCAAAAAGCTCAAAAAAAAACCCCCATGATAAAGCTGGGTTTTTTCAATGGGTTTTTCAAATATTGAGTGGATTTAAAACCCAGGAAAGCAGCCCGGGTTTTTTCGCGTTGGGCTAATTTCGCGCCAACCCTGGTGGCTAAAAACACACGTGAAAGCGGGAACTGACAAAAAAAAGATAACGGCTGAAACGCGTTTCGGCGGACTCGTCAAAAGTCGCTTGGTTACCGCGTCGTCGTAGCACGGACGTGTCGCCGCGCCCGGTCGGTCGGTTATCATTCGATCAGTTGACATCGCGAAACTAGCTTTCCGCATCGACCATTCGTATACGATTCTCCGGTATCATATATCATTATAGCGTACCTACACAGTTTTTCGTACACGAACTCGATTTTGTTTTCCGTACGTGATTCGCGTTCACGATACGCGCGTGATCTTTCGGATTTTCTATTTTTCTCGCGGGGTTTTGTACTCTGTTTTTCCGTTTTTTTGTTTTTTTGATTTTTGATTTTTGATTTTCACGTTTCGCCGCCACGACCACGACGATGCCTCTGTCATCGGCCGAAGACGATTACGCGGCCGTCCAGAAGATCGGTGCGGACTTGGCGCGGCTGTTTTACGGGCGCCTAAACGTCACCAGGAGAGCCGCCTCGGTGACCGACATGTTCGCGGAGCGCGCGCGTTTCCACTCGACGGACGCGCGCGAGGTCGGCCCGGCCGTCGGTCGCGCGGCCGCGGTGGACGCTCTCCGGCGTTTCTGCCGCGAGCACGGCGGCGAGGCCGGTCGCCTGGTGTCCGTGTGGTCGGTGGACGCGCGCGCCGACGGGTGCAGTTGCGGCCACGACGGCTGCGGCGGCCACGGCGACTGCCTTCGGTACGAGATCTTCGTGCGCGCGTCGTGGACGTCACCGCCGGACGCGGAGGTCGCGGCCGCGGCGCCGACGGCTTTTGTCCAGACGTTCCGGGTGCGCCGTCCCCGCGACCACCGCGAGCCCCTGGAAATCACCAGCACCACGGTGAGGACCACGCCCGAGGTGGCCGTCGACCCCTCGCCGGCACGGGCGCAGGCTCCGGCGCACACACGGCCGTCTCCGCGTGGTATGTAAACGCTTATCGTACTACTGCAGTTCTCGTGGTCACCTGAAAACACGTGCCCCCACGGGGACTCGGGTAACTTTTTCTCAAAAGGGGGAGGGGGTTGAAAAAATGACGACCCACAAACTTACGGGGCTTTACGAAAACTCCTGCTCGTGTTTATATGACGGTTTTCGAAATCCAGACACTTTTTAAACACACCGTCACTGGTGCATTTATATTGGTCGTAAATGATTATTTTTGTGATTCTTCGCTTAAATTTGCTTTTCGAAAAAAACTCACTCCTCGTATGGTGATAAATTTGAATTTTTTTTTTTTTTGTCGTAGTAAAATGTAGTACTTATTGGGGAGAATATTTTCAAAAAAAAAAAATAAAAATATTACCTAACTAAAAACCAAAACAAAAATTTAAAAAAAAAAAAAGAGAAAATTGATCATATTTAGACTTTTAATATAACATTCAAAAATATACATTTTCGAAATACAAGTTCAAGTTAATCTTTTTTAAAAGTTTTCTGCTTTCCGAAAAAAAATCTAAATCATAGACATGTGGGAATTTTTAAATTACATTTAAAGTAAATCAGAAATCAATCGAATATTAAATATTACAAATAGAATATACCTCACTTAAATATGATATTTACTATAATATTTTGCTGCTATTAATAATATAATGAATGTAATCAGAAGTACATCATTTATGTATCAACAAGTCCCGACTACTACGTTTATCGCCTTGTCGAGTTTTATGTTCAAAATTCTAATCACTATTCACTTCGTATTTTTTATTTCTTCCATTTCATTTTTTGGAAATTATTTCGAGTTTCGACCATTTATTAGTGTTAACTGCATGTATTTTCACGCTCTCAGCCCTTTCAGAAGGTATTTAAAATCAAAACTTCCACCGGAAATTCAAAGGGTTCTAAATGGAACGTTCCTTATCGCATTCCGAATCCTAACAAGTCCATTCCCTCCCGTTCCCTCCCACTTATTAACCGACGAGGATCAAAAAATAAGTTTCGTCGTGTTAAATTTCCATCGACGTGTTATTTCATATGTTTTCCGCCGGCAGACAGGGAGCTCATCGCGGACGAAGGCGTCGCCGTTACCGCTGCCGTCAAGCCCCCGGGGCCATCCGGTATCGCCGTGAACGCGGGGCCTTCCGGTGCGGGCGTCGGGCCCCCGGGGCCATCCCACGTCGCCAACGCGTTCGCCAGGCCGCCCCTCGTCGGCAACAGGCCGCACCGAGGCCGGTACGGGCGCCAGGAATACAGCGCGTACCAGAGCCGCGTGGAGGCGTTTTTAAAGGGCTCGTCCAAAGCCGATGAAGGCAGGCCGGCCGCCCGGCTGCGCGTCGACGGCCTCGACGCGTCGTTCAATGTGCACGACTTGCACGCCGCGTTCGGCCGTTTCGGCACTGTGCTGTGGGCCCGCATCGTCCCCGCGGCCAAGGGCGCCGGCCCCGGTCTCGTGGGCAACGTGTGTTTCGACCGGACGGACGCGTTGAACCGGGCCCTGGACGAACAGCGCCGGGCCCGCGGCTGCATCGTCCGAGGCCGTCGTCTGCTGGTCAGCAGACTCGAGGAGGACCCGTGAAAATTATAATAACACAATATTCAATCATCATATTACATATTATACAATTATACAATATGTCTTCTTCTTCTTCTTCTTTGTAATCGACCATTAACACGTTCACGGCCACATGTCAACTTTTGTTTTTTTTTTTTTTTTTTGCGAAAAAAATCATACTTCCAAATCAACTACGCGGATGCGGGTTTTATTAGTTCTCGCACTCGTACCTTGATCGAAAACCGCGATTCGCGGGTGCGTTCTCGTCGTTCTCGACGTCGAGACGCCGTTTTCGTATCGTTATGTAGGCGTTAAAAAGGATCTTGGAAATAAAAACGTATGCACTAATGGCACGTACACGAGGATACGATAATGTAATAATATCGGTGCGCAGTCGATCGACGAGTCGGCGTCGTTAATCCGTCGACGGTATACGGGCGTCGAGTGGCTTTGTTCGAACGGGCGAGAATTAATCGCTAAAATCTAAATCCTTATTTATCGAGAGGATCTACGGCGGCTACGGGTATAATTCGCGCGAAACGATACCCATATTATTATATTATAACGCTTATTGGCGATTTCATACCGAGTGCCATTAGCATCGAGATCGTCTGTCTGAAATGTATGATTAAGCTATACATAATACACGTCACAACACAATGTAATAAACTCCGTGTTATGCGAATTATTAAAAAAAAAAATGATTGTAAACACGTGTAAAAATAAAAAAATAAATAAAAAACATAATAATAACGTACGCGCGCGCCCGTCAACGTTAAATGAAAATATGATACAGCGATCCGGGCTGCACACACACACACACGCACGATTATCTCGTGAACATTCTATAGCGAGTCGTTACGGCGGGTCCTTGAGTCTTTCGGACGTGGAATTAATACAATGCGCCCGGCAGCTATTACGGAGATTTATGTCGGGTGTACGCGCATCGATCGGCGTCGTATTATCAATTATCATGATCGACTACCGTACTCGGGCAGGTAATAAGATCGATTAACGTCGAGGTTAGCAACCCTCTGCGCGCCCCGACGAACGTTGTCGGTACGGAGTAGATTTTCAACGACCACAAAAGGAAACGACGATATTTATTAATTTTGCGGAATCAATCCGAACCGACAGAAAATCGATCGATCTCGTGATGGCGAATATTTTTGCGACGTCTGTCGAAGTTGACCACTCACGATGGGTAAAATCTTTGGAAATCCGAAAATGGAAGTTGAAGGAAAGCGGAAGTAAAAGGAGAAAACGAAAGTGTTCGTCCGTCTATGTTTTGGCTTTAAAAAAGTAGAACTTTGTGTCACGAATCAATGAATATAGGTTCGCTTTCCCGGAAAAGAGAAAAACGATTTTTTTTTTTTAAATATCGATTTAATTACAGTTACAATATGATATTTTAATTCATTGATCGTGTACAAAATCGTTTTTTGCGCTATAACAATTAACGCGAACGTTTCAATCTAATTTTAAAAAACCGTTTAGTCTTAATAACTCGACGAATCGACAAGTGTGCGCCATACTCGTTTGCATGAAACGCGCAAAAAGATCACTAA
Organism: Therioaphis trifolii; assembly: GCA_027580255.1. NCBI lineage: Eukaryota > Metazoa > Arthropoda > Insecta > Hemiptera > Aphididae > Therioaphis > Therioaphis trifolii. Next base: position 24,065,365 of record CM050406.1, read on the forward strand.
CAGTAGCGTACACTTTACACGCGAAGTCTATCCCGTCGTCCGTCCCTACCGACACTCGCATCGAAACTAGTACGTATTAACCGCCGGATTATTGTTACGACGTGCTGAATTTCGATTGTTATTTTATACACAATGAATTTCGTTTCGTACCCGTTCTGGCGCGGTGGTACGCGCACGGTCTCTCGCGTAGAAGTGTTTGCGACCCGCATCGACGACTCGTGTCTCTGAATCGGCATACGCATTATATTATACATTGCACGTACGTAGCGAGATGAGTTCAATCCGGTTTCGAGAGTAAATAAATTATCCGTTTTAATCAAATCTCCTTGAACGTTTTATAATAACCCGTATTTAACTTTTTTGTTTTAATGTTACTCCGGCCGGAGGAGTATTAATGAAAGTGTAATTAACTTTTAGAGCACAGCCTTCGAGTCGGCGTGTGAGTGTGAGTGTGTGTGTGTATACGAATGGCAGAATAACTTGAGAAAAAATCGTAAACTAAATACACGGGTACCCACATTTATGAATTATAATTATTGTTGTTATTATTATTATAGAGTGGTGTGCAAATTATACACGCAATGTGATGTATACGAATTACAAGAGCGTATAAAGGTAAACAGTCGAGAAGAAGGCGATCGTTTTACTCGTTACGGGCAATACGATTTATTACGAGCGGAATAATACGATAGAACGATTGTTCGTAAAGTTTATAATAATCCGCGACCTTAACAATATTTTTTAACACGCCCGACGTTCAGAAAAGTCTTCAGTCGAAGAAATTTTCTCGTACCTGGATATTACACGCGCATCTACCTTGAACTATATTACGTCGGATCTATTAATTTATAACGTTTTTGGTATAATATAGTCGACGAGTTTGGTTCGGACACTCCCTACGATTATTTTCGTCATTTGTAATGATCGGCTTTATCGTCGTAACTCTATAAGTCATTGCAGTATGACACATATTATGTGTGCACATCTCACGGCGGAATAAAAATGAAAAGCGAATTTTACCGTTTTTATCTCCACTTGTCATAATAATAACGCGCACTATTGTATTATTATATTGCGAACCCGAACCCAAATCAAAATTTCAAGTCTTCCGCCGACATCAAGTACAACTCGTGGGGAGACATGGGTAAACGGAGAGTTTCTTCAAGAGAAAACCAAAAAATTAGAAAATTTGCCTCATCTTTCGACACTGTTCAAACGTCAATAAAGGTGCAGACTCCGTATGAATACGAGTCTTAAAAGGAAAATTAAATTTTTTTTAAAAGGTTTTTTAGCATTATTACGTATTTACATTACAACAGCATTTTTTCGGTTTTTTTTTTTTTTCTTGAACTCGACAAAAGAAAGTGACGAAAATAACAAGTGAATTATCACTGTTGAGAAAAAAATCAGATTAAAATCATTACTTTTGACTATTTGTTCGATGACTTAACACAATTAAATGTAAATAACAACAACCGACTTAAAAGTAAAAGTATCAACTAACACAAGTTGAGGTACGGGTAAAACAGAAAAAAAATATACGAGGAACTTGGCCATAATGTTAGGAAAAACGATTTAGCCTATTCTCTCTCTCTCTCTCTCTCTCTCTCTCTCTCTCTCTCTCTCTCTCTCTCTCTCTCTCTCTCTCTCTCTCTCTCTCTCTCTATCTCTCTCTCTTTCTCTCTCTCTTTACCTTTTCGCACGCCATTGAGCCAATAAATATAATATGAAATGAAAATCGTTAAATATGTGGTGAAAATTCGTATTTTGCCGTGTAATATGTAAACGTAAAAGTGAACGCCGTCGCCGTCGTTGAAAGAAGTGTGTTTCGGTAGTGTTCGTATGGACATTAGCTTTTTGATAAAACGCCTGTGAAAATTTACGAAACGAAAGCGATGGTAAATAATAGTTAATAAAATTACCGTACTTTATCGTTGTATGACGTCGACAAAACTGTAGACAAATAAAATTCCACAGCGCATTTCGCTGAAGACAATACAGCCTTGACGAGTACTTGATTGCCGCTGTACCCACCAATTATTACGTATCACTGGCGATAGTACTGAAATTTCATTTTGCTTTTTTTTCGTCTATGTACAATCGAAAGTCGTCGATAAAAGTACGATGACGAAAACCCCTCGTAACGCCGGTGAGTGTGTTTACGTTTTAAGTACGTGATATGTACACGTATAAAAATCCGAAATCAATAAAAACGTATCCATAATATCCATGAGCATAGCGAAACATGGTTCAAAGTAAATGCAGTACGTAATTGTAGTTATTATTCTTCGAGATGTAAATTGCACAGTTAAATTCGATAGAAATTTGAAAAAACAAATTGATTTGCTTTTATCGATTATCATATTATAGTCATTGTATTAATTGAGCATTCAACGAAAACATATGATATAAGCACACTTTTTAAATATTGTAATACAATTATTTTTGTATATTTATCGTTCGAAATATTATTTTTTTTTAATTTTTAAGAATTAACGGTTTGTGTTTTACAAAAATGAGACACAGATCGTTACGTCACATGTATACTGTACACGATCTGACAAATGTGACAATAATGTGTGATGCGTTTTGTGTGGTTTTATAAATTTAAATGACCGAATCGGGTTGAAACCCGATGTCGGTGAATCGAAATGCTACGTACGTATAGTAAAAACAAAAAACAAGTGCACTCAGATGTGATTTCTAAAATAGATTTAACCGACGAATAAACTTTATACATATTTCGCCGCACGATTACGCGTTATGTTTTTCGTTTTCGTATCGGACACAAATGGTACATATAAGGTATGCATACAACACATATTGAAGTAGTACCTATACACGAGAACAAAATGATCCATAACACAACAAAGCGGTGTATATGTATGTATTGCATACGTATTTATAACATATATCAAATATATAGACGTATTTGAGTATGACGTACATGTGTATAATAGGCACCAAGGACAAATGTCAATTAAATTCATGACAAAGTCAGGAAAACACGACAAAGAACCAAACCGATTGGAAATAATACGTACGCGCACTACACGAACTGCACACACACACACAAAACACACACACGTGTGTGCGTGTGTGTGTGTGTGTGTGTGTGTGTGTGGAATTTCGACGAAATAATTTCATGAAAAGTCGTCGGATCGTGGGAATCAACGTCGAGCGGTTCGATTCGCCGGTGTTGCTGCATGGCCATAATACTCAATATCCTCATAGACGGTACAGACTCGCGTGGTATCACAGAAAACATACAATATGCACGCAGCTGTGTTGGCCAATCGAAATCCCGTACGAAACGAGGAAAACGTATTGTTTCAAAACGTGAACGCGGGCTAGAAAATAAAAAGGTTCGGATACGTGTCCTCGTACGATGTGTATGAGTGCAATAAGTGCATGCGTAAAATGTATTATTATTATTATAATCATTATTACTATTATTATTATTATTATCATTAATATTATTATGAATTCAGTGACACGACTACGACTTGTTTTCAGGGAGAGATGCACTAAACGACGGTAATACGTACCGATGGGTGTATCCGTTGATAATTATCAGATTGGCAGTGAGATATGAACACGAAACGAAAAATTCCGTGTGAACTGTAGAGCGTTATGACAGCCTAAACGGTCAAAAAAAACTTTTAAATCTTCAAACAAAACATGGAGGAACAACGCCTAAACAAAACGATTCTAGAAGACTGGCGAAATAAAAAAAAAAAAAACGGTGAAACTTTTTACAATCAACACGTAAAGTGAAGACGAGGTACTACTATGTAAATTAACATTGTAAATTAATATTTATAATATTAATTTGTAATGTCGACCGTATATTATTATGGTGTAAAATTGAAATTTTAATCGTTAACCCAGAGAATGTCGTATAAAAGCGTAACATTTTGGACATGATATTTATGCCATCTTATATAATATAATATTATACAATCACACTATTGCACGATTCGTTTTATTTTTCTATTTTTTTTTTTTTTGTTTATTTATTTATTATTATTATTATTTTTTTTTTTTTGCTACTCTAATTGACACCACGAGCCGTGTCTCCGGATTCCGTCGTCTCGGATATCCCGACGCGTGGTGCCGTCGTCGGGCTGCGGCTCAAGTCGTGTGCGTACGCATTGTACGTCCGATACCCATCGCGCACCGTCGTCGTCACTCAGATTATACGCGCGCGTATCGATGTCCACGACGAGAGACAATCGTAACGACTGCTATTTCCACTCCGTCGTCGTCGGTTCTTATATAATTATACGTTCGTTCTTTGTCAGTGCCTAGGACAGCGTGCGAGTGCCTTCCTTTAGGACAAAATAACAACAATCGTGTGTATGGCTTTTGTGTGTATGCGCGCGTGCGTGCGTGCGTGCGTGTGTTGCGTGCGTGTGTGTGTGTGTGTGTGTGTGTGTGTGTGTGTGTGTGTGTGTGTGTGTGTGTGTGTGTGTGTGTGTGTGTATGTGTGTGTGTGTGTGTGTGTGTGTGTGTGTGTGTGTGTGTGTGTGTGTGTGTGTGTGTGTGTGTGTGTGTGTGTGTGTGTGTGTGTGTGTGTGTGTGTGTGTGTGTGTGTGTGTGTGTGTGTGTGTGTGTGTGTGTGTGCAAACGCTGAGAAAGAAAGAGAGAGCGAGAGACAATAATATTATATTATTACTTCGATTAGCACTGGACCATAATATATAGTTGGGCATATCGCTATATACCTATTGCTTGTACTGTTCGTAACACAGGCTATTGTGTCTTTACCTACGCCGGGACACGAGACGTTCGGTGGTCGTGACATAATAATATAAATTATTATTATTATTATCTTTAATGGTATTACTGGGTCGTGGAAAGGCACTACTGACAGCTCGACGAGTAGCTGTAGTACTGAAACAGTATGGTTTGGAAACCGAAAAAGTCAAAACGATTTAGAGTTGAAACGATTGACGTGTGTTCTTCCGAGTTTCGCGGGATTCGATACGTTATTGATATGCGTATTCTACACGTTCGATTCCACAAAGTCGTCGCTGTTTGAACACGGACGATGTGGATATTTAGTCACTCGCCCGTGGCTTGACCGAATCACGTCTATCCCTTCCAATCGAACGTTTACACTATACGACAAAACCAACACCGATGTAGTACTAAGCAATTATATACTTTCTACTATTTATTAAAAGAGAACACATCAAAACGCTGCAGTGACACCTTCAGTGGAATCGTGTCATAATCGGATACAAAACAAGTAACACAAACGGTCCCGAAATAAACATGTTTATACAACAACGAAAAATAATTATTACACGAATAATAACAATACCACGTAAATCAGACAACAGCATTAAACTATCATATTAAGAGCATTTTCGATTAGGTCAAGTTTTTAGATAAAAAGGAAAAGAGGAGTGAACAAACGGCATTCCTACGGTGATCGTGTGACCCGATCATCGTGGGGAGATTATTGTCATTCAAGTTCGAACTTGAGTTATTTCTGTGTGCTTGTGTCTATACGTACGATTTAATCGGCGTATACGACACCGACTAGACGTGAAACTAAACGAATACGGTCTTGCATTAACGTTATTGCCGTACGGTAATATATTATTATTTTAATTACGATAATTTGCCGTGCGATAATTAATTCTCGTACGTGATACGGCTTGTTTTCCACGGCGGCGCGGCTGACAACATTTCAATACAGATCCAATGTCGCGACGTATACCTAGCACGTGGTAAAACGCGCGCGCGATCTATTAATACGTTACATTTGATGACACACTTCGATTCGTCGGGGTCGTGCGAGGAGAAACACAGAACTCCCAACGAAACGTCTGACGGCGAATTCGAGACGAGTGTACTCTCTCGACGAGTAAATATTTGCCACGAGAGTTTAATGAGACTCTTTTTTTTTCAACTTTGATGTTTTACGATCCGTGACATACTTATGTAAAAAAAAACCCCGTCTGTGCGAATTCGACGAGATGACATACTGTTATGCATGGATTTCTCGGCAGATTCGAACAATCCTCCTTGTGACGAGACTTTGACGCACGAGCGGTCGGGTCTGTTTCGAAAACAATACGTTTCGCGCACGTATTGACGTTTGGTCGCGTGTCCTCGACGACGGTTGGAGACGCGTCGCCGTTGCGGGCGACCGACTATTTTTTTATTCGGTCGCACGTCTCGTGTCCGCCGGAGGGTTTCGGAAGACGTGCGAGGAACCCGTGTGCGTACGAACCGGCCGACGCGACGGGTCGACATCGCGATCGGTGGACGCGCGACGGTCACCGCGAACGAGTGTGTGACCCAAGGCCGGCGAAGGTCACATCAAGACTGCAGTGCGGCGGTCGGCGACGGATTTTCGGCGAGGTATCCCGTGTCAAACGAGCGAAAGCTAAATCGCGAATGAAAAAAAAGAGCGAACGACGATATGAGTGAATACAAAAAGAGCGAAAAATTATCAGTAATTTCATTAGATTAACAGCAATCTTAAATTGAAATCTATTTTTGCCTTTGACCATAGCTATCGGTAATTTTACGGATAACACCGATAATTTTTACGAATTCTCCGTCAGTTAGTGCGGTGTCGTTTTACGCTTATATACATCGTAACGCGTTAACTTGAATGTAAAAATGCAGTTTATAACTTCTCAACGGGGGAAAAAATTATTACAACTATTTTTGTATCGCAAAGAAAAAACACATAAAGACGTGGGATATCGGCGGCGTGTTGATAAAACATGTAAGTGACGTTTAAGTGTGAAAAATGAATTGATTATAAAACATCCAACTGGCCATAATCATGTTCCCGATGTCAATGTAATCGAAGCAAAAAAAAAAATTGTCGAAACCATAAAAACCCGAGCTGTGGTAGCTTTTTATATCGATCGCGTACATTTTTATATTTAATCTAGTGAAATGATGAAATTTAGTAAAATTTTAATTTTTTTTTTTTTTTTGTACATTTTTTTCGCTCTTTTTTTCGCCCTTTTGACGCAGAACCTTTTGGCGACGAAAAACGCTCGCGCTCGTCAGCCGCCGCCACGTCGTCGGTAGTAGAGTACACGATAACGCTCGTGACGTGATAACAACGAAATAATGACACTATGCTGTTGAAACACGCACTGGCGTGACTCGAATCGTCATGTCGCGTTATTACGTGTTTGCATTATTGTACGCAATATTTTATTTTATTTTATTGTCCGCACGCGACCCGCGTACAGTTTTCCGTTGAACGTATACTGCCACGGTAAGATTTCCGTTTCGTCTGTTCGACACACAGTCACGCGTCGCACAATGCGATTTCAGTGACCGACAAGAGTCACAGTTCGGTTTCGTTCGGGTCCGAACGGTTTTCCGTCCTTCCCGGATAATATAATTCCGCGCGAGAATGTGCCAATAGTCGCCGTCCGCCGCAAGGATACGAATAATATATCGTTCGATTTAACGACCCGTGTACGGCCGTAATACGGACCGATTGTTTTTATTTTTCTTTATTCGATTTTTTCTTTTGCAATAGTGTCGTCGATTCCCGCAATGTCCGGTTGTGGCGTTGAACGAGATTAGAAATGCTTCGGAAACGAACCAAAAATGACTAGGAAAATCCGCGTTGTCCTAAATGGGCTGTAAATATCGTTTCAGTATTGGTCACACTTAAAGTTAATGATCGAGCAGAAAACTTACGTATTGATATTAATTGGGTGTTTAACAAATTCGAAAATACAAAACGAAAAATAATTATGTATGATAATAATATTGCTCCATACTCAACCCATTTTTAATTTTCTTTAGAGCAAAAATATTTTCTTTCATAGTGTTTTTTTTTAAAAAAATAGTGAATACGATTTAAAAAAAAAACTTTAACATTTTATTTTTATTGGTAAAATAGTATTGGCAGAACATTTTTTCAAGGTATCTTTACTTCTCCTCGCCGGTACTCTAATTTTTAAATATACGAGCATATACATATTATTTTTCTAAAACGATTAGTTCAATAAATCATAAAAATTTTCAAAAAAATAAAAATAAAGGAATATTCAATTATTTGTTACCTATAAAAATGTATTTCAACTGGTGTTTTGAATTTCACACGAAAAAAATCAAATTTATACGTCAAAAGGTACACAGGGTTATAAATCTCATAACGTAAATCTCCGTGAGACACCTTATATAATGAATGTATAATTATATGTACACACGAACGTGCAGAAGATTAACGGAGACGTCTTCGTGTTATTATTGTTTCCAAATTCCACGAAAGGCAATATTGGTTTCAATCGATCATTTAAGATTTACGTAACGATTTAATGATATACACGTTAGAGCCGTCGGTGGATCTCGCGCGTAATAGTACTTTAATATCTTACGATATACAGTGGCACAGTCGGTAAAATAAAATCGAATACACTTTCAAATCACTTGTGTTTTTTTATTTTCCTTTTCAACGCCCATCTGTTGTATCATCACACGTTTATTTACGGTAATAATGTAACATTATTATTACTTAACTACAATAATAATCGCGTACCGGTGCGTCTATCGTCCGTGATCAACCGTTATTATATTATATAGGTACGACGAACACGTCCTACCCATCTCCGCAACGACTCCTCACTCGTCCGTACTGATGTACACGTATATCGTACATGTATATGATATACGTGTACATTTGGTGCCACTCCTTGTGCGAATTCAATTTTCGAGCCAAAATTGGATTCGAAAATCATATTAACACTTTATTTGTGCCAACGAGTGTGTGTGTGTGTGTGTTGCTACTCGTTTCCGCCTACCCGGAGTATTATGACATCTGCCAAGCCATAACGCGACCGTTCGCGTACAGCGTAAACGTTTTATTTCACGCCCTAACGACGTGCGATCGTCGTCCGAAGAGGTGAAAAGCCCGATAAAATTATTTCGCTCGCACCGCGCTCGCCGCGCCTCGGCTCGCACCGCACGACCGCGATATCTACGTGAAAACGACACCGTAAAGTTGCCGTTTTTTTTTAAATTTTCAATCTGTGCGGTGTACGAGGGGAAAAAAAAGAATATTCGCGTCGGAGAGGAAAAAAACGGTCGCGGCTCCGCACGGTTGGACTTGTAAACATATTATATTATTTGTTATACAACGAATTAAAGCATGTCGCTCACACCGCAGCCGTTGCGCCAACGACACTACCGACGGACGACGGCGGCGGCGGCACGCGGTCTGATCCGTCGAGGAAGCGAAAAAATGTAATATATACATTATGTTTATTATTCCGGCGGTGGACAAATATAATCGTTATTGTCGCGCGTTATTCCGCCGTGGATAATTTTCCGAACTGTTACGTTATGTTAACGTGGACGCGACCGCGTATTATAACTATATACAACGCCGTGTCCCTGTGCGTGCGTACATAGTATAACATATTATACCGGCGTGCAGTGCCGACGACTAACGCGGCGAAAAGACACAAAACATAACAGGTGCGAGCGCGGAGAGAGAGAGAGAGAGAGAGAGAGAGAGAGAGAGAGAGAGAGAGTGAGAGAGAGAGAGAGAGAGATGAGGGGAAGAAAAAATAAATATTTTTCTAGTCACTCTGGACACGTGATACCGTCAAAAAAAAATAAATAAATAAAAAATAGAAGGCGAAAATAAAAACAAATGTCGAAAGTGTATCTAATATTATACACAGTGTACACAAGTACACCGAGCAACGCGTCGGATATCTGTCATGAGTTCGCGCGTTGGTAAATTATTATTATTATTATTATTATTATAGTTATTATTATTTTTATTATTATTATTGTTGTTATGATATCGTTTAATGCAAACCCGAGGCGAAAGAAAAAAAAAACCCGAGTCATTTTTCACTTCCACCCGGACCGCAATATCGAATTCGCTGTGTTCACTATTAACTAGGTTATAAATGTACACCGGCGGGTACGACGTAATGTTTGTGTGCTCAAAACACCGGTATAGTGATAGCGATAATGATAATAATAGTAATAATAATAACAATAGTAAAAGAACAGTCGAGACGCATACTCATTGGTGAAGTCTGCACCGTATCGATTTCGTTTGGGTTTGAGGAAGAATGAGAAGAAAAAATCCGCTCGGTCTCGTGTCTTGGGCGGAAGAAAACGACGCTCGTTTATGTGAAGTCATCACTTTGACTGTCGCTGTTATAAGCGATTATAATATGGTGCGTGCAAATATACATTACCGCTTTCCAACAGTGAAATTCGATTCGTTGAGATTTAAAAACGAGTTTGGCATTTTTCGTCGCTTTGTTCGTATAATATAATGTGTTTATTTTTACATTACGATTTGAGTGTAAAAAAATTCAAAAAACAAAAACAAACTTAATCGTTGTACTTGTTCTCTGAAAAATCTCGTTTCGCGAAACTCGAAATTAAAATATTTGCATCATAACCAAACAAAAATTGACGTAATATTTGGAATACGAAACGTGCCGACGATTCGACACGTTTTATCGCTCGTCAAATGAATGTCTTTTGAAAACGTCGGATTTTTTTTTATTTTTCGTGCACATTTTTCAACGGCATTTTTCACATTTTTCAGACTTCTGAGGAGCCCGCGCATTCCGCGGTATTGTTTCACCGATGGACTACGGAAAAAACTGCACCGAGTTTTTGTGGTTTTTTTTCCCCCCGGCACAACATATGCGAACGTCGGTAAATCACAAAAACTTCGCGTGTTGTGTACAGTGTTTATGAAGTACAGGACGAGACAAGAGAGTGTATACACATATATATAATTGTTATTACGCGATACACGACAACGTCGTAATCAGTCGTGGTAGATGAGGGAACGGGGGGAAGACGTCGCACGTCGGCTTGTTGACAAACGCGATTCCGTATAATTATTACTATTGTTATTATTATCATTAATTATGTTTACGTCTAGTCGCGACTGCTCGGGCGGCTCGAGCCTCAGCCTAGGAGGTAAAATCACGGTCGTCCTGTGCCGGCACGTTCACGTGGCCGTTGAACCGCTCGTCGAAACGCCGCCGCCGTGTGGCGTAAACAATATCATTATCACGTGAAAACGCGGAGCGACGACGATGACACTCGACGAAACCGTACCATCCATATATCGCTATATAGGTCAGGTACGATCTCGGGTATGATATTCAAAAACGGTTTTCGAACGACTCCCCCCCCCCCCGAGCTCCCGGATGGGTTCGGTCGGACGCGAATCTCACTCACGCGCAAACGGTACGTGTACTCTACGTATGTGACACTGTGTGACCACGTTATAAAACTCGGCCCGAATCAGTGGCGGACCTAGGATTTTGTTTCGGGGGGGGCCCAATATTTTTTACATCAGTACATATTTTTATAAAAACACTTGTATTAGTATAATGGTATAGTTGTATTCTTACACATCTTATGAGCCCCTCTAGCCCTCTAGGCTCTGCCCCCCCCTTAAATCCACCACTTGTCCGAATAACGGGGTAGTCGGATTGTGGCGCGAATCAGAAAAGTTCGGAAAATTATTATCGGTTCGCAAAATACATGTGATTCAAAACGAAAAATATTTGTACTGTGTTAATATACTGTGATACTTTTGGTATCAAAAGACGCAAATTCATAAGAGCGGTAGTACTGTGTTTTGTTTTTGAACAGCCCGTGACAAACAACAAACCAATACACGCGCGCCTATTATGAAATGTGGAGATTAATTTCACAAAATACCTATGTTGTGGTATTGATATAAATAGACCGTTTTTTCGACATAGATTCGCCAATAAAAAAAAATTAACTTACGTATTTACTATTTTTTTTTTTTTTTTTTTTTACAACTGCTGAAATCATTATAAATCTGTTTAAAAAAAAAAAAAATAGCTTCCAGTTAAATTTGCTAAAAGTGCTGCCCGGGGCTATTGCCCTCCTTGCCCCCCCCCTAAATACGCCACCAACTGTACGCTGTATGCGCAGGGCACGCAGAGTTTTATGCCTTTAAACGATGAAAATATGCGAAAACTGGTATGAAACGCAATACGAGCAGGAATAATCGATCGGTTTTATACAGCCGCACGGTTTGTAATATTATTACTATTGGCTAAATCGTTACGCCCCGCAATTCACGTCGAATAGAATGAACGGGGTCCGTGGTGTATTGACGTACGTGAACGTTTCCGCCAACACGTCCGTCGTCGCGGTAGAACCGAATTCAAATAACACAAACCACGAGCTACCGGGCACTCGTATACTATAATTATAATCGATCAGCGCGCGGGACATCATCGCTGCAATGGCATCATGACGGTCACCTGTTCCACGGCACAAACCCGTCGAACACTCATAATGATATACGAGAAAAAAAATTAATCGAGATTCCTTGAAATTCTCAGAAGGTCCAGTGCGGATGCGCCGCTCTAGTGAGCCAGCGGACACGGAATTGAAAATAACGACGATTAACGTTTAATAATAAAGACGACGTCGGCTGAGGTTGAAGACCCCTATCGCAGTGCGTGCGCGCGCACGCGCATGTGTGTGTGTGTGTGTGTTGCGAACGAGTTTTTCATAGTTACTTTTAGTATTATTGTATTCACTCACAGGCGAATTAGTCATCATCACCTCCGGGAAAAACAAATGTCGGGAAAACATGCGTGCCGAGACGAAACCCACAGGAATCCGATTGAGTTCGGCCGATAGACCCGACGGGGTACGTACTCTCGAGTATTTTTGTGTGACGAGCCCCTTTTCTGCCGAACAAAATACGATGAATAGACACGCGATTGAGCTTGAATAATATTAAACAACAATGACGACCAGAGCTTCGGTTCCACGATGAAATATAACGTTTTTAAATGGATTTCATGGCGCATAATCTAGAGTTAATGGAAATGTTTGAAGTTAAACCTTAAAAACATACCGAAATCCCAAGCCCTTGTTATATTGTTATCGTTCAACGCTGTCGGGATTTCGAGATTTTTCATTTGGCAAAAAAAGCGATTCGACGCAAAAGGGACGACGTGTGCATATTTTTAAACCTTTTCGAATAACGCGCGCCAGATCAACACCAAAACATAACGAATAGATCGTCGCGGGATAAACGATAATTAGGCATTATTGTCGAGCGAGAAGACGCTCGATCCGATCCGATACGGGTACGCAGTCCACGGGTGGACTGTAACACAAGAGACGACGGATGCCCACGTCGCCGTACACTCGACGGATCTGCCGTGTACCGCAAGTAGCTGCGACGGCCACGCTGTTATCTTACGGCGGGAATCGACGCGACCGATAAGCGTAATACGTCATGTGTGTACGCGGTCTTTCCGTCGACGACGCCCCAAGTCGTGTCGCCCCCATCGGTGCGCGACGCAGGTTACTGATAAAGATTACTATAAGTCTCACTCACTCTCTCTCTCTCTCTTTCTCTCGCCGTGTGTGTCCGGAGATCCGCGGGACGATTTATTCCCTCGTACGCACGGACACGATAATAAATACAGTAATAATAATAGTACACAGTGCGATATAGCGCATACTATACAAATGGACGAGTGGCGCGCGATTATCGCACACGTACAAGCCGAGAGAATCTTTCATTAATATTACACACGCACACACACACACACACACACTCACACACATACAAACGCACACTTGTGCAGCAAACCTATTTGAGCGCTTGTAACGTATATACAAATATTTGTGTGCGTGTGTGTGTGTGTGTGTGTGTGTGTGTGTGTGTGTGTGTGTGTGTGTGTGTGTGTGTGTGTGTGTGTGTGTGTGTGTGTGTGTGTGTGAGTGTGCGAGTGTATTGTGCAGACGCGTTGGCCGCACTCCAAGGGTCACGTCGGCGACGGCACTGGCCGGACGGACGGATACCGGTCCCGAAGACCCGCGCGCAGTGTAATACGCGTTCGTCATGCTAATGATATTACGTAGATAATAACAAAAACAGAGACCGTACGTATAGCGTCTAGTGGACGCGGAGGACGCGGGTTCGGGTCGGTTCACCCGGTAACCGGACCCAGAGGCAAACGAAAAAAAAAATATTGATATAAAAAAAAAAAAATCCGAAAACCGCCTGTTACCCCAAGGTCACCACTCCGGTTTTTAACGTAACGTGTCATTCGCGTATTATTATACAACGTTTTGGTATATACCGCGAACGATACACACACACACACACACGTGCCGTGTACGCATGCGACGACCAAGCCGCATTTTTTCGCCGGCTGTTTGCGCCGTTTTCTAATTATTTATCTCCCCCCCGAGACGAGATCGCGATTTAGACTTGACGAAAACGCATCGTTTTGTCACGCGACCGCGTTCGCGTTACGTTAAAAACACACATTCTAATCACCGGCGTATGACATCGTCCTCGGAGCGCTGGATCGTGTTGCTCGTAACGTTATGTTTTTTTCTAGAACACGAATGCTCGCTTGCCGTGGCCTATCGAAATCGTATATCGATAATGCATATCGATATTTATGTTGACGTAATATTATTTTGTTTTTGGTCGAAGCGTGTTTTCGTAGTATCAAATATCGTACTTTTCATACCGAAATGAAGTGGATTCCGGACGTTTTATACCCGAGTTTTTTTTTTCCGAAAAATACGACTCGAACGGAATAAACGTTCATTCAAACGCATTTTCGTTATTTATTCTATTGACCGAGGGAAACGTTGAACGACTGTTGTCACAGAGGTGTGATTTTATTTAACGTCACGTCGCACAGCGCAGTAAAATGTTATTATACGGTCCCCGCATACGATCGTCTGCAATTAAGTTTGAACGTGTTCAAGAGACATTTCGGAATTTTAGCGATTTTCGGTCACATTTATAATGAACGCTACTCGCCCAAGAATAACAATCGTCGCCGTGACCGTACCCATTTTTTAATTTTTTTTTTTTTTTGTTCGTTACTTTTTAATTGGATTCCAATGTCCATGAAAACACTGTTGAATAATTCCGAACGGTCGATCGGTAGATGTTTAAATTACGTCATTCGGATCGAAATGAGAATAAATTACGACTGTTGGCGTATGCAACTATTCCTGCCTACTCGTACATAAAATACTAAATTAAATACGGTATTTTCACTAACGAACTGAGACAATAAAAAAAAATAAATAATAATAAATAACATTCTGTACCGTACGCCTATATCGTCAATGTGCCCAATGAAATATGCGTAAAGCGTCAGCGTTAAAAAAATTAAAGATACAAGCCTAGCCGTATAGGGTATAATAATAGCACACATAGATAGTATATAAGTATATATTCTGACGTTAAAATCATAAATTATTATCTGTTAATTTTGAATATAAAGCCATCGATAAATAATAATGTCGAATTAACCTATACTTATCATTTTTTTCCTATTCGTGGAGACTAGTTCAACGACAGAACTTGAAATATTGGATGATACGTTTTTTTTATTATTATTATTATTAATATTTACTGACTTAAACCTGTGAACTTTTTTTTTTTATCATTTTTTGTATGACACTTGATAAATTATTACTATAAAATATAAATTCATATCCAGAAAATTCGGTCAAAAATCAATATATATATAATTATACATCGCCTACAAACTACTTAATACAATATATAATTTGAAAAATAAAAAATAAAGTTTTTAAAATTTTAATCAAGTTGCAAAATGTAAATAGATAGACGTTTGAAAAAAAATGAGTTCCGAGAACAGTGAGTTAATGATCTTACATTGGTACGCAATAAAAAAACTTTTCGTTTTAAATTAATAACAAATAAAATATTTTATAATTCGTCCGAGTTCTATTGAGTGCCCGGAAGGCAATTAATCGAAAATTGTTATTACAGCGAACAGTACACTGTAATCATGTTGTAATTTATCAATACGAATCGAAACGTCAATAGTTTTGACGGTGAAAAAAAACTGACTTTTCGACTTTTTACCCTGGAAAACGTTTGTACTTTTTACCCTAGAATACACAATTGAAAAAAAAACATTCGACGGTAATTAAAACCGCGTTTGGAATATTCTCATATAAACACGATATTACACACTCGCCCACCAACAATGCAGTACCGCACAGGTATAGGTACATCTCGCATGATCTCGTTTTACATCCCGACGATTACGTCATATACGTGAGCAATTTTTATTTTCCAATTAGGAATTTAGTCTGGTGCAACATCGTAGACACAAAATCGGTTAGATAAACACTCGAACGTCAATATCGCGAGTGGAACAGAGAGAGAGAGAGAGAAAACGTTTACGACGACGGATTTCGTAATGAAATCGATTCAAGTTATTGATATCATCGTCTATCCGCGGGTGGACACCACTGTGATATTACGGTTTCCGAGGAAAGTTTGACCGTCGTCGTCGTGGCGGTGTCCGGCACGCGTGACCTTCCACTCGGTCCGATGACTAAGACGTCGGACCAGGTGGCTGGAAATTCCCGAAATAAAACACGATCGGAACGGGTTTTGCAATAACGGCCGTCGCGTGTTTAATAACGACGGTAATAATAATGATAATAACGATAGTGATAATAAAAGAAGCTCCGGTGTCATGAGCGCGCGCACACGTGCGGTGTAATATTCGACGGCCGGGTCGGACGACGACGACGACGGCAATAACGCGATATCACATCGGACGGAATGCGCGAAATCCGTACGGCGGCGCAGCGGTTTCCCGTTTCCTCGTCGGCGACTAGCCGGTGCGCACGGTCCGTGGCCACGCAAAAGTACCGTTGGGAAATTTCACCAATGTCAAAGACGCGCGTTTCATAACACGCGTTATGACGACGTTACTCGGAACAGAATATGTACAGTACACCTATATAAATGTACACACTGTCCGTCCGTACGGCGTCGTCGTCGGTGACGTAACAATAATTAGAAAATTACTCCGAAACGGACGAAACCCGTGGATGAGTACGGAGCGTTTTCCAGCCGCGTATCTTCGTGTTTGGGGGGTTTATGTATTCGGGAAAACAAAAAAAATTTTCGGAAATTCCGAATTCCCGGTCGCAGTTGACGCGGCGAAAAAATCCATGAGCGTCGTGAAAATTTCAGGACTCGAGACTCGGTTTGTTCGTCCGACCGATCCTGTCGATCGACAAAAGTTTCGCCCGCGTGCACTTCGACCCGCAGACCGCTGCCGCCGAGTAGTGAGTGTACACTCACTAAAAGTAAAGGTAAATGTACGGCGAAATGCGGTTTGATTCCGTCGAAATTAATTCGCGCGCGTAACGTTCGCTCTCGTCGTGTCGTTGAGTCGTCGACGCGATAAATAATTATTATTAATATTGACAGAGGTTCGTCGCCTGTAAACAAAACGCGGCTTTTCGGCGCACGTCTGTTCCCACACAGTCCTCCTCCTCATCGCTCCATCGCTATTACGCCACTGCACTTGTTACGCACCATACGTGTGCGTGTGTGTGTGTGTGTGTGTGTGTGTGTGTGTGTGTGTTCATTTTTCGATACCCTTCGGAGTAAAACGAGAAACCGTCCGTGCAATGTGTGTATATGTATTTACATTACGTGTTGCGAATAGCGAAAATAAAAAAAAAAAATTAATATTTACGGAAAAAAAACCGACTCGGTTTCGTAACGATTATTCGTCGATTCTCGCGCGCGAAATAGTGTGTTTGCTTTTAAACGTGTATTTGTTTGATACACATAATCGAGCGACGGTTAATAATAATAATAACAGTAACATGATAATAATAAAAATTTGATAAAAAAAAAAAAAAAACAAACGTTATTTTCGACAACGATATTTCGTCGGAACCTAACGACGCGTTAAGTGCCTCCAGTGAGCCGCGGCACGTTGGGAAAATAATTTTACGACCGGCGGACAAGACGAGAAGAAAGAATAAAAACGAACTGCTTGTTGTTACGTCCTCGAAAACTCGAGCGACAATAGACCCAGTGGGGGGGGGAGGGAATCGCATTGAAAACGCGAGCGCACAAACAGAACGCCGGCGGCGCTCCGGTCCGGCACAGCCATTGTCGGCGTCCGCGTAATTTATCACGGTGACCGTTGAGATTCGATTGAGCGGCGAAGATCGGCCGCCGACGGCAAAGGACGTGCCGAAATTCGAATTGAATTCCTACGACGGACCGTCGCCGCAGATATTCTTCTAAGACACTGTTCGCTCGTACGTTGACGAAGGGTGCGTTTGTAGCACAGGCGCCGTGTCTCTAATCAGATCGGGAAAATTCAACGACCAGAAGTTTCGTGATTTGTGTGAAAACAAAATCAATACTTCATTCGTCGTCCCGAATATGATTTTTCCTCAGATCGCCGGTCACGCCCACGCGTGCGGCCGTAACAGCGGTTATTACACGGTATCGCGTATAGTTATATAACCTAACGAATCACGCGAGTGTACGTGCGCGTTGCGAACGCGATGACGAATAATAAACGGCCGCGGGCGAAATGTTGGTCGGCAAGACGTGAGCAAAGGTACACGGATGAATATATGGGTCATTCGTCTGAGAACGCAAGTCCAAGGTAACAGATGACGACGACGACGACGACGAGTGAATCGATGATTTTTTACTTTTTCACTACATTCCTGCTTATTTTTTTTTCCCCCGCGGTTTTACTATAATCGCACGCATTCGACAGAGAGCACTTTGTGAAACACCTGTGGGCGTACTGCACGATAGTCAAATAACATGCTGAACATATTATATTACGCACCAAAAACGCTTCTATGTCGTTACACAAAACACGACGCGAGGGAAATCCGTCGACGGCGGGGTAAAACAGATTATGCGCACGAAAATTTGATCAATAATAATAATAACAATAATAATCATAATAATAATAATAACAATAATAATAATAACAATTATAATAACAACCCACGGAAACGTCTCGTCGGACGTTGACAGCCGTTGGCTGTTTAATCGATTTTTAAACGGCCGACACTAACATTCCGACCGAGTGTCAAAAACGTCGTCGATTAGTCTTACACGAGCCGCGCGAAAACGTATTTTCGAAAAACATAATAACATAACGCGCGCGCTCGCGTATATACGTATCCCGATATCGCGAAATATATCATATTATCACGGTGTTCCATGTATTTGCTAGATTTATTTTTGTCCGCCGTAACATTGTGCAAGTCACTCGTCACGCGCCTTTAGTCCGAGGCACTGCCGCCGTACGGTCGCGGAAAGAAACAACGTTACACTTGTAATAACAGTATTATACGTTATACGTGTGTATATACGACGGCGTTTCCTTGTCGACGAAATATTAATAATAACAGTTATGGTGAAAAATGAACAGTGCACTTGTACGCAGAGAGTGAGACAGAGAGAGAGAGGGCGAGAGAAAAAACACTCGGCCGGTCGCCGAATATACACGTACCTAATACGTAAACGATTTTCGCGACGACAACGCGTGTAGGGCTTAAAACGATCCACGTTGTCCGCCCCCCCCTCCCTCGTATATATCGCGTAGATCAGCGTTTCTCGACCTGTGGTAGGCGCAAAAGCTCACAGACGGGTACGTAAAGAAAATGTCGCGTTACGGAGAGAAAAAAATTAATTATAATAACGATAATTATTAAACATGTTATTTCGTTTCACTTTTGTGTGCGTTAAATAAATTAGATTTTCACAGTTGTGAATATTATTCGGTTCCTGATGAACGACTTCGTACACGATAGGCGTATAATATTACGCGTTTGATAAGTGATACGATACGTATTGTACATGTTAATATGTAACGTACACGGTTTTCGATAAGCGAAAACGATAGATTAATAAATAGAGAAAAAAAATAGGTCGTCGAGGGGTACGTGGAAATATTCAAAACGCGTGGACTCGGACGCGAGAAGTTTGAGAACCGCTGGCGTGAGCACACACAGCGGCCCGGTGGGTACGACCGGGCGCAATAATAATAATTATTATAAACGCGGCCGGTGAAAATCTCGCGCATATTTTAACTCCGTTTCCGTCGACGCCGCGCCGGACCGTCTGAAAACGGTAGAAAGCAAACGGTTTTATTTGTTTTCATTTTTTCATTTTTAATTGTTGTAACGCGCGCGCGCGCTCACACACGCACACACTCAGAGGCATACGGCGTGTGTACACGGCCGCCGGTATGTGATTCGGGGTAATTATCAAAACCGCGCGTCGGCACACGGACCGGAACTGTGTACAATGGGATGTCGAGCGACGGCGGCGGCGGCAGCACGCCCACGTCACGACGTGTAATAAAAAGACGTTCGGTACAGAGAGGAAAACCCGAATCATTCGAAACGTTATGACGTATTGTTCTTGGCGCGTCGTCGTTCTTAAAAAAAAAAAAACAAAAAAAACAAAAACAAAAAAAACAAAAACAAAAAAAACGTTTTACTGGGTTATATTTTTATTGTTTTTCCCTCCGTCGTCGTTGTTTGTCGACCGATTTAGAAAAGAATCATAAAAAAAAACGAAAAAGAATCAATTCAAACAGACACACATATCGGCGCACTCGTCGTCTACCGCTCGTAAACTGCAACAACAATCGATCGGGAAAACACCTGTACGCGGTTTTTTTTGTTGTTGTTGTTGTTGTGGTTTTTTGTGTTTTTCGTGTGTTACAAACTACCGTAGTCACGATGGATTGTGATCGAACGAAAAAAAAGAAGAAAAACCGACAAAAACGTTGCGCGTAGAAATCCGTGTGTACGTTTAGGCTTTCTGTTCGATTGTTTGTATTTACTTTTTTTTTTCTTCGACCAGTTCGGCGCTGAATGTCAATCGACGTGTTCTATTTTCGCCACTCGGATCCGCGTTTGATCACCCTGCGTGCAGAGGGAGTCCGTAGAGACTGTGCGTTTCAAACGAGGTCGGAGGTTTTTTTAAATTTTTTTTATTTCGTGCACAAAATGTATGTATACGTACATTATTTTTACAGTGGTAATGTAAAACGTAAACTCGGAGGATTATAACATATTTCACGTACTCCTTACTGCTGCGTACTCGGGTTATTCAGTCGTACGGCGTCCAAGTTTTTTGCGCAACTCGAATAGATTTTACACTCTACGAATAAAATGCCATAATAGAAAAATCACGACAATTTTTTTCTGAAACGCGTTTTCTCCCCGACGCTAATTATTATTTAATGTTGCATAAATTATGAGACAGATGAACATCATCACTTGCGTTTATTATTCTAATTATCATACCGTCCACTTAAGTCTATCGTAATCGAAGCAAAACTAATTTGATGTAAGCCTCCGCGCCGATCGCAATGTATTTACTTATGTTTCCACTTATCGATTAACACCTACATCAGATAGAAGTTATCCTTCATTAGAAATATCTAAGGCACTGCCAACTTTTAGCGGATTGTCTTCCAATGCATACTCACCGAAAAGTATTATATTTATCCCAAATTGGTAAATTTATTGCACAAAAAAAAACCGAAAAAAAAATCTTGGCGTGCTTTGATTTTAATTAAGGTTCTAAAAATAATCAAAAGCAATCTGTTATAGATCTGACCGAAAACCATCAACTATAGTCTATAAATAATAGCATTTTTAAACACGATCATGATCATAATCAGCATAGATTTACAGTTAAAAGAAATCTCTCGTTTTACATACTGAAAAGAATTATTCCTTTCGTGCTTTTAGTATATTGTTATATAATATAATAATATGATAGTACCTATGTAATAATTATTTTGTCGAATTTTTTTTTTTTTTTTTGTTTGCATTGAAATATCGGCATCATGCGCGTTAATAATTATCGTTTGTCTAGATTCAGTTAAACACGATAGTGCTGCAATATTATAAATTTCTAAAATGATGTCATTAAACATTACGTGTAAAACGAATACATTAAAATAATGTATTCAATAAAGTTAAGTTATAGTTAAATGTAAATTTATTGTTTCTTTTCGTGTTGCTCCAAATCATAATGCCTATGATAATGTTGTATTTTTACATAAGAAAGTCTTGCATTTATTATGCTATCGAAAAGATAGTATGTACCTACTTGTAAGCTGAATTATGGTAAAAATTCACATTTTAATTCGCCATTTGCATACAAAAACTCTTCGGATATAATATGTATGTGAAAGTAATTCAAATCACAATAATATAGAGGAAAAGCGTTTTTTTCTCGAATTGAACGAGGATGAGGATTTCTGAATCAAGTTTTAAAAAAAATTTACTTCGACTTCTTTTACCTCGCCGCGAAAGATACTGAGTAATACCTATGACGAAAATAGAGATAATAATCGTGTTGAAATAATAAAACAAACGCTTGAAACAAGGAACATGTGTGCTCACGTCATAAAGTCAGAATTGAGATTTCACTGGTCGGACTAATATTAACGAAAGATGGTGGTGTTTTAAGCGATGTAAAACATTTAATGAACTACTCCAAAAAGCTCTTGATAATTTATGCGGATAACTGGTTTACTTAATGCGATTTCGATTTTTGCGTTCGTCAAGGTCATTCGCATATTTATTAATAGCACTTGCACCAGTTATAGCACTTAGATTGTACCTAGTCTTAATTTAAATCAAATATTTTATTTTTTAAATAAATTTATTGTAAACTTTAAAAACATAATTCGGAAAATCGTTTTATCTATTAATCTTCTTTCGTATATTTTATAGTGGAATCTTCATTTGAAACACAGTTGCTTCATTTTTGTTGATAAAATTCAAACTTTGATTCGTATGTAATATTTACAAAATCATTTTTTTTTCTGATTAGTATACTTTTTTAGTTATTTTTGATCTTGCTGGTAAAATTGTAAAAGTTTTTACTCGGGGAATAGTCGTCAGAATCGGATTAAAATTTTACATTTAAAGTGTGTTTTTTCAAAGAAAAACGAGAACGGGCTACGCTGAAACTGATCTAGATTAAGGACCTTGAGCGAGACTTGCATTTTTATCGAGTTTGTGATGCAGATCTTGACCGAGATCCATTCTTTGGCATAAAAAATATGTGCCATAAGTACGAGGTTCTGAGGCTGACCACAAAATATGTGCAACTAACAAAGAATGTGATGATTGATGAATCATTAAGACGGCAAATAATCTGAATTTAGATTTACGATCACTTATCTCGGTCTTCAATAGATGATATTGAATTACTTAAAATCGATACTTCGGTTAAGTAACTACACAGTTGTTTAATAGTAATAAATCATATTCGTAAAACCTATTAGAGACGACGTGATACGATTCAATACCCGCGTACTAATGATTTTAGAATTGTAAAATATTCTGTCTCGCCTTACTGCCAATTTATATGTTGACTCTGACTGACCACACAGTTTAATGTAAACATCAATGCAGACGTAAAAGGTATATTGACTCGTTTATTTAACTAGAAAATCGTTAACAAACGATATAGAGTCCCTAATGAATGAATCATACTTCAGTGAAAACAATAGTCGTTGGACACGCGTACAGCTTCACGTCATATTTTAAGTAATTAAATATGAAACCGTTAATACTTAACCACATGTACACATATTATGGTTACATTGACTAAATATTATGTTTGTACAGTGTAAAAAAAAAAAAAGTAAAATCACCAAGGCAGAAAAACAAGATGATATCGGTAATGCATAACACGTAGGATTACTGAAACGTCTCAGTCCCTCGATATGATTTTCATTTACGGCCGTGACTTGCAGTTTACATATTGAACGAGTGAATTTTCTCACAACGAAATTACATACCTAATAATTTTATGAAAAGATGATATTTATTTCCGTCATTCGTGACGTCCGCGATTTCTCAACATTTTCTAATAGTATTTATCTCAAAATACGGGTGTCCGATCTCCGATAAAATCAGATACCATCACGTACGAGACAAACGACTGTTATTATACAAACAATTCACAAAAAAAAAAAAAAAAAATCACCTCATAATATTGTATGGTAAATGGTTTTTTAAAAATATCATCTGATCGTGTTAAATTTCCATGTACGGGATAAACATCTATTGCAGGTCACATAATATTATGTAGGTACGAGAACAAATTACCAGTTAGCACTGTAAAATTACTGCAAAATTCTAAATGCGATAAAAAATAAATGTGTCGCGTTCGACTTCAGTGTGTCGAAACGAATAAGAAGAAATAAAAACTACCGATAAATCTCACTTTCCTGCACCGATACGATTAATAACATTAATCGACAATCGTGTATTTATTTTATTGCGTTTTCGAATAAAAACTCAATAGGTACAGTTTAATAGTTTAAACCTGACTGCGAGGTTGTGCTGATCATAATATATCTACCGTGTGTATTTTATAAACGTTTATTGGAAATCAACATAAATATTATGGCATTTTTCCCTCCGAGATATAGACGTTGATAATATTGTATGAGTACTAGTAATAAGTCGGTATTAGCCAATTATTAACCCGTGACAGATTATTTTTTCTCTGAGCGTGTTAGTAAAATTTAAAACGCTCGTAGAGATTCAGTGGTTGGAAAAAAAAACGAGATCGCACATGAAACAGTCAGAAGACGTGACGACGGGACGGAAACAACGCGTACGTCTATTGTCGCAAATCGTCTTGGACACGCGAGTCGACGCGACGGTAACGTCGGCGGGAAGACACCGCAGAGTCGACTATAAGAACGAACGACCGGCACGCGCCGCCACCGCGTTCAGATCAGACCGTCGATACTCGTTTTCGTTGCCGGGCCCTAAACGCAATATGACATCACTGAAAATGGCAAAGAAATCATCTCCGCGCCGACAGTTTTCTCTCTCTAGACGACAAGCCGACAAGGAAAAGGTCGGCTCCGAGCCGTGCGAGATTCGTCGATCGCGAGCCCGGCCCGGCTGGGGCGACCGGTGCCGCGCGCCTATAACGTACGTAGATCACATTCGAAAACCGAAACGGTCCGTGAACCGTGCTCGTGCGGGTCTCACTCACCTTCTGTCCCTGACGCGCTTTTGGGTGCCGTTCGTGCCCCGGATGGTCCTGTACAGCGACATCATGTTGACGGCGACAGGAGAAACTCACACTTTTCGGCCGACGAAAATCCGCAGCACACGCACTCGCGAGATTTACCGCACGGGCTAGAGGAGCACACGCGGAAGGTTCACGGCGGCGGTCGCGTTCGTTCGTGTGTCCGTTGTTATCGCGGTCGCTCACGACACGACACCGTGCGTCGTCCTTTCCCTTTCCGCGAACCCGACCGGGAACACGCGACGCGCGCACCGGCAATCGCACTAGCACGGGCGCGTTCTGTATTTCGCCGGCGAAAAGTCTAGTGGAAAAGTCGGGTGGAAAATTCGGGTGGAAAATTCGGACGGAAAAATCGGACGGAAAGCAAGGGGAGATGCGCTTCCGAAATCGGCGGATACCGTGTCGTTATCGTGGTCGTTAGCGTATTGTCGCCGGCGTGGATCGTTCTCACCGTACAGTAGCGTGGCGCCGCGGCGGTGTCGTCGTCGTCGTCGTCGTCGGCGGCGGACGGTCCGGCGTTAATTATCGCACTACGCGACGCGACGGCGTTTTCTCTTTCACGCGCCGCGCCGCCCCGGCCGGGCGCGCAGACACGTGCGAACGCGCGCGCGCACCGCCCCTCCCGGCGCGCGCGCTCGCCGCCGAAGGATGTCGTCGTCCTCGTCCTCTCCCCTCCACCGCCCGGCCCCTCCCCCCGGCTCCCCAGCGTCAGTCGACCCGCCGTGTGTGCTAGTTACATCACCCGACGTCGTGATTGCGTGTCGCGCGCACCCGGTGACTTGACGAGATGAGTTTCGCGTGCGAACGCTACCGGACCGATCGTCGGCACACGAAAATCGTCGTGATATTATATATATAAATACGAAAAACTCCATAAATCGAACTAAACGCTTGGTCCGCTGAGAAAACCTCTGTAATTAGAAGAAAATACATGTAGGTATATCGCTCACCTCGATAATATGAAATATCTGTTGGTGGTATACACTCTACAACAGTCAGTGGCGGATCTAGGATTTTGTTTTGGGAAGGGGTGCTCAATATTTTTTACATCAGTACATATTTTCATAAAAACACTTGTATTAGCATAATGGTATAGTTATATTCTTACACACACTATGGGCTAAGGGGGCAGGCCCCTCTGCCCCCCTTAAATCCGTCACTGCTCAACAATTCGAATTTCCTTAAACATGATAAATGTATAATGTACAATGTATGTACATATTTAACGAGATATGATAACGCTATGGATCAGATTGTGGCTAACAATTTAACACAAAATAAAATAACAGATTTCTTCGCTACGAGTATGTAACCTAATGTAATATATGTAGGGCTCGGATTTTGAGCAAATGCTTCTTTTGAGGGGAATGTGATAGAAAAATAATCCTTATATATAAGTACGTTTTGACTCATTCTGATTTCAATGAAGTAAACTTTATTTTGCTTTTTTACCACAAAATATGCTTTTTATTGCTTTTTTCCCTATTTGGTTCTTTTTTCTTAATTTTCACATATTTTTCTTGAAAATTTAATTCATTTCTATGTATAATATACTTGGGCTATATTATTATGTACACAATCTCGTTTACATCACAACAAATTTTGGATTTATACCACATGCAATTAAAAAAATCAGAAAAAAAGGTATTTTTTATTTTTATTTCAAGTATTTGCATTTATTTATTAATTTTCTTAGGCGTCCCTTGGCAAAAAATATGACTACTGTTTTAGAAGCAAGACTCAAGTTAAAAGAGGTAATGGTGAAGTAGCGAAATTGATAATAGAAAAGTTCAATCATGTTTTTCAAAAAATAATGGATGGGTAGAACTTCAAAAAATCAATAGTATTCATAATGGCACTACAGTTAACATTAATGTGGACCAGTATGATTAAAATGATTTAGTTTATATGGAATATGCACCAGTTACATCGGTTGATGATCTTTTTGTATGTGTAAAAATATATTAGCGGCCAATTAGACGGGTTTTTATGAAAGTAACTTGGCCAAATACATGGTCGTTAATTCATATTTAATATTTAATTTTATGTATAATTTAAAGTTATTTTTTAGAATTAAATTTAATAAATGCTTCTTTGCGCTTTTTTTTGGCTTCTTAAAATGTTTTTTTAAGGATTTATTTTGCTACAAAAGCCGAGCCCTAGTAATATGTAATAAATGAGTAAATATCAATTAATAAATGTATGTAATATTATGTAAAACAATAAATAAATGTCTATTAATGCATATTTGTAATACATCATAAATAAATAATTATCGATTGATAAATATACATGCAATAATTTTTCACTTCTCTTGAATTCGAATTTTTTTCCCACCTTGATTATTCGAACACTCGGTAAATCGAAAACCACTATAAATCGAATTTTTAGCTCGGCCCCTGAATTTCGAATTATCGAGTGACTACTGTATATATATCACCGCAATGACGATTCTTGTGGATCGCCTGAATCACACGACCGGTCGCGAAATAACGCGCAACAACCGCGTGCGATGGATGAAACCGCGTCTGAGCAAGGAAGAACTCACTGTGTCCTAGGACGATGACTTTGAAGTGACTCGACAGGACTTTTAAACCGAATTCATCACGACAAAGTCGTTGGCATTACGCAGCATCGGCGGCATTACGTATACGCGACTTCCGTAGTGAATCGCTCGATTGTTAATCATATACGTGAAAATTGTGGTACAACATAATTCTCAGAAATCAAATCGATATGAACACTGACATAATATGAAGTCGAATTAACGTTTATTTTTACTCGTTGTTTTTAATATTTTGATTTCGAATATGATACTCGAAAAAAAAAGCGAAATTTGGTTTTTGCTGTAGCGAATTCCAAGTATAGATTCGTTGTATTGTCTCAATAGCGATCGGTGTTCCGACGGATATCGTACCTGCGGTATTTACAACAGTAGAGGCGCCGGATGATGTGTCCGCGCGCGGTTGACGTACGCTGCGAAAAATGTGGTGTACCACAGTGGTCGTTAGGAGCGCCGTTCCTTCAGACGCGGACACCATCATATTCGGGCACATTACCGGAGTTTTTATTTTTATTTTTGGGAGGGGTCCATTTTCAAAAATTATAAAAATGATTTTTAACGTTTTTATTATTTTGAACAAAAACTTATAAAATTCTAATAATTTATTAGAGCGAATAATGTTATAAAACTTGAAGGACCCGAACTCTGGAGACCCTCCCCCTGCCCAACGGGTACGTGCCAGACGACTTTGGCGATAAATTGTACATTACGGATGAATGCCGACCGACTGACTTACAAAACAGTTATTTTGGAATTTCAGGAAAAATCGGTAGCCCGTAATCCGTGTTCGGTTACGCACTGTGATAATCAAAAAAATCGTAATAAAAAAATATTGATTTACCGTGAAAAATTAAAAAAAAAAAAAAAAATTAAAATAACGTGCGCCGGGACTTCGTGTAATGCAATCGGTTTCATAGCCCGGGATATTATGATAATGCTCTTTACGCTCGACTGGCAATTAATACGAGCTCGTTGAGATCGTGATCAACGACTATCATAGCTATACGCATTTCTGGTCTCGTAGACACGACGTTACGTAGAGATCCACGTAGAGACGTTCAACGTCGGAGACATTGCCCCGTTGCAGTCGTTACCGTCGTCATGTTTCTACTGTCCATTACAAACATTCGTATTAGGTCGTGGACATTACGAGTTGACTTTCGAGTTATTCGTTGATCATTACTTATCATCCGATCGTGTTTAATACCTATTACATGTTTAATGGTGTATCGTAGTGTTTTAATAGACAGACTAACGATGAACGTGTTAGCGCATTATAGTAAATAAATTGACTTGTAGAATTTCGACGATAGAATAATATTTAATTGATACACTTAAAAAAATGGAAACTAAGAACACCGTATACATTTTTTTTTTTTTTTTGAAAAATTCATTTTAAAAATCAAAAATGTTTTGTTAAAATTTGAATTTGATAATTTCATGTACGATTAAAATGATATTGTAGACTTCCGACTAGT
Source organism: Therioaphis trifolii (assembly GCA_027580255.1). Taxonomy (NCBI): domain Eukaryota; kingdom Metazoa; phylum Arthropoda; class Insecta; order Hemiptera; family Aphididae; genus Therioaphis; species Therioaphis trifolii. Next base: position 24,094,334 of record CM050406.1, read on the forward strand.
ATTTTAAATTTTTATTAGAAAAAATGATCACTGTTAATATATGTTAAATATATCTATGTTTCAGAGACTTTAACGCTGTCGTAAGTAATATTGGCTGTCGTATATTCATAATAATATTACATTTCTCGTTTTTTTTTTATTGCTTATTTTATAACTTCCTGTTTCAGCTGTAGATAGTCATTATTTAAAAACAAATATTATCTTAATCAAAATTGTATGTTAAATGAACCATAATTACGTATAAATGCCTTCTTTCAAGTTTGTCATGAATTGTCTATCGTTTACATTTCAAAACGTCGTAAGTCATCAAACCACTACTTTTAGATTCGATTAATGGGTTAAATCTTATTTGCATTCTATATTTACACCTTAAGTCCACATAATTTCTTGGCGATATTCCAATATTTTAAATAACTTAGGGATAATAACATTTTATTACAATAATATAAATTCAACGTTTATTTGTACTTAATTCTTTCTGTACACAATTGCATCAAAATTATTATCTTTTTTAAATATATTTTATGCTTGAAATGTGTATATTTTACAAAAACATAGAATAATAAAAACGATAACTATACAAAAAAAAAAAAATGATAGAAAAATGACCTTTTTAAAGTACCATTTAGATAATAATTTTTAATCTAAAAAATTGCTTGATGAAACTTTTGGAGCATTGTTACTACCCAAAAAAGCATTTTCAGAAAAAAAGTGAAAAAAATAAACATAATTTTAAAACCATTAGATCCTTCACTTTACTCAGAATCTTAAAAAATTCTATAACACTCTTAATTACCGTAAATTGCATTAAATTAATTAAACTAAGTTATATTAATTATATAAATATATCATTAAACTAAGTTATAAACGAAAATTTTGTTTTAATAATCACAAGTGCTGTGATATATGAGAAAATATAATTTAAATATGATTTTTAAATTCCATACATTTTGGTATTTTACTTGAAAAATTAACACGAAACGCTTTTATTGCGATAAAATGTTTTGTACTTCTTTTTTTCTGCTTGTTCAAAAACAAATTTTTGTGATTGATAATTATTTAACACATCAACTGTTTTATCTTTTTGTATAATATATCCCAGAGGGGTGATTTTTTTCGTCTAATTCACTTCCTACTCGTATATTAATGAAAATGACTGATCACTTTTTTTCATCGTAAACACCAATGATAATAATATTTATCGTAATGACAGAATCCATAATTTTCAAACCCACTTATGAAATAGCGCATTAAAAATCTTTATAGTTTGGCTGATGGTCAATTAAACCATAATGGTACAGACGTACAGTCTACGAATCGTTAAATTATAAATGTTTTCTACGTATGAAAAAATAATGGTTATAAATTTGTATTGGACATTTTTGAATGAAAATTATTATGTTTTTTTTATATCAAATACAACTCAGTTCGGTACATAATTAATATGTCATGGTGTAACATTGGGTAATATGGAATTATGAAAAAAAATGCCATTATCAAAATCATACGCTCCGTGATTCTAAAATTAAAACACATAATATACGATATGCATACAATATAATATAATAAAGTGAAACAAAAAAACAAAAAAAAAACGTATCTGTTGAGAAAAAAAAACATTAAAAATATTATACCAATGCAACCTAACCGTTGAAAATTTTAAATTTTATGATTTGCAAACAAAAATTACACATTAACAAATTTCTATTAGACTCATTAATGTATTCTTAACCTGTAAATAATTCATAAAATCATTGTTGACACTATGTTTATTAGCTCGGTGCCAGTATGGAGTATCCGATGAAGATACTAGGAAACATAAATACATAACCCTTTTGATTTATGAGTTACATATTTATCTTTTAAATCTAATACATTTATACATTTTAAAATGCTTGACCATAATTAGTAATCAATAATTTATTTAGTTCAAAACCCGTTTGAAAACTAAAAATAAAAAACTTTTCTAAATAAAATAAATTAATCCTGAGTTTAGACCAAATTACATATCGAAGAAACCCTTTCTATAAAATGTTTTTTTATCCGTATTATATTAATTTGGCTCATTACAAAATTAATGTAACAATCATTTAAAAATAAAACAAAAAGTCATCTTGTATTGTAGAATCATCAAAAAATGTGAATGCATTGTTTATTTGTCGTACAGTTCTCAAATCTTTGATATTTTCTTAATACATATTATGAAAACTTAGACATTTTAACATACTTGAAATGCAATGTGAAATAAATGTGACTTCGAATAATTCAAACGATCATGTACTCATGTAGTTTTATAGTTTTGAATATTTTTTATTGCACCAAAGTGTGTTTAAGGCAAAAATAACGTGTAATAAAACACATCATTATAAAACCTATTAGTGAGGAATAATTAATGTAACAAATACATGGCACAATATATTATTATATATAAGTATCGTGTGCCTATATATATGTATATGTGTGTGTGTGTGTGTGTGTGTGTGTGTGTGTGTGTGTGTGTGTGTGTTTGCATACATTAAATACCAATTAATTCTAAAAATATACCTAGGAAAAGGATTTATAAAATTTATCGATTAATAATGCCAAGCAGTTAATTATCATACCGATGGAAAAAAAAACTTTGAAAAACAATAATATTTATTTTAAGGGATTTTTCTCCTCCAACATTTACTCCTACCACAACTTCTAAGAAACTTCGTAAAAAACTTTCTATTTCTTCGATCGAACCTTGAACGTGACCTAGAAAACCTGTTTTTACACCAGCATAAGTATTTCAACGTTAATAGTAAACGGTAATTCATAATATTTCAAAATTTCAAAAATATACACATTAGCTGTTGTATTCAAGTGGGCAGTAATTGATAGATATTTACAATTTAGTTGTTTTAACCTCGACACGATTCAAAATCGTAAAATATCACTCTGGGAGATGCATTATTATTATACCCTCATCCAGAATAATTTTTTCCCACCTCAATGAAATGGGTACATAGTTTGTGCATTTACATAAATTATGATATTTGACATTGTTAAAAACACCGTACTGAAATTAAATTCGTACGCGAAACAAAGTATTTTAATCGTATTGTTGAGCTACGAGTCATATTATATGCACTCACTTGTTATTATTCATCATTCGAGTGGACTGAGTAAAAATAAATATGAACAATTCAAAATTATTTGAAAATAATAAAAACTACTCGTTTATATTGCCGAAATCGGATTTCTGCGCGCATTATTTTAATCTATAATTAGTTGTAATTAAATAGAAATCATGCGTTTCGCGATGAATACGACGCCGTGAAATAAAGGCGAACGCCATTGTTTCAGCTAGCCTTAAAAATGTATAAACCAATCTAAACCCCAGTGCGCATATACACCGTAAACTATTTATGAGAAATTCTACAGGACGCAGCAATAACTAAAATACCTGTAGAGCGTGAATTTTTTTTTTTTTTTAATTTTTAATTTTAAAATTTAATTCAACATAATTTAAACAATAAAAAAATTATCTACCACTTTTAAGCACATGCTTGCGTTGGTGGTAGAGAGTTAATGATTGATTTTTAATTTAATTTAGATCGGTTTCAATTGCGAGCGCGAAGGAGAAGGTGTGTTTACGAAGCAAATATTCGTGTAACAACTGAACTTGACACGTTTCAATATTTCACTCCGACACTGCCAATTCATGGTGGCATCTTCATTTTACACACCGAATAATTGCAAGAATAACTGTCATAATTCGTTATGTATGCCGTGTTGAATTATTCAAAAGCAAATGTACAAACTAACAACCTTCGTGACGGCAGACAGCTGCACAAGATACAAAACGGAGTTTGCCAATTCTCGATATTTTATTTAAAAGTGACCGTGCGTAACGTTATGTACGATGCGACTATCGTCACGTAATATGTGTTTGATCAAAATATGAATATAATACACACACACACACACACACACACACACACACACACACACACACACACACACACACACATATATATATATATATATATATATATATATATATATACATATGTATTTTATTATTATTATTATTTTGATACGGAGAAATATAATTTAATCAGTTTAAATGAAAATTTGATAACCTACAAAAAAAAACTTAAAAATTGAAAACCGACGTGTAAATCAAAGCGTTATTAACATTTAATGAAAATATTCGAATAATTCTAGTTACCATCATAAATAAACGTAATTAGACAAGTAATACATGTATTACTTACGGTCGCGGGTTTCAACAGATCAAAAACGACTTTTCAAATTTGCATTATTACATTATATATAATTGCATACATTTTAATTTTTTTTTATACTCAACTCATTACTTATCAGATAAAAATCATACTACAACGATTTAAATGTAAAAATGTTGATAACCGCTTTGCTGAAATGTTTCTAATAAAAGCAAAATAAGAAAACTGAAACTAAAACTCTGTTGGCTAATAATAGTGTAAATACCTATAATAAATTATTCAATAGTATAACGTGGCACAACAGAGAAAATATGTTGCATCAAACATCTTGATTAAGGATTTTTCTTTATTTCAAATACATAAACAAAAAAAAAGGACGTACATGGGATATTCATCGCTCCTCGGACAAGATAATGGCGATGGGCGTATTGAATTCTAACGATAGATAATTTATTTAGTTAAGCGATTCTGAGCAAATCTTCAACATAAAAATATACCGTTTATATATATATATATATATTATAATTTTTAGTCTAATTGCCGATATACATTTTTTTTTATCAAACCGGTTTAAAATTTTCTTGTTTGCCAAAGGAAAAATTTTTTTTACCAAATGTTTCAAAACATGTCGTTTTATCTGTATTAAAGTTTCATAATGGTTGGATGATCTAATATTTTTTCGTAAACATTTAATAGTTGAAAATTGATATAAATACAGTCTATTCCGTAAAAATCGAATAATAATTTACTTAAATGCTTATAAAAAAAAACCCTGATTCACAATTTTTGGAAATGTTTCAGTATCATCACTAAAATATATGAGTAAGGTCATATTAAGTTTATATAAAGTTTTTAGAACATTTCTTTTTCCGATTATTATATAAATTGTATTAACGATAATATAGATATAATATTAGAGACTACAACAAAACGAGGTATTTTCAAAGTTCTATTTCAGGCCAAAACTTGTCAAATTTTTTTACTATAATTAGGTATATATCAATATACTATTAGTATATGGTGAAAATTTCAAGTCTCCAGCAATATTTCTTTCCGAGTTATGGCTAAATAACTAAAATCGATTTAGTGAAAATGCCGTTGACGTTCAATTTTACTGTTTTCACTCTCGGTTTTTCGTTTGTTTTTACCCACAACTGGAAAAGTTATCGAGAATAGAGAAAAACGACTTGTCGTCTGTAGCAGAGGCGGTTTGAGTATACTGTTTTTGGTGCACTGCACCACCAATATTAGGGTGATGGGTGGGTGGGTGGTCAACACAATGTATATATTTTATTGTTTTATTAACAAAAAAGTAAGTAAAAAATCATTGCACAATCATTGTTATTATAAAAAGTGTAAACAACTTAACTGAAGAAAATTAGGTATATGAAAAAACTTATAAAAAATATTTATTTATAATTTCTAGGATGAAGGGGGTGGGTGGGTGGGTGTCTATATATTGTCTTGCACCACTAAGTATAATACATTCAAACCGCCTCTGGTCTGTAGTACTATCGAGATAAAATTTCTGATCTACAGAGTTGCTCGATGAAACTCATGGATCGTTATGACTATCCCCAAAAAGTTTTAACAGAAAAAAAAGAAACATCATTGTAAATCTATAAGATCCTTCCCTTCACTCAGAATTAAAAATATATATTGATCTAACTTGTATATTTTTGTGATTTACTTTCAATACCTAATGGACTAACCTGCATAAAATATAATATTCAAAAATGAAAGTTTATTATTTTAAAATTCGTTCTAATTTAATTGTTGAGTATACTAGTTTTGCGCTAGGCAGTGTTAATTAATTGAATTATTTGTACAATGTATGATGTGTAATTATATATATATATATATGTGTGTGTGTGTGTGTGTGTGTGTGTGTGTGTGTGTGTGTGTGTGTGTGTGTGTGTGTGTGTGTGTGTGTGTGTGTGTGTGTTTATTTACACCGTATCTTGTCGATGAATTAACGTGCAACCTCAAACATGAACAATTTTGATGATCAAAATACGTGAAAGATTAAACATACAGAATCAAAACACTAGTACTCATCAATATGGTGTTGTACGTTTTAAGTAAATAGACTCTGTCGAGAAAGTGTAAGTAAATTCGAGTGTTGTAAAAAAGTGAAGGTAGCAATAAACAGTAGATCAAAAGATTAAAACAACACGTATATGCTCAACATTTAATTACCACGATTTCCTGTAAACTCAATGCATCAAACTCTTAAACCATACACACCGTTATTATTATTCTAATTACGCGTTAATTAGAATTAACTACCGATTTACTTAAAAATATGTAAGTATTAGAAATTCGGATTTAACCAATACGTGTTACTCAATAAAATACATTAGCGACAATGTTAGAACATCGTCATGGAAATTATTTAATTAGATTTCATTCGTTTTATGTATGTTTAACGACGAAAATGACTCAGTAAACGCGTCACGCCGACTCTATGGGGTTTCACGGTGTTTTATTATTATCATTATTATAACTGTTATTATAATTTTACCGTATGACTATCTTGGATCGAAGGACTACTTCGATTGCGACCTTAAAAACAGACCGGAAATAAAGTCAGACAAAAAAAAGGCACGTTCCAACGCAAAAATGTCGTGTATTGACCATTAAGAAATATGATTTTTTTCTATAAATAAATAAATAAATAATATACGTTATACGTGTGAATTTCATCAAACACGTTGTACTATGAACATCAAATGCGTTGCTATCGAAGTAAAGTATCAGAGTGTCAAGATTTTCTTCGACCATTATTCGCCTTTTTTCCAGCTGAATAATATTCGTACAGTGCATTAAAACACTCGGTTTTCGTACAAGCGACTCTTTCAATACTGCAGTGTAATTACCGTTTACAATCAAACATATCAATGTCGCATGTCTACGAACTCAATATTTAATACTCGCGGGGGAAAATCCGTTGAAAACTCTTAGACGGTAAAGAAAGTCCACGTTCGGGGAAACGAGGAAAATAATTTACAATATACTATCATAAGTATAACAACACGTTTTAAAACAGAACTGTTTGAACATAAGAGAATTTTAGCCTTTTGAGTTCTTGAATTCCACTTAAGATTTGAGATGACAAATTTCTGTGATCGTAGTTTGAACATTAGAGATTTTCATTCGATAGCATCGAGTACACGTTTGATTTAGTAATTAAATAATAAAAACACTAATAACAATTTACAAAAACATTTTACTAACAAAAAAAAAAACAACAAAAAAAAATCAATATTTAAAAATTACGGGTCATAAATTTGTTTCAATACATTTAAATCCATGCGGAAAAATAATTGGAAAAATTACGGATTACCTGTACAAATAATTCTTTTCAGTTAAAACTATTCATAAAGATATCGGTAAGCACTTTGAAAATTTCGTTTTATACATTTTATGCTTTCCAAATTTAATAACTGTCTATAATTTTATAACGTTAAACACGTCCAAAGGAAATCGAGTAGTTGAATTCAAAAGTTATTTAATTAATTCTAAACATTGTAAATTTATGTACTACACTGTGTTTAAGTGGTTTTTACATGTACATTAATAATGTTTCTAGTTGTTAAATCACGGTTTAAAACGATGTTTGTTTAATGTGGCCATAAAATATATACCTAACTGCGAATCATAGTAGCTCGTTCATGAAAAATTATCATTTTTCTACGGCGGGCGATAACAACACTCTTGGGTTGCTGCAATAATTATTGTACATTAAACGTGTCTAAATATACGTGTATACATATACTATGTTTAATTATTATATTCTATTTTCTATATCATACACTCGCTGTCTCTCCGGAACGTTTCGGGTGACGAGCCGACGTGTAAAACATGCGACAATTAACAGAAAAATAACATCGCCGAACAACAACTACTGCTGGACACCCGTCGAACAGAACGCCGTGATAGACGAAAATATTTTTGACGCGATAAAATCGTTTGTAACCGTTTCACTTTTACTTTTATACGCGCGTACACCGCATATTATCAATTAAAATCTCACCTACACAGCAGACGCGTAGGAGGAAAAAAAAATATTAACTTTAAGCCGGCCGTTACATAATAATTACTCACGATACGGCAATTTTCATGCCTTGACGTAGAACGAACAATACTTTAGATCCTGAATGAAACGAAGAATGTATTGGTTTTAAAATGACGTTTTTTTTTTTTTTTTATGTACCAGTGTAATAACATTTTTGGACAGTAATAGTAGTCCGATATTTACACGCATGAACTCAACAGCTCAGAGATTACATCCAGTTTGTAGTTTAAACAAAACATTTTTTTTTCTATTCATAATGACTTTTCCAAGCTTACAGAAAAAGTACCGAAAAGTCGAGTAGTGGTGGCGAACTATAGACGAGATTTTCATCAAATTGGTTTCCACACTCCTCGCAGAATCGAATATCGCAAAGCCAATTTAAAAATCAAAATGTACACTAAAATACATGGAGATTATTATTATCCGGTTATACTTTAATTCAAAAGATTATCACGAACGGCGATATTTCCGCCCCCTTTACGCAGCAAACTTATAACGAATGGGCGTGTAGGCTTTCAGTAATTAAATGACTGAGAAATAAATTGAACTGCTCTAAAACATAATGATTTATACACTATACAATGATATTGATAGATAAAAAAAAAATCAATTATCGAATATTATTTTCAGCGATTCATTTTTAAACACAGCATTAATATTAACGTTGTGTTGAAACCGATGAAAAACGAATAATATCACCATCGGAATAAACTCGAAAATAATTTTATACCCTGACTCAAAATCTCGTTGCATTTTTTTTCTTTTTTTCAAAATCAATATCGATTTATTTTTACGCTTTTCATTGAGAAATACGTATTTATGGACTTGTTGTATGATTTCGTTTGAGTATCTACAACTTTTTGTTTATCACTGATGTTTATTTTAATGAAGCAAAGTTCTCTTTGAACAATTTATTCACTCGGAGAAACCCGATGGGCAGTCGTTAATCAGATCTTAATCGCCAGCTAAACACCTCTAAGTGTTAAATAAACCGAGAGCAGAAGTTTTAAAAGGTAATTTATTTCTTGTTTTGTTTTTAATGAATTGTATAATGAAATGTATTTGAATTTACGAACAGTGTAAATTCAATTACACAACTCGTTTTCCACCTAAACCAATAATATACAATACGTATACAACGTATCAATGAAACTACCAACCGCCGTTCAACCAACAAAGACAGACTATTTTCACAATTATTTAAAAAATTTGAATAAAGTTAGAACTTAACAAACAAGACTTTTTTTTTAATTATTGACTTTAAAGTGTCTATAAGAAACCGTAAATACCTAGATGAGATGATTTCAATCTAATCGAACTTAAATGAAGCAGAAAACATCACAATATAGGCATCCGTGACGATTCAGCAGACACCATTTTACGCTTTTTCACAGATGTATTTTGAATAAATATCGCGATACAATGTTAAACAAATATGTTTTCACACAGCCAATAATTTTCCGTTCTCAATGTCGCACGATCCGGGGTAAATTCAAACGCGTTTGTTGTATTATGGAATGAAATGCAATCCTCTAGCGACATAATTACGATTGCTTACGAGACTTACGGAAACGTCAAATATTTACACGTATAACGATTAGAGTACTTTTGTAAAGCAATTTTTTTTAACACGCGTACACGTGTGTATAATACTATACTGTCGATATTATTGAATTTTTTTTTTCAAATTTTGAAATTATGATTTATTTATAATGAAAACTTAAAATATCTATAAAGATGTCTTTCAATGTCCGTTTATTAATAAATATAATGAATAAATAAATAAATGAAAAAAGAACGTACTTTGCACCAAGGGGTATTCTTTGCTCCTCGGACGAGACAATGGTGATGAATAGAGACCGGATTTTCATGCAGTAAAAATCAAAAAAATGTGCAGTTAACAACTTAAAAATTGCAAAAACACGCAGTTAAAAACCTAAATCATGCAAAATTGCTTTGCCTAAAATCGCTTAATACTTACCAAAATGTTGTAAACATTCAAAGTACATTGATTTAAACCCTTAAATTATACTTTATTTATTAAGTTTTTTACAATATTACGGGATTGGCAATAAACTAATGAGTAATTAATAATTAAAAGATTGATAAAAATATATACCTACATATATAAAAAAAACCATACCAACAAAGTTAAACTATTTAATTTCCCATCAAATTTCAACTCTGGGTAATGTGATATCCCGGTTTTAATTTTTGATGACAGACTAGACCCAATTTTTGGCATTTTAAAAATTTGTTTATACTTCTTTACGTAAATTATTCGTAATGAAACTATCACGACACTAACTGATTCAAGAAACACTCAATCAAACACAAAGTCAGACAGAATACTAAAGTGCTAATGGCCGGGTATTCAAAATTATTATCTTACTAGTGGTTGCTGTAATTTTTTTTACCACAAAACACTAATAAATTGATGTTATTCTAAGAATATTAGCAGCTTGTGTTCACTTTTTCCTTTTGTATAGTTGAAAACTAAAATAAACAAATATTTACTATAATATTTATAGAATAAAAAGTGCAAAACGTGCAATTTCGTGCAAAATAAAACTTTGTTAAATTAATCTACTTCTCATGACTCGGATTTATAATTTGTTTTTATATGTTTTAAAGAAAAGGAAAAAAAGTTGCAATTGCAAGAGAATCCGGTTTCTAGTGATGAGTATATTGAATCTTAAAGAAACGATAGATCATTTCTTTAGTTGAACAATTCTGAACAAAGATTCATTTTAAAAAATATACCATTTATATATTTTAGGCTAATTATTGGTATATTTTTTTTTTTATCAAATCTGTTGAAAGTTATATTATTTGACGAAGCAGACATTGCTTTTGAATCAAATGATTCAAAACACGTTATTCTACTCTTTAATCCGTATTCAAAAGTTCATAATTTATTTATTTATTTATTTATTATTAAATACATGCTAAACCCAATAATGATTGGATGGTCCAATAATTTGTACACACAATTTAAAATTTGTAAATTGATAGAAAAACCGAATTTTTTTTTTTTAATGTATTACTATATTTTTTAATTTATGTATATATTACCGGCATTATCGGTAATCCCGGCAATGCCAGTAATGACTAGGCGATGTCAGTAATGACTGTGCACACCAGTCATTGTGGGCAATCGGTGTATATTTCCGTAATTGATTGATACGTTTAATCAGTGTCGGTATAGTTTAGTAAATCGGTATTTTCTAAGCTGGTTATCGATTAGTTATCTAGATTTATCACATTACCTCGGAGAATGAAAAGGAAATTACTCTCCGAGAGGCTGCCAGTCATAACGGTATTGCTGGAAGTCAGGGATATTGCAAAGGTGTAATTGCCAAACAAAATGTCAAAACAACCGATGTGCTTGTCGAGCAGCTAAAAAATTACATAATTCGAAGTGCCATAGTAGTTTATCTTGTGAAAATAAATAATAATAATAATAATAATTATTACTATTATTATTATTATACATGATTTTGTTGATTTAAATTATATTTTAATAAATAAATGAAATATTACCCATGTCGATTATCAATCGTAGGCATTTTATATATTTCCTAGGCATTGTCAGCATTGCCTTACTTAATTAGCCACTGTTAATATTGACTAGTCATTACTGATAATGACTGATTTCCGACACCGAAGGTAACATAATAATAATATATAAATACGAATGCCTATACGCCAAACATAAACCTTACTCCGTCCAGTAATGTCTGGGGTTCACTACCCCCGATTGCGTACGATCAATTCGTTTATTGTTTCAACACTGCGATCACGTGATTTATTCGAGGCAATATTAACACGGTCAATGTCCACGGATCGGCTCGAGAGATTTCATGGTACGAAAACGCACCGCCGTCACATTATTATTATTATTATTATTATAAAATACAATGCTTTAAAAGTTTGACGTGTAAATCAATTCGCGTAATATGTATCGTACCGCAGGAACGCGAGTGAATTAAACGTCGGGAACGCAATGAATATTATTTCTGTGGTTGAGAGTAGTGTTGTTAAGTTCGTGAACGAATAGTTCACATGAACTACTCTTTAAAATGAACTATTCCGAACTAAATCAGTGTACCTATGTTGTTCAATAAGTAGTTCACGGTTGGTAAAAAGTTTATGTTAGTATTAGGGATAAGACTTATCATTGTTCACTTAGATTAAAATAAATATAATATTTATTATATAATAATAATTAACTTTTTATTTTGTTTATTTATTTAGGCTATACTTAATTATTAAATGTACGTTTAATACATTTACTTATGATTTGTATCTTATATTTTAAAACAGTCTTCAAAAGTTCCTCTGTACATGTGTGTGACATTTAGAGATTTATGTAAAGGTATTATATTTAAATAATACATTGAACCTTAGATTCGCCAACTTGTCCAGGTCTCCCCTAATTTATAATCTTAAATAGTATTTATTTTCCTTCATTTTGTAGGAATCGGGAGGGGGTAAGGCAAAAATTCGTACTTTAGGTGGTGCGTTTATACCATCTAAAATTGGTAAATGGGTACTGAGTCCATAAAATTTTGAGAAACTGGCACTTAGTAGCCAATAGGTATTAGATAGTACTTACCTGGCACCTATCTATTGAATATGAACTTGATAATACTTTGATTTGTACTGATCATCATTTGATTCATAATCAGTGAACTCATTGAACTATTGAATAATTCATATAAGGGAACTAAACGAAGTAAAGAATAGTTTATTTGAACTATTCACTTGTATAAACTACGAACTAATAAACTTTTCGCTCAAATGAACTAGATTCTCCACATCTAGTTGAGAGCCAAAACCACGGTATAGAAGTTATCTTCTATACCGTGATTAAGTATGATAATTGTCGTTTTAGTTCTATATACGGTTATAGTATATCTATAATCGTGGTTCTATATTTTATTGTGTCAAAATATACAATTTGATCATCGCAGGAAAAAATTTTTTGTGATCCATGATGTTAAAAACGTCCACCAGAGTGAATCACGTCTAGTCTATCCTAAGGGATAAGGATTTAATATATTTTTATTGTAGGTATTTAATTTACTTTCTTTTTGTATTTTCATACAGTTTTCAGAAATGTAAATACTAATGTATTTAGCAGTGAAGATTTGCCATTGCAATTTCCTTACCAAAATACCGACAATGAATATGATATAGGTATGTTAATTATAATATTATGTCTTGATATTTTAATTTACTATAACTTTATTAATACATTATGGTATTATAGAAAAATTTGATCCATAGGTGCCTATTATATTTTTTATTTTTTTTTAAAAAAATCCTATAACTTACTATACTATGTTATTAAATATTACCTTTCTATTATTAATAAAAATAATACTAAGCACCACGTTAATTTATTTTAGATGGACAGAAAATTCATCATCATCAATATTCGATGATTCAGATGCTGACCAAACCTATAATCCATTCATAAAACAGAAAACTACAGAAGTGTGTAGCAATAATAGTCCAGACTGTATAGAGGCATCCATCAATTCGTTTGGTAATTTACATATTCTCTATAGTATAATATACTATAGATAGTATACTATATACTATAATATACTATATATATACTATACTAACTACTATATACTATAATATACTATATTATACACTACCTACACAAGTACAATGTACATAAAATCTACTTAAATAATATTATAAACAAAGACACTATGTTTCTAATTTAGATTTTTTATCCAAAAGTAATGAGGTAATAACTGAATCATCTCAAAATCTTGATTCTACTAAAATTATTCAAGCCCAAGTAAATATAAATGCATGTAGAAAACTTTCATATTTTACAAATGAAGATTGCGCGAAGAGAAGTTTTGATGAGGTATCATGTAGTTACTCTCTAGGTAATGTACAATTTTAACATGGTTCGATATCATAAACAGTACAATAATTATTAACTAATTAAAAATTGTATGTCAACAGATACAATTTATTTGACTAACCAACCATCTACATAATATCAAGTAGCAGATATGATTGAAAACAATCCCAACAGTTTATCATTACAAAGCAATGAGTCAACTGCAAACAACCAAAATATTATACATGATGATGGTAATGAAATTGGTCAAGTTGTATGTAGTAAGAACAAACGATACAAAAAAGGTAAATGTAATTTTATGAGTAATTGTAAATATCTTGGTCATGAATATGAAGACAGAAATGGGAAACAGAAGCCAAAAAAAGTATTTAGGACTATCAAATTGTGTTGTAAAAAAAATTGTTTTAATCTTTGCCCTGAAGATATACAAAAATTAATATTTGAAGAGTTCTACGGATTAGGAAACTTAGGAGCACAAGATCAAACATTAATGGATGGCATTCAAATAGAAGAACTCGCGTAATAAATCGTACTGTAAACAGGCGCTCCGCGACATGAATGGACGTCGCGTTACACGGCGCGGCCATGAGGGAAATGATTAAAGCCTAAATAACAGCGCAATAATCGGAAAATAACTACGAGCTGTGACTCCGCAACAAATAGCGCTGGTCAATCGTCCGCGAATATCACGCTTGGACGTTCGCCGGTCGACGCAGCAAGTGATAATTTCGGTATCTTCAAAAACACGAACCTTTTGAGAACGATTTACGCTATAACAAGTTCAACACATTATGACGTAGTACGGAGATGGTCAAACTCGTTTCAGACAAATAAAATCAATAAAAATAAAAAAAATAAATTAAAAAATTAGTGATATTCGAATTTTCCTCGTTGTTTTTCAAAAACGTTGATAGTCGTTTAAAACTTAAAAAGCCGAGTAATCGTTGTTTGGATGCATATAGGCGAATAAACTACGGGACTAGAAAACTGTTGAACGTTATTATCTTTTAGGTCATCAACCAACGCTGTTGGTATTTTTTCAAATGTATTATTAGATTTACAATTTGTGTGTTTTGGCAAATATTAACTTTTAGTTTTCTCGCTCAATTAAATAGTAATTAATTCCTCGACAGTTTAAGTACCTACCGCGTTTAACGCATTTCTATCGGGTTAAATATTTGAAGGTGGATAAACCTTATATCGTATACGTCAATTATGATTACGAGTATATTAAAACGTACGATATCAATAACATTAATAAATCGTTAATAAACGTAACATAAAAAAAAAAAAATTGAAAAAAGAATTGAAATTCCAAAAGAACAACGTTTTGTAAACGATTATATTTCATGAAACATGCAGATCGAACTGAATCCGAAATAATTGTTCATGTTTAATAGCCGTGTTGCTAAACATAATCGAAATCGAATGTATATTTGACATAACCGAACGCATCGGAACTACACGGCTTTCATGTAATGTGCAATAAATCGTTGCTAATGTTTCGACGTTAAAATCGACTCAGACTTCACGACCGCCGGAACAATAGAGACTGGCGCATGCAAATACGTTCTAATTTTCAATAATGTAACGAACGCGCGTGGATTTCACGATTGAAAAATTAACTTTGCATATTCGAAAATTCGATTTGTTTTCGTAGTCCCGGGCGAGCGCACGCGTGACTCCGGCGCGGGTGTACGTTCGACGAAGTAAAACCGTATTACTGTATTAGCAATTCATGAGGGAAAGCGTATTTTGTAAGTACGCAATCGGATTATTTACGTATGTGTTTTATTTCAAAGTTACTCTGGCCGTTTATCATAATCAACCGCACGTGATCGTCTTTTATGGCGTATTTAATTCACGTACGCAATACGATAAAACACGCGTCCGAACGAATATGCGATATGACATAACTGCAACACGTGCGCCCGGAAACTGTGTACAAAGGGGGCATTAATGATCGATTGATCGTATATAACTTGGATCGTTTATCCGGACGTCGTGATTCACGCGATATCGAGTAGTGTACGTGTTCGACTTGCGAAACGGACATCACAGAACATTAGTTTATAGATGCTGCACGTTGAATCGTCATCCGAAACGGACCGACACTCTAAACCAGTGGTGGCTAAACTTTTTTTACTACGGGCCAGGGCCCCCACAAGGGGGGGTCAGGTGGACCCATGGTACTGGGGCCCGGACATTCGAGGGGCCCGGCGTTCATGTAAATAATTACTTCAATGTATAAAAGAAAAAGGTTTCAAATACATTTTGATGATATTATACATGGCTTTGCTCAGAAAAAAGCAAGAAAAGCAAAATGTACTTAGTATAAAATTGAAATCATAATGAAGATGTATGTATAAATGAGCATAGAATTCAAATATATTTAGTTGATAGGATTTTAACATAAATAATAATTTTGAAACTAAATTTACATTATCTTGAAAAATTTCAAAAAATCGATTTGCCTGGTTGTTGCAGCAAGCCTTTCAATTCATCTCGAAAAATAATTAATCTATATGATAGAGGGGCCCGGATTTAGTTCTTTACCCGGGCCAAAAATATGATGTGGGGGGCCTGCTACGGGCCATAAAAAAAAAATGCAGGCCTGTAATTTTCCCTTGAACTCTAAATTAAATCGAATTTTAGGTATAGATATATATGTGATTATACGTTTAACGAAAATAACATAAGGTACGATAACGTTATTTATATTATTAAATGCCGTTTTAAGGACAAAAAAAAACGCTAAGGCACGGCGATACGGTATTAAATATTATATGATTTATGAAGAATGTATACTGTATTTTTTAATTTTACAATTTTCGTTTAACTTAAAATATAAAATATCATAGATACGCAAATAATAGTTTTGTAACGTAGAATACTTACGGGGGCCAGATATTAAATGATGGAGGGCCGGAATCGGTCCGCGGGCCGTAGTTTGGCCACCACTGCTCTAAACAGTCTAAATTCCGTATGTTTTTTTTTTCAAATATTGAAACTCACGCTCGGGTTATAATTGTTTTTATCATAATTTAATTTCCCCCCCCTGTAAAACGATATTTCCTTTGCGTGCCACATATAATATGAGCCTTCCGGTACAGCGCTATAGCGGCAATGGTACGCGTGCCGCAGAAACGCTGGTACGTGTACTCGGTATAATGTTATAGCATCACGCAGACACGCGTTCGGTCCACGAAATCCGCATTCCCCGTTCGACGATGACGACGAACAGGGTAATACCTACGATTTGTACGGATTTGTGCGGGTTTTCGCCTCAAAATCACAGCGGACTACGGATAGCGTCGAGCCTACAAGGACCTCCGACGCGATGATTCACTGCCACGGCGGCGGTGGAAACGGTATATTTTTTTTATTTATTTTTTTTTTATCGTCGATTCCGGTGATACAATAACCGCGCGTGTTCGACCGTCGTCGGAGGAGTCACTGGAAATTACGCAACCCGACGGTGACCGGGTCCTGCACGTGTGTACGCGTTGTGCAAGTTATCGCAACAGTGACCGTTTTCCAACCATACTATATTCGTGACCGCTAAACGACCAGTTTTTTCACTACGAAATCGGCACGATGCCTGGACGCTCAACGTAGACGCTCAACGTAGACGCTCAACTTAAATACGCGCCCGGAACCCCTTCGACAAAATTTAAATGGGGGGAGGGGGGGGGGGGCACGAAACACATTTTTTTTTTCAAAACGTAAGCTAAATAAATGGTTAAGAGTAATAATTCAATATGAAATTTTAATTATTTTACTATGCTAAATGTTAATAGTTAATGTTTGTATTGTTATAATATAATATAATAGTCGGTAAAAATTCATTTTTATTGAAACAGAAAATCAAATCAAATCAAATTGTATTGTTCGACATATAAAAACTCTGAATTTCCTCGTTTCGTTTCGAACGATATACATATTAATGGCATCCTGAATGAAATTAAGTCATAACCTATTATATTATCGCGCATAATTAATTTTTCTATATATATATATTTGTTTATGTTATTCTATTTTAATTATGCTATTAAATTTAGTTTAATAGCATCATAATGTACTAAACTCAACTCTCTATCACCGTCACGAACATGGCGTTTAAGTATTAAAGGTAATAAATTTGTATTTCACTCGTTAATACCATACACAATATAGAATATATTTTACATCGTCGGCCCTTAAATCGCAAAGGTCACATGTACGGCTAAATTAACGAATTTTTCAGAAGAAGAAAAAACGTTTGGTAAAATAATGCGTTTTGAAAAACGCAGAGATTATTTTTTACTCTGAATTTGAAAACATAATCACATTGATGATAAAACGATTTAAAAATTGTAGAGTCCCGTACTTTTTTTCCTAATGGACTCAAGACTATTTCTCCAGAAATATCGTGTAATCGTATTCAAATTCAAAACGTACATCCAACATCAACTAGACGTGTCACACGAAACACAGATTATCGGCATACATTTTTTTTCCACGGGACGAATCGAGCAATTCAAGAGTAATTAATCGACTGCGACTCAATCTAAACGTTATCTCATCGCAAAAACGAACGTAACGTAACGTAACTGCAATAACGTTATTATAAGGTTCGTTCATTTTCTCTCGTACTACTGACCGTGTACGACGGCATAAAGCGACCGTTTAATTGCCGTGCGTTCGTAGCATAAACCGTTTCAAAATACCGAATAACACTGTGAACGTTTAAAACCCGAGTGATATATTATCGTAACGATCCATAAAAACGAGTGCATTAATAACACACGGTGCGGTATTGTTTGTAAACGAAGTGGAACATTTTTGTTACACGTAAAACGAGGTCGGCACGATATGTTGTTGTTATATGTTCTGAAATCGTAATGCAAAATATTTGTCTCAAAACCGTTATTTTTTTAATCGGGACGTTTCGCCTGGGTTTTCGTGTCGAAAGTTCTGAAAACCAAAAACGTCTTGGGATCCGACACACGAATCGAGACTCGTTCACGACGCACTTGCGTCGAAGTGTCTCGAACGTTTCGTTAAACTTAAATATTTTTTTGAGTGGGCCCATACACATTGAATCACATAAGTCAATACAGTAAATAAAAAAATTGTTATTGTTATTAAATCAACTACAGAATAATTTTTATTTAGTTTTTAGTATCAAAATAAAGTCAAAATTAAAAATGCAATCTTCTTATCTTGTCACATGCAAATTCATTTAGAATTTCCTCGGGATTTTTCGTTAAATCTTCACTTTTTTTCGTTCAATAGATAACAGAGTTAGGTTATGTAAGCGTTTGCTGGTCATTGTTGACCTGTTGAAGGTTTTTATTATTTTCATGGTCCGAAAACTTCTTTCAGCTGTACCACTTGAAGTTGGTATAACTAAGATTCGTCCGTATATTTCTTCCAACTCAAAAACAATGCTCCCAAGCCTTTGCTAGAGATGTACACTCCCATGGAATTTGATTCGGTAACAAAAGACAATCGATATTTATAAATAAAAATAAATTTGTCACGTGGAAAAATTACATGATACCTATTTTAGGAGGTGGATAAACTGTTGTTTTCTTACTCTTCTACGCGATTATTATACTATATTAGATAAAGTATTGAGTATTATCACACATTGGATGACAATTTTAAAAATCAAAATCGTGATCGTAGAAAATTTTGGGTGGGCCCAGGCCCACCTGGCCCACTCTCTGGATCCGTGCGTGCGTTTCGATAAAGAACGACAGTACTCCTGTGCTCACGGACACACGTCATCGCGTTGGTATGCACGCGCGCGTTGGGGCTTATTCGATCGCGAAATAATTTTTAAAAAAACAGCATCGGGCCGTAAGACTTTTTATTCGGAAACGTCATTTTTTTGTTACAAGAAAACTCACGCAGTCGAACGAATAAGGTACGGCCCCACTGAACGCGATTTGCGATGCGAGCGATATTGTCCAGCGATTTTTACAATTTTGGTGCAGGGGCCAGCTCCGCGTTTTTATTGTTTTGTGGTGAATGGTTAGGTTAGGTTTTAGTAGAGTGCCTTGATAGCGCCTTCTATCAAGGCACTCTAGGTTTTAGTCGCCAATATGACTTCGTTATCAATTCAAACCGCGTACGTAAAATACTTTTATCTGAAAGTTCTGCTTCAATAGAAGCAAAAGTTGAAATGTTTAAAGAACGTTTATGGGTACACGAGTTAAATGAAAATAGAGAAACGGAAGATGAATATCATACTCTTTTTTCTAAACTAAAAAAACACCCTGACAAGTTTTTTTTTTATGTCCAGAATGACGAGGGTTCCAAATCGGTTCTTTTAAAAAAAACTGCTGCAGCTAATTTTTTTTGGGTCAACCGACATATGGTGTCTGGTGGGCGTTTCAAAAGCGATCAATCGCAAGAAAACAAACTATTTTGATTTAATTGCGTTAAAAGCGATTTATCGTAAAACGCAAAACGCAAAACGCTCCCAGTGGGGGCATATCATATTTATTCTATAGTTTTGATAAAATCGTAAAATCGCAAAACGCAAAATCGCAAAACGCAAAATCGCAAATCGCGTTCAGTGGGACCGTACCCTTAGTCGGATTCACCTAGGACACGGCGTAACGCACGCAATGCCTTTAGCTTATTATACAGCTGTGGAAACGACGATTTTACGTGCCCGTGAAAACGGTTCGATATGATTTCGCGAGAGGGTTTAGCGCGTCGCGCAACGCCAGGAGTGGAATTGCGTGTCGTGTCCGGTGCGAAAAACCCACTAGATTTCGACGTTAATTAATCGTTATTTAAATTAACAACAAAATACATTACTGTATCGATCCCGTACCCGGGCGTTCCGTGCAGGAACGACAACGCGTATTATTTATACATGCATATTATTATATACATTCGAAGAAAGCGTTTGACAAAAAGAACACGTCACTGTAAACGGTATTGGACGGTAAACGCTGTTCAAAATGTTCCGTCAAAAATTACTTTTCACATTTACACGACGCGATCTAATACATGACATTCGTGTGCGTACACGCTCGACGTCAGATCGATTTCTCGAGTGTAAAAAACGCGTAAGTGCTGCGTAAAATCGAAATTCGAGTGAGTACATTATAACCGATGCCATCAATTTGTCGATGAACGAATACTTGTATGAATTATTATGTTATGATATTCCCACGTATACGAACTACGTAAATCGAACCTGCATATGGCACTTATGGCCATATATAGGTGCAGTACTACAGATTGTTCCGTACAAATTTTGATTTTGTGAAAATGTGAATTATAAATTTCTGAGAGACACCCAAATATCGGATATCGCCGACTGATTTCGACGAGAGTTCATTTTGAAACGTACCAAACTTCCTGGGGTCCAAAATATTTTAAATAACTTTTTTTCATGCATTAACAAAGTACATATCGTTAATTTTTTTTTTTTTTTGTAAATTCTTGGAAAATTTAATTAATAATCATTCGAATCGCAAACCTAGTTTAAATCTGATACGTGTAGATTTTATCGTTTTATAAAAAATTATGTACGGGTATTAATACGCAGCTTTGGGGGTCTGTTAAAAATGTGTTCGCTGTTCGCCTGCAGTCGGCGATCCTTTAAAGCAGGGGTCGGCAACCCGCGGCCCGCGAAGCAATTTTTGATGGCCCGCGCAAAGGTGGTTAATTTTTGTGTTTTATTTTTGTTCAATAACATTTTTCATATAATTTTCAATATTTTATAATTATTTTTCTTTTGTAAATAAAATCTAATCTAACCGTTAATAGTTAACATAATGCTTATTCTATTATACAGTTATATAGACAGTTTAATAGATAAAATTATTATTATCTAATCGGAGTTGAAGATAATGATGGCTGTACTACTCAGTCATATTCATATATAGTTACTTTGAGTTTGTAGCGATTAGTATTACACCGTACGTGTGACTGTTTGCGTTTGTACCTAATATATAGTGCGTTTGTGTGGACATAAATAATGTCAAGAATAATTTACAAATGGAAGTCATTGAACTTCAAAATGATGAGGTTCTAAAAAATTCTTTTCGGGAAGCAACTAGTTTGCCTCAATTTTATAGTCGTCTTCCAATATCTAGCTTCCCTGGAATCAGACAATTCGCACAAAAACTTACAGCGGCGTTTTCAAGTACATATATATGTGAGCAGACGTTTTCCATTGTGAAGTACAGAAAAAGTAAGCACTCTTCGCGCCTTAGTGATGAACATTTACGAGCTGTATTACATACGAGTCTCAACAACACGTCTGCAAGCTGATATCGAAAATGTAACTAATAAACTGCAGGCACAGAAATCGCATTAATTTACAACTTTACAATTTTTTATTCAATTAAATTTTTCTATGCAATTTTTTCCAATAACATTTGTGTTTTTTACTCTAATATTTCTATGTAAAATAATCAAATATAACAGCAATACAATTATAAGTATTATATCATAATATGTAATTTTTTTTTTAATGTGGCCCTTGGTGAAAAATTGAAAAAAAATATGCCCCGCGTAGTTGAAAAGGTTGCCGACCCCTGCTTTAAAGTAATGCTATAGCTCACGATTCATAATTATTTTGATTTACGTGATAATTACTGATTATTTATTTGTACCTATTTTTTTTTTTAAATCTCACGGGCACAACGAAAAGCATCACTAATCAAATGGGTTTTGTGTTGAATATTATTGAAATATTTTTCAATGTTTCTGTTCATAAATATTTCTAACGAGTCATTGGCAATCTTATAATACGCTGCGTTAATAATAACTGCGAAATCACGTATTCGTTCGTTCGAATAAAAACGTTTTTGAGTACATGGAAATAACATAAACACGGTGCTTTGATAGACCAGTACAATTTTCCGTAAAAATCCACAATGATAAATTAACTGCACGTATTACCTATATCATTACACCAGCGTTACTTAAACTTTTTAATCCATGGAACCCTTTTTGATGTCCACTTTTATCGTGGAACCCCTCCTTTTTCTTTTTTGCATTTTTAGCTTTTTTTAGGATTATGTATTTGTAAATAAATTATAATCGTATAATAATATTGTGTTAAAGGTATTCAATTCAAAAAAATATGTTAAAATAAAAATTAAAATAGTAATAATTGTGTACATACATAATAATACTTTAATAATAACTACATTAATAAGACTAAATATGAATTTTAATGAGACGAATGAAATTGTGTTTTACTTTTAAAAATATTCTTAAAATTAGGCTCTATTGATGAAAGTTGTATGATCATATGAGGTTCAGCATCAAGTAGAATGCGGCATTTCGTTTTTGTTGATATATAGGTGGAGAACCCCGTTTCACACATATAAGTAGTGACAAAAGGTAAAAGTGTCAACACGGCCTTTTTTAGACAGTTGAGGATATTCATATTTTAAACTACACTAAAATTCTACTAGTGCCATCGAATTAAATTTTTCTTGCAATGACGAATCTAATGTCATTTCAATAAAAGTTTCATATTTATTTGTTGACATGGCTGAAGGTCGTGTATTGACAATAAATGGATTTTTAATCGACAATTCATTTTTATTTTTAGGTTCTTATGGAACGTTTAAAATTTAAATACACACATGTAAAAGTGTAAAACCAAAGAATCAAGCTGTAGATTTTACCGTGCACCGACCGTGAAAATTGTGATTTCGTATTTCTACGAATAAGGAAGTATCACATCTATTTGTTATCGCATACTCGATCATAGAGCCAAATTAAATATCGTAAATAAAATATAATTAAACAAAAAATGTGGCCGTACTATAAATCGAACATTTACTGTCAGTGGCGGCTACCCTATACCTCAAGTGTATCGACGGATACACATGATTATGGGGAGGGTGGGTTCTGGGTAGGTGGTTGACTGCTTGACATAATATTATAGGTATTATATTATAATAGAGCGTAAATATTAAATAGTATACATAATTATCTTGCTGTATTGCTCTAATTAACGATGGTTGCAGTACTGCAGTAGCATTTGGATACACATGGTAAATTCACTGTAGCCGCCACTGTTTACTGTAGATACCGAGAAAATGTTTAAATGCCTAATTTTAATTCGGAAATAATTGCTCATCATAAAAATTTCTTAATTAGGATCTTAATCAATGATTTACCGACACCAGCTACTATTACTACTTATTGATAACTTTATTATGTAGTTAAAACAAATAATACATCAAAAACGTTACGAATGGCTCACTCCTCGGTAAGAATTAAGATCGTTTTGTTAAAGTGTTCGTCATTGAGTGCTCGAGTGTCTAGTGTCTGCCCGTAATATATGAGTAGATAAATAAATAACAACTTTATTATACTGCCCGACTGCCACTAATGTTGTAAGCAAACAATGTTATAATGTTATCAATTATGTTATTTTCAACATAGATAATTTATTCAAAGTCACAACAATGCCGACTAGTTTAAAATTTACTTATGACATAATACATTATTTTACACGTGGTACATTTAACGACGCAAAAGTAAGCATTTACATCAATCTAGAAGCTAAATTTTAGAGTGTATATTACACTGAGTAGTGAGTTATCGGTATCAAAATTGTATACATGGATTATTTTTTTATAAGACTAAATAAATTGAGTTATATTCGTGGACTTCAAAATAAATCAATTTAAAAAAAATATTAAAAAAATTCCAAGAGGTGTCGCGAATGTGTGATTTTCTCCTCGAGTGTAAAATTGCATTTCAACTAACGAGTAAATATTAAACGTATTTATAGCACCAAATACAGCTTCAATATCAAGGGATCGTTCACCGTCCAATTTATTTTGAAGAAAATCTTTTATTTTAAATGAAAAAGCTTCTATGCATTTACGCACATAAATTGCTTACTCCAGAGGCGGTTTGAATGTATTATACTCAGTGGTGCAAGACAATATATAGACACCCACCCGCTTCATCCTAGAAATTATAAATAAATATTTTTTATAAGTTTTTTCATTTACCTAATTTTCTTCAGTTAAGTTGTTTACACTTTTTATAATAACAATGATTGTGCAATGATTTTTTACTTACTTTTTTGTTAATAAAACAATAAAATATATACATTGTGTTGACCACCCACCACCCTAATATTGGTGGTGCAGTGCACCAAAAACAGTATACTCAAACCGCCGCATTGTGGTTTCTTCAGTTAAATATTTTATCATGTATTTATTTTTATTTTTAGCTTCGGATATTATTAATTATTATCCTTATAATGGGTGTTAAAAATTATATTGTATAATCATAAAATCAATAAAAAAAAAAAAGAAAAGTAGTTTGTCCGGTTTTCGCCAAAATAAAATATGGTGACTCTAGTCTAAATAAATGTATTCTCTTTCTTAATAACATTTTATAAATAGTATTATCAGTTGTCACAATGAAAACTAAAAAATGTTACAAATCACGAGGAATGAAGAAGAAAAATCTTAATTTTATATAAAATAAATGAAGAAAAAGGCATAAATAATTTGTAACATGGGTATTCTTTGGTAATCTGACTAGATAATGGTATTAGATGTAGAGCACCTTAGATAGGCCGCTTTAAAGACTCAAAACATTGCACATAGTATATTTTAAATATTATATTAATAATAAATCATTGTTTTCCGAAAACGATGGCACATTTATTAATTTGACATTTCTAGCATAAATAAAAAAATTTACTTTAAAAAGTTAAATATAGCTAAGGTTACTTATAAAGAAGCTTGTTTACTAATTTCAGATCTGATAACCAATAATTACAAATTTAATGAAATAAAAATAAATCTGACATTGTTTGATAATTTAAAATAAATAAATAAATTTATACAAGAGAATTTATCTAAGTTGATCTTTAGTTCCAACTTCTAACGTTGGTAAAAATTAATTTATTGAGTTAATCTGCATAGACTGAATTTTATATAATTTTACCGTTTTTTGTCTGGAGAAACTATTGAGAATAAGAGAAAAATGACCATTCCAAAGTACCATTTTAACTAGTAGTGTTCACAAAAAAATAAAAAATTAAAATAATCATTGTAAGACAATAAAATTCTTCACTTCACTCAAAATCTACATTGCAGTCAACATTAATTTATACAAACTCCATTTTAAAAACATGGACATCATCAGTTAAATTGTATTAATAATAATCATAATTAAGTAAATATAAAAATAACATCAGGAACACTTAAATAATGGGCACAAACATTTGAAAATTAAAAATTAAGCATAGAGAAAAATGTATAAAAATTTACAACAAATAAAATTGTCACTTAAAGTAGAGTACCAAACTTCAAGCACTTCATTACATAATTTTCAACCATGTTGCATTAAAAGAGTTGAATGACTATTCCATCTCAAACGTAATTTAGTTGTGAATTTAAATAAAGTATAATGTTCATACCATATGAATACAGAAGTATAATATACTTCAAAAAAATCTCAATAAATGCAAAAAGAAAACTTGCCATTTTAAAAAATAATAACAAAATAATTACTCAATAAATTGATAATGAACAAAACAAGCACTATCTATATAATATTATGTATAAACTGTGGATTACATTTTTAATGCTTTAAATTTAAGTAAAAAATACCACCTATATTTTTACATTAAAATCCAACATTCATTGACATTCAAATTAATTAATGTTAGAAATTTTTTTTCTTTTTTGAATCTATATTGGTTCTTTTATTCGATTTTAGACTATTTATATCCAAAATTATACAAGGGAAAATATACAATTTATTAAAAAAACCTTTGAAATTAGTGAGATCTAACAATAATAACAGCAAACATTTAGATGAAACTTAAAATTAAATTCTTATATTACTTTGATAAAGGTAAGAAAATTAAAAAGGAAAAATTTAAGAAGGGATATGAATACAATAGGTAATAAAAACACATGATTTGCATAAAAATAATCACTTTTATTAACTTATTTCTTCTTAGACACACCAACAGTTCTTCCTCTACGTCCAGTGGTTTTGGTATGTTGACCACGTACTCTCAAACTAGAAAAAAAATTATTATAAATAAATAAAACAGTACTATTTGAAATACAAATAAACAACTTAAAAAACAAAAAGTACATAATATAATTTTACCATACTAAGACAAAATAAAGTCCTAACTTGATACCAGAAATATGAAATTTTAAACTTTCAGAAAGTTAAAATGAGAAAATTAATAATGATACCCAACATATTGTCGTTGCCAAAACAATACCACGTATCTCCAAAATGTAAATTTTTCAGGAGACACAAAAAACTTATTATAAAAGCAAATTTTAGGAATAGGTTAACCTCATATTTAATAATGCTATCAAAATTACGTTAATATTCTCTTGGTATGTTGTGTATTATGTGGTATTTACACAAATCGAATTATTTTGATATATTTAACTCCTTTTTGATTTTTTTGGAGATACGTGGTATTGTTTTGGCAAACGAATGCAATGAAATGTGTATTGTGTATTGGAGAACAGAATGCACAGCATTTACTTAATAATTAAATTATTATTATAGTATTTATAGTTAATAAAACAATGTGGGAAAGTGAACATTACATTTTACATTTAAAATGAAAAATAGTATCCATGAGCTACATAATTATAATTTATTAACGATCTCTTATTTCTTAAGAATAATTCAATGTTTAAAATGAGAATTATAAAGCTATTTAAATAGAAGTAAATAAATTAGAAGTACACATCAAATTAAAAAAACTGAAAAACAAAAATCATTTTTATTTTCTACAAAGAAAAATATGATTAGACTATGATGATGTCAGTCTGAAAATATGTAGTAAAGTAGGTATGATCTGAAAAAACTTTTTGACATTAAAAATTTAAATTAACTGGCAATCAGACCTTAAAAATCCAAAAAGAAAACTTAGAAATACTATCACATATTACCTAGCTAAGATGCTGTGTATGGTAAAATCGTAAGATGTAATTATAATATAAAAATAATAAACATACCCCCAGTAATGACGAAGACCACGGTGAGCCTTGATTTTCTTCAACCTTTCTAAGTCTTCACGCAATTTGCTGTCAAGGGTACTGGAAGTAAGCTAAAAAATAATAAATCTTATTTAATATAACAAACTACTACATTAATTATGCTTTAATAAAATATAACTCACTTGAGAGAATTTTCCATCAACAACATCTTTTTGTCTATTCAAAAACCAGTCTGGAATTTTGTATTGACGAGGGTTTTGCATGATTGTGATAATTTTTTCAACCTATAAATTAAATTACATTAATAAATTTTATCTACTACTCTTTATAAACTAATCTACAATTAAAACTATTACAGATACCAAAAATTTAAAATGTAATTAAATAGATACAGACAAGATCAATAAGATATGGTCATTTAAATTCTATACATAATATTTTATTTGGCACAATTTACCAAAAACATAACATATAAAACATTAAGTACCGTTGATTGTGCTTTGCATCAGGCATGTGAATGTGTAAAACTTAAAATAAAAATATTGTACGATTAACACTCAACTCTTGTTTAATGTTAAAAAATTGTATTTAAACAAATCTCAGTATAATTTAATTAAATAGAATCAACTTAATAGATTTGTATATAAATAATTAATATTGCATAATTTACCAATTTCATTATATACAAACATAATGAACCGTTGATTATGCTAACTTAAAAATAACATGTAAGGCAGATATTATATCTACTTTTTAATTTGAAAATGAATTATTGTCTCTTCACCGATAGAATATCAAATGAATAAATTGCATTTATATTATCCTAATGAAGATTCTTGTTTTTGCACAGAAATCTCAACATTTATCTCAAAAGAAAATAAATGTATTAGTTATAAAATAACCATGCATTGTTTAAAACATCGGAATAAAAATATTATAAAAAATGAATTTTAAATAAGACATTCGATACATGTTACTAGCCAATACAGAAAATCTTTAGTGTTGACACAAAATGTTAGAATTAATATTAAGTTTATTAACTCGAAAACAAGAAGTGCTCTTTGATTTTGCACAATTCAACCATTCAGCTTCACAAATGTTGAAAAGCAAAATTTCTCAATTTGTGCAACATACATAGTTTTAATGCATAACATAAATAATTGAAAAATCAAACACAGAAACAATTTTCAACATCCAAATAGCATAACATAATGTATTTCATCTATCTTTCATAGCTAATGGAATCAATGGTCAACATTGTGACCCCCGAACACCGATTATAACATTAATTAGTTTACCTAGTAATTTCAAATTTGTTCCTTCGCATGCATGGGCACTTAGAAAAGGTTTACCAAAAGCCCTTGGTAAATGCAAGGCGTTTGATTTAGCAAACACGTAACAGTACTACGTCAAACGATCGACGAAATATTCTCAAAAACGTTTGCAACGATCGCCAAAAAGCATCGTCTTAGATACTTGACGCGGGAGTACTAACGAAACGTAATATTAAACCGTACACACCTCTTCGTCGGTACATTCACCAGCCCTCTTGTTCAAGTCGACGTCGGCCTTTTTCAACACGATGTTGGAAAAACGTCGGCCGATACCCTTGATGGCGGTCATGGCGAACATGACTTTGCGTTTGCCATCGATGTTGGTACTGAGGATACGCAAGATGTGCTGGAACTTCTCGGGAATGACCAAAGACTGAAACACACGAAACAACGATCAAACAAGCGTTCCGTGACGATCGACGGCGGTCGCCGAAGTCGTTGTCGCCAATGGCCGGACGAACACAAAGGTCGGCGTACAGACGTCGTCAGATTCCGACGGCCGACGGAAATCTGCGGGACCTGCGTCAGACTCCTCGCCGTTACGTTCGCGCGCCATGGCGATTCGACCGGATAAAAAATCACGAATAACAGAGAGTACTCACCATTTTGGCAGCGTTGTCGTCAACACGGTCCGACGAAAAATATTTCTAACCATAAACCAAAGTGAACACAACACAACGTTCAACGCGTTCCGGGTCGGTGGAAGGGGATCGGTGGTGGTCGGACTACAGTGTCGCCAACCGATATCGAGGTGAAAGTAAGATAACACGTTATCATCGACTGCCGAACGAATGACGAACGTTCAACTTAGATCATATCACAGATATCTATACTATCGAGCAGATAGTATAGATATCTGTGGATCATATACCATGGATGGAGCCCATAGACCTTTTAATTTTTAAGGTCTATGATGGAGCCACAGCGTATTATTTTCGTGCCGATATAAGCGACAAGTCTCTGAATTAGGTGTTCGATGTGCACATGCGTGGTTGCAACTCCTCGAAAAATTATCTATTTTACTATCACCACAAAACAGACTAATAATCATTATCGCAGAATTTATTATTTTATAAATTATAAATTTATAACTTACATTCTTATTTCTTAGTTTCTTACCATATTGATATTATTAATTATTATTATTTAGTGTTCTTACTTCTTAGTTCGTAACTTCGTGGTTAGTACTTTTAGTAGTTTATACGTCTTAATAGTTGATAGTTAGTACTAATTCTATATTCCTATCCATTCTGTGTTTAATATAACTATTATTTAATAATCATTAATCATTATATTATTAAAGTAATATAGTAGGTACCTATTATACAATTTCTTTTTTAGATTCTGAGTAAGACAAAGGATCTTATGGTTTTACAATGATGTTTATTTTTTTTATTTTTTATTTTTATTTTTTTTTTTCCGTAAACACTTTTTCGTATAGAAATCCTTGTCCAAAAGTTTCGTCCAGCAACTTTTTAGATTCGAAATTGAACTGAGATGGTACTTTAAAGTGGTCATTTTTCCAAAATCTCCATAGTTTTTCCAGTAATCAAGAATAACGATCGAAAAACTGAGTAAAAACGGTAAAATCGGTAAAAATCTGCCGTAAACGAGATTTTCAATGTTCAGATTTTAGTTAGTTAGTCATAAATCGAAAAGTATTGAAGCTAGAAACTTGAAAATTTTATCCAACATCAAATACATACTTTTTTATATTGAACAACATTTTCAGAACAATAATAGCACTTTTTACTTAAATATAGAACTTTTAACTTACCAAATTGTTTGAAAGTTTTTATGTAATATAATTTTAAATATTTGACAAAAAATTCTGAAAATTTTATATGACCTTACTCATATACCTACCTAATTATCCTGACAAAAATTCAAGAATCGTGAATCTGGACTTTTTTTTATACACAATTTAATAAATTATTATACGATTTTTTACGATATTGTCTGATTTCTTTTAAGTTTATTTCTAATGAAATATTGAGTATTTGTTAGAAAGTTCTGAAATTTTAATACAAGTTTACTCTTATACTAAACTATCAATACCGAAAAAATATCAATAATCGTGACTCAAGATTTTTTTTCCAAGCATTTAAGTAAATTATTATCACGATTTTTACAGAATAAACTGGTTTTTTAATTTATTTTGATTGTTCGATTGAAAATTTGTATCTTATAACATTTTTAATATTTGTTAAAAAGCTCTGAAATATTAAAATGACCTTACTTAAATAACTATACTTTCTTAAATATTCTAAAAAATAATTTGAATATCGAACACTTGGCATCAAATAAATTAATGTTTGAGTAGAGATAGCCCGGCACACGACGAATTTTATATTTTTATAATTTCATTTCCAAAAAAATAAAAACTACACAAGAAGTTCTCCGACACCCGAGGACGTTTTGATTTTTATTGTTATGAATATATTTGAACAATTCAAAATTTGAGCAGAGGTTCCCCGGCACCCGAGGGCAAATTGATTTCAGTTTTAAAGTAACATTTTCCAAAAAAATAAAAATTAGACAAGAATTTTCCAGGCACCGGAGGGCTTTTTGATTTTTATTATAAGGAATATATTTGAACAATTCAAAATTTGAGCAGAGGTTCCCCGGTGCCCGAGGGTCTATTGATTTTAGTATTAAAGAATTATTTTCCAAAAAATTATAAATATGACGAGAGCTTCGCAGGGAACCGAAGTGTTTTTTCACTCAGTATGAAATATTTTCCAAAAATTAAAACTTAGACAAGAAGATCCCCGGCACCAAAGGGCATTATGATTTGAATTATTCAGAAATATATTTAAAATAAAGTAAAAGTGAGCAGACAATCCCTTGCACCAAGTGATTTTACTTATTATGAAATATTTTCCAAAAAATTAAAAATTAGACAAGAACTGACCCGGCACCCGAGGGCTTTTTGAATTCTTAGGAATTTTTTTAAACATTTAAAAATTTGAGCAGAGGTTCCCCGGCGCCCGATGGCGAATTGATTTCAGTTTAAAAGAAAAATTTTCCAAAAAATTAAAAATTAGGCTAGAAGTTCTGCGGCACCCGAGGGCTTTTTGAATTGAATTCTTTGAAATTGATTTAACCAATTAAACATTTGAGCAGAGGTTCCCCGGTGCCCGAGGGCCAATTGATTATACTTATTAGTTATTATGAAATACTTTCCAAAAAATTAAAAATTAGACAAGAACTTCCCCGGCACCCGAGGGCTTTATGATTTTAATTATCAAAAACATTTTTAAAATAATTAAAAAGTGAGTGGACATTGCAATATTGTTCATTCTAGTATGTTTTATTTAAGTCTATTTGAATTTTTTTATAAAAATGTATGATGTATTTTCAAATGATATAAACTTTTCTCCGTGTAATAACGATGAGTAATAATGATGAGTTTTATTAATATGAATAATAACTCAAACGTATTTTTAATGTCTTTTATTATTAACAGTACAAATAAGAGCGTGTGTATTATATAGTGCAAGCAAGACACCAGCCGGTAGACAGTCCCCACCGAATGACGAATATAATATGATACATATATGAAATATAATTGATATTGTTAAATAAACATATTATATGAGTATAGTGCATAAATGCTTAATATGTAACAGATACATATAATCATTTTATGAAAATCAATTACTACAGTTTTTCTATTGTTACTTGGTTTGATTTTTCCAAAGTATTCAAGTTGGTTTTGAAGTAGACAATTGTAATAATGTAGGAATTATAGAGTAACTCGTCTTCATCACCTAAAAATAATCATATCAAATTAATACGATTAAAAATAATTAAACTTAAAGTATCAAAATAATAAAATGCATTTGAGATTTAAATTTTGTCAGAATACCAAATGTAACTATTTTTGTCTTTAATATTAATGGTGTTATAAAAAATATAAATTATGTATGTGTTACACCAAATTCGTAAAATAGTCGATTCCATGAAATCAGTAACACCGTTGACGAACACAAGGATATGGCTATATAGCTATTTCACAACATTTGCATAATATTAAAGCCGATTTCGTGAATTAGGCAAAAAATTTTCAGCAAAATGCATAAATAGGGCGATACAATATGTGATGGCTTAAAATTGTAAAAAAAAAAGTTTTTATTCTTTAATTATAACCTACTTTTGATATTAAGTAATAAAAACCAAATATTTTTGGACTGCTATACCAATCGGCATTACTAGGCCATTATCTTAACAATCTAAATATAGGTGTAACATATGATCGTATAATACGATATTTATTTATTTATTATTAGCATAAACGCCCATATGGGCTCAAGTACAGTAAGTAATATCTCATATTATACATTTGATTAATATAAAAATTATTAAACATAAACAATATATGAATAGCATACAACAAACGTGCGTTTGGCCAGCCCCCCCCCCCAAAGAAAAATCCATTAACAAATTATGCAAATATTTAGCACGTAATTCGCACGAATTTGCATGCCTGGTTTGGAAATTCGCACGACCTTCCTTCCCCTCCAAAAATCAAAAAATCGTGGGGGGGCCAGCAAAAAGTCTCACCAGCCCCCCCCGGCCAACGTTAAATTTTCAATTTTTTTGATTCATGTGGTCAAATAAATTGCCTTAAAAATAGCATACCGAAGAAGTGTACTTGCCAAAAAAATAGTGTTATGTGCAATTAAGTTTGCCATTCTGTTGATGAGAGTCAAAACACAATATAATTATAATTTGATACATAATTTATTACATTTATATTGATTAAAAAAAAAAAATTAATTTAATATAACCTAATCACTTAAAATTGTGTGACATAAATTAACATGTTTATATTAATTAAATTTGTATAAACATTTTAGTACTCATTGAATTTTACAAAATGTGCATTTTCAATTTAGTTATCTACCACAATTTAATCATCACATTTATATTTCACTAAACATTTTTTTAATTTTAAAAATAAATTTTTTTACATTTAATTTTTTATTTGATTTCAGTAAAAATAGAGACGTATTTTCAAAAAATCTAATATAGATTATTATGTTATATTATTCCTAAATATATTGTTAATAACTCATACTTAATCGGAGTTAATTTGAAGCCTCCTACTGCCAACGTAAAAACGTATGTTAAAAATTGTTATATATTATTAATAAAAAAGGAAGAATACTTTGTTTATTTCATTATTATTATTGTAAATAATATTTATTGATTTTATTTTAAATGCATTAATTGTATGGAAGCTTACAAAATTTGTAATACAATTATAATTCCATCTATTTTCAATGTCTTGAAATTTTTTAAGTTTTACAATACTTTGAAGTTCCCCGACTTGTGAATTTGTCAACGTTTCACATAATAAGCAGTTTATTAATGCTCTTAAAATTACCTAATTCATTAATTATTTGGCAACGGTGTTGCTGATTTCATGAAATCGGCAATTTTACAAATTCCACGTAACATATACAGCACTTGTACATACTCTGAAAAATAGTTCCAGGTTAACTACATAAATTGGTGTAATTTTCATGTTTCTATTATACGATGAATTCATAGCCATAGCCAATAGCATAGTCTTTTGAAACGTTAAATCCATCTCGGTCCAATTGCAGCAGTATAATCCAAAATTTAAAGATGATTTCTAATTTAGTTAAATCAATTAAATTAGATTTGTCAAATTGAATAAACATAAAGTAAATCATTATCATTTACCGCAGTTTCTATGAGGTTGAATACGTAACAATAAATAAAGAGTTGTGTAAACAATACTATTAATCCGCAGATCAATTTCACAAATTCCATATTCATTAATGAATTTTCCGAAAAAACCTCCTAAATGATTATATTACTTTTGAAAATAATTTTTTTTTAAATATATCAGAAAAACTTACGTAGCAAACAAAGAATATATATGATATTACTGAAAGTGTACCAATGACTGTATGAATCATGACGATAGGTTGAACGACCTCATAAAACTCTTCCATTTTTCTATAAGAGTAATGAATAAATAAAAATCGTCTATATAAAATTTAACAAGTTTCATAATTTTACATATGACTTTAATGAGACATTAGTTTTGTACATGATAATGCATTAGTACATCAAATCTAGTACTCAGTAATCAACACTATGCTAATTGTAACTCAATATCACTGACGTATTGAAGAATTTGTGCTCAATGAATTTTTTTTTTTTTTGTATAGTTTAATTAAACATATACTCACTTTATTAACTTTTGAATATCCATTATATGACAGATCAAATCTCTGTAATAGTTTGTTTGAATTGTCTCACTTGGCATATCACGGAGAACACCTGTTATATTAGTCAAAAATCAATACGAAAATATTTGAATACAAGTATGTGTATCTATTATATTATATCACGTTTAAAAATATACCGTACGTTGTTTAAATGTTATAAATCACTCCTGATAATGTTTATTTTATTATTTAAACTATTCACTCCTGATAGTTTTTTTTATTGTAATAGGATCGACAAATGATTTTCATACACGTTTGAAATTGGAATTCAGTGACCATTAGTCAACTGCGTTAAAACTTCATTATTAAATGATCAAAAAGAGTTGTTTGCTTTTGGCTTAGAAATTTTTCCAATATTGTTTATAATGAGTTTGAGTCCGAAAATGGATAGGCTTCATCCATTGTCTTTGAAGATAAGACAACATACTGAAAGTCTCGTTAATTGTACATTTAACCGACCCTTATGCTTGAAATCAGGTAAAAAAAATTGAATATTCGTCTTAGGTTCCATCCAGGACAAATTACTAATCAATAAAGTGGCTGAACGTAATTTATTGACAAAGCGTATTATTCGAAAAAGAGAGAACGTGAAAAATCCTAAATTGATATGGGTTGAATTCTTTTGTTTTGTTTTTTTTTTGTTTTTTTTAATTTTGGGCCCCACCCTCCCCGGAATATATTGCTGCGAGCACCGTTGCATGTGTGCATCGATTAACAATCGACTGATTGTGATGGTAGGAGCTATCGAACTACGAAGAGAAGACGAACCCGGACGATTGTGTGACTGCGGCCTTTGCAGACGATGGCCGAGCATCTCGCAGCCGGCGGACACGGTGCGGAACTGTGCGCTCAGCACGCAGCACATGGTGATCAGATAACAATCAGTGGGTAACAGCAACACAAAGAAGCCCACGATGTAAAAGAACACCTCGGCGAGGTAGATTGCGGTCCAGACCGGTGCGTAGTTGTGGATTCGGTCGGGGAAGGGAAACCACAAGCTGAACACGGTGTTCCGGTAACGAGCGACGGTACCGTCCTCTTGGACCACGGTCAAGTATGTGGGCCACACCACCGGGATGGCCATCCATAAGGCGGCCGTGGCCGTGTAAAACGCGACGAACGTGCGGAGCACCGGGAACAAGGTGTCGCGTAGTCGGCGCATCTTGGCCGGCCGTCGGGCGCCGCACGTGGTGAACGAGAACCGGCACGCGTCCAGCACGTTCCCTAGCCGGGACGCGTGGCGGACCAGCGGATAGGCCTTGATCCCGAACGTTGAGCCGTAGCACAGCATCATGAAGGTGTAAAGGGCACGCCGGACGTCGTGCAGCGCGGAATACAGCCAGGCGAACTGCAGCAAGTAGTAGCTGCTGTTCAGCAACACCAGTCCCATCAACACGCGGCGTGCCAGCACGCTGTAACCTCCGCGCTCTGCCGGCACCAGCAACTGGTACAATCCGATGATTTTGAACAGCTTCACGTCCGCGGCGGTATTGATCGTGTCCATCGTCACGGCCTCGGCCGAATCGGTGTTCGCCATTTCTCGATCGTGATTAACTAACTGTAAACAAATGATAAAATATCTTGATTCATTTTGCGTGTATATAATTAAAGTTTAAAATCAAGGCCGTACCTGAGGGGGGGTTTGGGGTCCACCCCCCCCCCTCCGAAATTTTTTCGTGTTATATTATGTCGTTGTAAAATAACTTTAACGATAAATTTATGATCGATCAGGGTTATGATTAGGGCTAGGATTTATATGCAATAACAAATTGTAAAATATGCATTTGATTTACCAAAATATGCAAAAATATGCAAAAACAAATTTTTATTATTTCTAGATACATATTTTTATCGTAATTCATAATTTATTATTATTACATTAAATATAAGTTTATATAATTAAATTAAATATTAGTTTATATTATTACACGCTACTATGATATGTTGTTTCAAATTTTCAAATATGAACGACCGGCGATTTGAACGTAGAATAGATTTATACTGACTAAAACGCCTTTCCACATCACACGAGGTTATTGGTGCATATTTGAATGACGCGATTTTCCCTGGAGTTAGATTAATATTAATATCTTCTTCTTCATTTTCATATTCACCGTTTATAATTCTATGAATTTTTAATAGTTTTAAATCCCTTATTTTTTTTTTAGTAGAAAATCCATTTTAGTTTTTACCAATTCTGCTGCTCTCCCGTTACATTTATTCAGTTTATCTTTCACATTTAAAATAGTGTTTAAACCTTTGTCAAAGGGATAGTGTACTTTTTTCTAGGTTAGTAATAGCTTGGATGAGAAAACAAAAATTACTTTTTAAATAAGCTAAATCATTTTGTAAATGTTTGTCTTCAAACAATTCTTTTGATTTTTTAATTGATAAGATAAGATTAGATGGGTAGTATTTATACTATATATTTACAATTCGACGGATAAACCAAAAACTATCGGTATTATGAAATAAACGCCATTTAAAATTAACAATAATTTATAAAAATTTAAAAATTTAAGTTAAAAAAAAAATAAAAATCCTTAAAATCTATAAATATGCAATTATATGCATTGTGTTCAAAATATGCAAAAATATGCAAAAAAAAATTGATTTTATTTAAACGAGAGTAAGCAAAATCGTGGACAAATCTGATAAACAATCGATTTGGACATAAGTAAAAAAACATGCAAATGCATATAAATCCTAGCCCTAGTTATGATGTAAGTCATGACTCCAAGAGTAATGTTGATAGAAACTTGGAAATTTCACAATATATTAATGACATATTGTTGCATACTTTACAAAAGCTTAAAAAATTGACAAATTTTGTGCTAAAAATATAACTTAGAGAATACCTCTTTTTTTAAATGTGTCTCTAATTTATTTAATATTTGACAAAAAAACTCTAATGTTTAAGTATACGAGAATTTTATTTAATCACCAATCTAATAAAATTGAAAAATTGAAAAAATGTTTAGACAACTTTTTTTTTTATAAACGTTTAACTAATTTTTTCTCATTTTAACGAAATCGACTTATCGTGAGTTAATGCCTGATAAAATTTAGAATATTTGTTACAAAATTATAAAAATGTTAAGCGTAACTAGTCTTAAGTAAATACCTTACTTAGATATTATCCTCTAAGTTCTAACGATACTGAAAAGATCTCAAAAACTGTGACCTCAGATTTGTTTTTGTAAGCGTTTAAATACATTAATATAAGACTTTTACAGACTGCACTATTTTTGTAAATTTTATAATTTTAGTGAACACTTTTTACATCAATTTTCAGTCTAAAATTTGTATCTTTTATGTATAAAAAATTATTAGATTGTAAGATAAATATTAATCTTTTGATTTAATAGATATTTAATAGATATTTATATGTCAATGGAATACTTTATTAATTTGTATTATTTATGACTAAATATAGACAACACTACTTACAGACACAACACTTTTCAACGTATTATGCTATTCATAAAATAAACAACTGTATAATAAAAATCATAAATTATTTCAATAAAATAAAATAAACTTAAGTTTTCTTTGAAATAAATATTATCGAAGTATAGTTTTCTTCTTATTTTAATCTAATATAAATACGTAATAAAAATGACATTTTAATATTTTCATATCACAATGCACCTTAGACATTTGTCAAGTAGATAGGTACTGAATTCACTGTTAAAACTTAACGGTTTTTTGAGCTTAACATTTTTATTGTTTGAATTGTAAGTGTACATAGTACACCATTCCTCTATCATTATTATTATATTATTTCTATTTTATTTGTAGACAACATGATATTAGATGGTTAAACAAGTCTCATTCTCAGTAATAATTTTTATCCGATAAGTATCAATAAAATTATTGTTTAAAATTCTAAATAGTTCATGAATTCATCGATTCTTTTTTTTCTGAAAATTGCTATATTTGTTCATATCAGTGACCTTGATATAATAAAGCAATAATAAAAAAACCCTTTACAAACATTAAACAATTTCACCTGTTATAGTGTTATAAATTCGTTTTTGTTTTTGTTGATAAAGTAGGTACAACTGTTAAATTTACTAGATGGAAGTAAATTAATCAAGAAAAAAAGTGATGAGTCATTAACTTTTAGCACATCATATTGTACTCTGACGTTAAAGAAGAAAGAAAAATATTTTTTTTTAATATACTTATTTAAATCATATAATATAATATCCGAACATTATCATATCACCTATAAATTAATAGATGTAATAGATGTGTGTATTATTTTATCAAACTATTTATACAAATTATTTCTATTTCATAATTGTTTGGTAAACTAGTATTGGATACTATGTTACGTAATATTATACTCACGAATGCATTTCCTAACATTCAAAGTTTACCCTTCGAACACGAAAATTATATATTACATTTCTCGTAAAAACCACCCTTCCGTGGTACACACGAACATATAAAATATACAGCGTACGCGATATATCATTATGTATAAAGTCAACAAGAATATTAAATGTGGTTATGAGTTATAATAGTTGAATATAAATTATTATAGTATCAGTAATTAATTTATTCTTGTACAATACAATATTTATTATATCCTATTAAATGGTTTAAAGCAGTGGTCAGCAACCGGCGGCCCGCGAGTCTATTAAATACGGCCCGCTTTAAATTCTATAACAACGAAATTTAATTGAATATCATAACAAAAAAGCTGGTAAGTGAGATGATGGTGGTACAAGTTCGTCCTTCGTCCCTTCGGTCCTCGGACAAGATATTGGTGATGAATGTATTAAGTTTTAAAGAAATGATGACTCATTTCTTTAGTATAAAACGATTCTGAGCAAAGCTTCAGTGTAGTATAATATATTATTATTTAAATACTGTTTACGTATTTTACGGTTATTTGTATAATTTTTTAAATGCTTGGAAAAAAAATCTTGAGTCACGATTATTGATATTTTTTCGGTATTGATAGTTTAGTATAAGAGTAAACTTGTATTAAAA
Organism: Therioaphis trifolii; assembly: GCA_027580255.1. Classification (NCBI taxonomy): domain Eukaryota; kingdom Metazoa; phylum Arthropoda; class Insecta; order Hemiptera; family Aphididae; genus Therioaphis; species Therioaphis trifolii. The sequence goes on from CM050406.1 coordinate 24,135,108, forward strand.
TTTAAGAACTTTCTAACAAATACTCAATATTTCATTAGAAATAAACTTAAAAGAAATCAGACAATATCGTAAAAAGTACTCAGTAGCCCCCCTCCCCCCAACTTAACCGTAGCCCCCCAAAAATCTACAAATTTAAAATGCTATATTATAAATGTGTACTTTTTTTTTTTTTATATTAACATTTTTTATTTTATTTTTTGTACTAAATATGTTCACATAAATATATAACCGAGTTTTATCTTTTTTTTTACCGTTTTGATTATAATGACTAACGGTTATTATGACAGACATTGGTTGGTCCCTTGAATGTCAATATAAACTGTTTCTACTGTCAAAATAAACAAGTCAATATAAACTAATCGTTTTTCGTCAGCAAATATAGATAATTTTTTTTGTCTAATGTAAAATACATAAAATGATTTCGGAGTTAGTTAGTTAGTTTTTTTTAATTAACACAAAACTTAAATACACGAAATAAATAGAAAGAGTATTAAATAAGTCAGCTTTTGCTTCTGTAGGGGAGTCAAACTTTTGATGTGGAAGGGGGCCTGTGTATACCACGTACGTTTCGACATACCTAATATGTTATATGACTTATATGTACATGTGTATGTTGTTTATTCGTTGGTGTATATGTTACCGCCGTTGCCGGCAAAGTGTTGAATTTGTGACTTAAAATAACGCTTAAAATGAACAGGAAAGCATATAATTTGCATAACGCCTAGATACTCTATAGAACATCAAATCCCGAATATTTAATGTATGAAATTGATGTAAAATGATTATGTTAGTATATACTATATACAGTAGAACTTCGATTAACCATCACTGTTGGGACCGGGGCTATGACGGTTAATCGAATAGACGGTTAACGGAAATTTTGCAAAAAAAACGTGTACATACATATACACACATTTATTATATTTTTTTCGTGTACGTACTTTAAAAATAATACAGATAAAAAAATATAACATATAAATTAATTATTATAACACATATAAATTATAAACATACATACCACACATATTATAAAAAAAAATCTGTAATTTTAGTTTGGTTTTTTGATTCTCTAGCTTTTTTAGCAGCAATATTACGTATTTGACGTAGAAGTAAGACTTGCGTAGCATTTGATTCTTCCTGTACTTCAAACCAATCAATACACTTTGATAACATCGCTTCTGCTTCTGAATGGCTAGTTAGCGGTTTTAAGTCAAGCCCTGAATCTTCGACATCCTCATCAATATCTTCTTTTTCAACGGCAGTGACATTCAAAATAATTTGTTCATCATTCAAAATTTCAAATCCACCATCCTGCTTATCATTTTCTAACCAATCTGTTACTTCTTTCGTTGATAATATTTCACTGTGCAGTCCATTATTACAAAGTTGTACTATTTCTTCAACACTAACAGGCTCAGTTTCTTCAGATTCGCACGGTATTATTTCAGGCCATAGTTTGTTCCACCCATTCTTCAAGTTTGAAACACTCAAATCAGCCCATGCACTGGCAACATTGAATATAGCATCCTTATTGTATATTTTGTCCAAAACTCTTTAATACCTATAGCATCGTCAGATGACAGCAAACTTTCGATAAAATATTTTTCTGTACCGACGCTTTATATTCTCAATGATGCAGCCCTGGTCCATAGGTTGGATAAGAGGGGTTGTATTTGCTGGGAGAAAAAGACATGTTATATTGCCATCATCAATTTTCAGTTCTCCAGAGGGATGTTTAGGTGCATTATCCATAAGCAGCAGTGGTTTTTGTGGCAACTGTTTTTCAGCGAGATGAACTTTTACTTGTGGTACAAACACTTTATGAAACCAATCAAAAAATATTGTTTGATCCATCCAAGCACTTTTTTGTGCATAATAGTTCACAGGTAGTGCATTCATATTTAATTTTTTAAATGCACGTGGTTTTTTGGATCTAGTTTTTTATTCATTTCACCTGCCTTGGTCGTAATAATAGGACCAGAAAGTGGAATTCCTTGACTTCGGGCTTGAATAAACCATTGATACATGACGTTGTCAAGTTGTTCATATTTTGCCGATTTCATGGTTTTACGACTTCTGACATCTCCATCGTTGCATTGCATTTGCGACACATGTTGCTCAATTTTTTCAGCATCCCGTTTTATGTCATTCACTGTTGTTCTCCCCACACCATAAATCTGAGCAATATTTTAAGCAGTTTCACCTTTCTTCAAACGTTTAATAATTTCAAGTTTTTGATTGAATCCTAATACAACACGTTTCCCCTTTTCTGCCATCTTCGAAACACGACACATAAACTACGAAAACACTAATACACACAGTACACACTTACACGTAGGCTGTTCGTCGGTCACTGATTAAATTACAATACATACATACATACATTTATAGTTCGTTTATCACGTTTATCGCTTATATTGGATATAAACTTAGTTTATAGGTCTATGGTTACTGTGTTGGGCACCATGACGAGTTTATCACAATCGTCTAATCGCCTAATTAATTTTTTTTTCCGGCGATGACCGATGATGGATAACAGAGAGTGACGGTTATTATTATACTTATCTATAGTGACGGTTAATCGAAGTTCTACTGTAATTTAGTAAATACATACATAAATTTAAAAAATGGTCATTTGTAGTTTGTGTAAAACTGTGTCATAAAACTATTGTAGGTAAAATACTTACCGTTTTTAATTGAAATATAGGTAAAATATCATATTTAGGGGTTTTATTAGACAAAAATATAAATATGTAACGGATTCGATCCAATCCATGTTTCAATTCATAACGATTTGATTCATTAGTTAATCGATATAATATTGTGCTTGGTTTAAAAAATTAATTTAATAATAATTATAATAGGAAATATATTAAAATAAAGACAAAAATTGTATTTTTACAAGACATTTAATTTTCATTTTAATATCACACGCGTATTAATGATTAAATAAACTAGGATCCAAAGTTTCTTATACAATTTTGAAATAATCCACTTTTACGGGAATTTTAGGAATCCTATAGAATCTCTTTATATCGGACAATGTGCCGGTAACATAACACATACTTTTTAAAATCAGGACTTTACTGACGTATTTGACACTTTCAGTGTGCCGAAGTAAAAGAAAACTTAAAACACAGACATTTGTTGTGGTTTTCGGCGTTTGTGACGAAACGTATTCGTGATGAACCAAATTCGCACTCGTTGTACTCGAAGTCTTTGGATTGTTTCGACAGCAGTCTGCTGAACCAGTTGATCGAATCAGAGATCGTGATGAATATAAAAGTTGGTCGGAATACATCGCATCGTACACGGATAATATATATACGTGTTTATTGTGAATACAAAACGTTGTAAACACAGTTATCTATAGGTATCTACCTATTATGTTAACGAAATAATTTCTACCTATTGCATTTTTATAGCTGAAATCATGATATGGCAGTTACATTGGGCTAAACAACCAGAAAAAAAATCAAAAATCAGCACGGCTATGGAAGCATTTAAAGGGACTGAAGGTGGATATTTTCCAAACATACGGCAACTATTACTTATTCTTGCTGTATTACCTGTAACGACATCAACAAATGAGAGATCTTTTTCTAGCTTAAAAATAATAAAATCGTATTTGAGAAATACAATGGGAGAAAATCGTTTGAATGGGTTATCATTATTAAATATTTATCATAAAATTAATATAATACCAGAAGAAGTAATAGATTTGTATGCAAAACATTCGAGACATTTACAATTTTGTTTATAAAACACTACTTTTAATTATATATTTTTTATATACAAATATTTTTAATTTTTATACTTTTTTATGTGCGTACACTTATATAATACATTATAATTAATAATATATTTTAATATACCATTATACAAATACTTATGTGTTTTTATAAAAATATGTACAAATGCAAAAAATACTGCCCCCTCCCCAAAAAAAAAAACAAAATCCTATGTGCACCACTGATTATAGTTACCTATCAATACTAATGAGTGTCCTATAATATACTCAGTGGCGTATATAGGGGGGGGCTAGTGGGCTACGGCCCCCTCCGAAATCTCTCAAAATACTTTGAAATTCACTTTAAACGTTTGTTATATTTTAATGTTGCTTTAGGTTTATTTAGAATTTCATCCAATCGAAATTATACGATAAGTCGATACAAAATTTATTGCGTTTTTTAAAATTGTTTTGAGGCATTCTGTAAATTAAATGTAGATAGAAACCTACTGTATCTTTTGTATCTTTTTAGTCATTCTAGATAGCAGTGGTTATTTAACTTTGTTCATAGTAGCTCCTCCCGAAAATATTTTCTATATACGCTACTGAATATACTAATGATAATATGTATTCAATTGCCTTAGCATGATCATTGTAACTACTAGTCAGAGGATGATGGTATGTAACATGTTCTGATAACAATAACATTCCTGACGTTTATTTTTATTCGAACAAATATAAATATTACGTGGACTCCAACAATTAAATGCTCTGAATGATATTTTTTCTTTGCACAAATAGCTACACCACCATCTCTCTTAGTGGAACTAGTATTTGAATTTCTATCTAGGCGGATGGTATATATTTAAGCTGTAGAAATCTAATTCATTATCACTGTAAAACCACGTTTCTGTAAGAGAAACATAAAGCTAAATCATAAATATTAAGCCATAATAAAGTATCCATTTTGTTCTAAATTCCCTTACATTTTGGTAATAGTCATTAAAAGTTTTACTGATTACAATATTTTTACTATTAGTAATAAAAATTAAACAATGGTTTAAATTTAAAGATTTGATATTTACATTTTTTAAGATAAGGTTTATATTATTTACATTATTTGATGGTTCGTCATGAATACGTGCTAGTTTTTTTTCTTTATTAGTGGAACATCTTTCACATACTTAATGGTCAATAAATTGTCTCCTCCACGTCTTTGATTTAATTCTAACCGCAGGATCTTTGAGATGCATTGTTGAAGGGTGAAAGTGCCCATACTGATATAGATATTTTTCAAGTTCTCTGATTAGCGTAATTTCTTTTTTCTTTCATAATAGTGATAACACTTGATTAAGTCTTACATTCAACTAGTATAGGACGCGGTCTATTGTAAAAAAAGCCTTAACATTTTAATGTTGACGGTTCATTAACCACATTTAAGAATTTTAAAATACTGTTACCAATAGAAATAGTTTTTAAATTATCTTCATTATGATTTCCATGTACGTTGAAAATTGTAACATTTTTTCTTTGGATATCAATTCCCGAGTTTCATTGACAGCAGTTAAATCCAAGTCTTGTGGTAGAACTTGGTTATCTTCAATTAGTTTAATTTACTATTAAAGACCTCAATTTCCTTCTATAATTTGCTGTTAGTCTTTAATCTGATTCAGTTCTATCAAAAGTGCTTTTAAAGAAGTTTTAAAAGTATTAAAGTTGATTTTGAGATTACCTAGTTTATTTTGGACATCTTTGACAGTGTATCACTTGATATTTTATTGAGTTTTATTAAGTCATAGAGATCATTAAATGTAACTTCAATTTTAAAAATTTGTTTTTTGATGAGTGTATATTGTTTTGATTGAGTAGAAGACATACTTTTAACTTAATATTATTGCGATTATTTGTGCATAATTTATATTAACATAAATTTAATTATAAACAGACAAGGCTACTGATAGGAGAGTAGTAAAAAAACACGTCTTTACTGTACTACTGTTTGAACAAATTTTACTTTTATTGTATCCTAGATTTTTTTCCTTTTTATCAAATAATAAATCCTGAGTAAACATTCATTCTAACTCAATAATATTTAATAAAACATGTTCTTTTTTCATTTTTCAATATATTTTATTTTTGACTAAAAAAACTAAGAAGTTAAAATAATAATTAATGATAAATAAAGAATATTTAAACAGAAGCTTTGTCAAAACGTTTAGACACGGCATCCCAATTTATGATCTCAAAAATGGCATTGACATAATCTGCTCGTACATTTTTATACTGTAAATAATAAGCATGTTCCCAAACATCGATTCCAAATAGAGGAACTAATCCTGCACATAAAAAAAATTTAATAAATTATTACAAGAAACTAAAAATAAAGAATAAATTTAACCTGTTGTAGGGAACAATGGATCTTGGTTAGCGCAGCTTGTAACAGTTAATTTTTTGGTCACAGGGTTAAATCCAAGCCAACCCCATCCAGAACCTTGAACAGCAACAGAAGCTGTTGCTAGTTGTTTTTTAAACTCTTCAAATGAACCAAAGCTTTGAACTAGAGCTTTCTCTAAATTAGCTGTATATAAAAATTATTTTAAAAATCAATACTTTTAATTAAGTTTTACATTATATGTGTACTAATTATTTAAATATAATAAAACATATTACTTATTAGTTTACATAAATTTTAACATATTTGAAATAAAAAATTTACATATAATTTACATTTTAATACAAACATTTTGGACAGAAAAGATAAATTGATATAATAAATTATAGTACCATAATAAAATACATAAATGCAATATACATAATATGCTATATATAATAATGACTGTAATAGAGTATTTATATTAAGTAAGGTTGGGACACTCATGATTTTGCATTTTCAAGTTATCCTATAATGGCTATAATATACTTTTTTAAGATAGATATTTAAAAATTATATATTAAGTTAATAACATTTAATGAATACTACATGATCATTTTATTTTAAATTCATGTTATTTTAGATGTTTTAGAACATAATTACACAGATATTTATTTTTTAGTGAATAATAATCCTTAACATAACAACAAGTAAAAAAAAAATGTAATCTGAAATAAGTTTAGAAGTATTGTTTTAATTCTACTCAAAAGATTAGTAACAAATTTAATTTTTACGGATATATTTTACAAAGTATATTAGGAGAACAAACTTAAAATAGTAAGTGATGTAACTTATTTCAAAGTTTTAGCTTATTAAACTAAAGTAAGTATATTTAAATAATTTATTTACCAGAAGGTTTAGTCGAATGAGGTGTAAGTGTTTCCCAAAAAATTGAATGATTAATATGACCACCGCCATTGAACTTGAGCGCTGGTGCTAAGCTTATGATAGTTTCAGCATCATCTATAAAAGAAAAAACAATTTTTTTGAGCTAGACAAGTTCATATGTCAATTGAAATTTATATATCATACAACCTTTAGAAACAGCAGTTTGTAACTTTTCAAGTGTATTATTGTAGTTGACTACATAAGTATTGTGATGTTTCTGGTGATGAATTTCCATAATATCTCGTGATATGATGGGTTCTAGGTCTTTATATTCAAATGCAAGTGGTGGCAATGTTGCTTTTGTTCTGATTTGAGAAATATGCAGACAGTTTAAAGATGAGCTGAAAAATAATTATTAGATTTTCTTTTATAAAACTAAAAATTATAGTAAAATGTCAATCAAAACAAGCAATTTTCTTTTAGTTAATTAACAATTAGAGGGAACCTCTTCTCTTGCAACCTCCCAAATTAAACGTATACCAGACTCCATATAAATAACATTAGGTATTATAAATAAAAATCCAATAACTTTTACCAGTTTTCTTACAAATGACATTTTTTTTCAATGTATTTTCAGTTTTGAATATTTTCTTAAAATAAATATACTACATAATATGCCTTTAATAGTCATAATTTTTCTAGTCATTCAACAATACTCATCTAAAACTAATTTTATTTAAATATTTTTTAAGATATATTGTTTAATATTTTACATGGATAAATCAGTAAATCTTTGGTGTAGCATACTTCCCCAGTCCCCATGACCAAAATTTCATTACTTGCATACTTGAAAAAAAGTTAAATTTACAGGACTTACAATAGCTATTTTAACAACAATACACATTGGTAAACCAAACAGAAACCATTGATAATATTTACCCTAGTAATTATTATTGTAATTATCAAAATGTATTATACATTAATACTAAAAATATGTATGATCACTTATTCTATTATTCTAAAATTTAATATCATTTTAAAAATAAAATATTAAAATGAAACACTTGAATACCTTATCATATTTTAGTTATTATAGTTAGAATTGTATAGGATGTTTATTTTAAATCAGGGGGCGCTTAAGTCTTCTTTACACACCCATAGATATGCAAATGGTGATCTACTTATAATAGTTTAGAATAATTACGAGATTTATTGCTGTTATAGATTACATTCCCTTTTAGAATCTATTGAATAGTTGGGAAACCTTTTTTTGAACATCTGAATGAAATGATTTTTTTTAAACTTCTACCTAAATACCCTACTCTCCTTTTCTCCTACTTTGAGTTACACACTTCTTTTAATTTTCCATCACAAATCACATTATTTATTTTATTCAGTGTAAGCATCAAAGGCAATATTTAAATGTTTGTTTTTAATATACGGTTAATATATTTTTTTTTATTCGTAATATTTTAGTATAAAGTGCCAATTGAACTTCTTTTTAAATATATAAAAATGAAATATGGTACTTATACATACTGAATTTATAGCACCTCAACAATGAGGTAACTAAAATTATAATTTACCATTCTCAATATTAACTATACAAAAGTAAAAACAATTATGTATTTATATAAAACTATTCTATAAATGTACAATTCAGTAACTATTTAGTTATCCAAAATTATAATTGAAATTAAGTCGATTACATGTTACAACAATAATTATAACACATAAATCACATTGGCCAGTAAGTCTAACATTGTATGGCGGCTTTTGTTAAATAGGCTATTCAACAAAAATATAAAACTATTTTAACACTATGAATGTACAATTTTTTTTTTAAATCGAAATAAATTTAAATTATTCATTCATTTATTAATGAAATTGCATTTAATTAAATTAAATTATTTCATTTAATTTCATTTTAGAATTAGTCATTTACGATAGTTAGAGAAAAAATATGACACTTAATCTTTGTACTTGATAACTAATTACATATCATTTATATTAACATTGGTATCAAGTTTAAAAATAAAAACTTTGTTAACTAGATAGTTGTTATAGTATTAAATTAAATATTACTTTTTCAATAGAGATTGAACAATTTTGAACGACATTTTTTACTGGGTTTTCACAAACAACTATTAGACTTTAACTGTATTCAGTAAGTTATATTTTGAAGTTCTAAAAGTTAAAAATGATTTATTGTGGACTTGCGTTGTGAACTAGCTATTTGGCAACTTTACGTCAAAAACACTTAATAACCAAATGATGAAATGAACTCTTCACTGATGTTTGATTATAAATGATAACTGTTATCATAATGGTCAATACACCATAGACCCTCAGAGTAATAATAATAGACCATATACTACTAGACAAGAAATTTGTATGACAACAGCTGCTGCAGCAGCATTACGATGTGCGTGGAAACATATCGCAGTGATGTAGCCCGCCTTGACACCAGGTTTGCTAATTTTACAATAATACAAAAAAGCAAATTATTAGAGATGGCAAACAGTGAATTTTTTTATATAAAAGTGTTTATTATTATTTGTATTTGATGAAGTGTGATTATTTAATAAAACTAATTGAAATTGACTTGGTATGTTCTCATATTATATAGGTACTTTTGTTAATGGTTGCAAACCACTAATTATTCTACGCTTACTGCGTTTGCATAATCAATGGTTTTACTATTAAAGTATTAAACTCGTGACTTGTAAATAGTAAATAGTAAATACTGAATACTGTATAAGTAATTTTCATTTTTTATTTGTATAGCTAATTATAATAATAAGTGGGTCTTAAAATACTCATATTCATAACTCATACACTTAATATTATTTTTGGAGCACCAGGAGCTTGAGAATAAGTACTTACTTATATGTATGTGTCACTGTGACAGTTATTTTCAAAAATACATATGATGAATGTTTTAATAGGATATGTATAGTTATTAAAAATATATATATACATTTATTTAAATGTATAATATAATATATCAAATTAAATATATATACTTTTACAACTTTTAAATATTAACATCTAATAGCTAATAGGAATAAAAAAAAACTGTGGCTATAATAACTTAATTTGTATACTATTTTAAATATAAACTTTAAAATATAATAAAGTAATTAAAAAATACAGTTAAAATATATATATAAATTAAATATTAACGCCTAATTTCTAATAGGAATAAAAAATAAATAAAATAAAAATAATATACCAATAGGTAGAAAAAACACAAGTTGGTTTATCTTTTATTTTACTTTTATCACTTTTATGGTATATCGTATATAGGTACATAGACCTTTTACTCAGTTATTGAGTTCCTGCCACTTAATTAATACATCTTGAAGAGGTTTGATGTTAAACTGAAGCCATCTTTTAGAAGTAACCAATGTCTGATCTATAGATATATTATATATATATATATATATATAAATAATACAGGGTGTTTCACTCAAATGGTAACACGAAACATCTCTGTTCAGCGACCTCGGATTGAATTTGGGTTTTTTCGAGGAGTTAGGGAATACTAAAATACACATTTTGTGATCATTTTCGAATTTTTAATTATGTTATTTTGCGCATGCGCAATAAAACTTACATTTTTTTAAATAGCAACACCTATTTTCAACACCAGGTTTCGATAGAACTATTTTTTTTTAAGCAACTTTGATAAGCAAACTTTTTTCCTATCTCAAAAATTGACTGAATTACAACAATCCTAAGTTTTAAATTTAAATCATTTAAAAACTGTAGTTTATGCTGACCCACCAATTAATCTTCAGCATTTAAAACAAAAAAATACCGACACATGCTCAAAACTGACCAAGGAACAAATAACGGCAACTCAAGATGAAGTTAAGCGCCACTTACAATCATGTTTACTTAACAACGGGGAAAACTTCGAACAATTTATTAGGTGATTTGTATTATTTGTAATAATATGTTAAAAAAAATTTTAATTAAATTTAAACTTAATTATAAAAATAAAATGTTTAACTTTATTTAAATTACCTCTAAACGCATGTATTCCATTTATCTTGCTTCCAATTAAAAATAATATTAAAATGATAAAATACAGAGCATTGAAAAATTTAACAAAAATGTTTTTTGTTTAAACTTAGGATTGCTGTAATTCAGTCAATTTCTGAGATATGAAAAAAGTTTGTTTATCAAAGTTGCTTAAAAAAAATAGTTCTATCGAAACCTGGTGTTGAAAATAGGTGTTGCTATTTAAAAAAATGTAAGTTTTATTGCGCATGCGCAAAATAACATAATTAAAAATTCGAAAATGATCACAAAATGTGTATTTTAGTAGGTATTCCCTAACTCCTCGAAAAAACCCAAATTCAATCCGAGGTCGCTGAACAGAGATGTTTCGTGTTACCATTTGAGTGAAACACCCTGTATTATATATATATATATATATATATATAATATATCTATAGATCAGACATTGGTTACTTCTAAAAGATGGCTTCAGTTTAACATCAAACCTCTTCAAGATGTATTAATTAAGTGGCAAGAAACTGTAAAATATCGTCGGACATTTCTTATACATCAAGATACCAAAATAAATTATATATTGAACCAGTGGCCCTTATACAAACAGTCATTTGGACATAATTTGGTATAATTTTGTACCTTCACACACGTGTTAATAATTTGAATAGGAATACTAATTGATATTGATTTTGAGTACATCTACTCAGGGAAGGAAAATTTGCTATTTGAAAAATGGCCACTGCTTATTCCTAAACTATTAACTCTTATGCATACTAACATTAAAGATTTAAATAGCAAAGAATTATTGAAGAAAGTTTATAATAAAAGTTCTGAAATTGATTTAGGTAGGTAAGTAAACTTATTATATAATTATTATGTTGTATAATGAATTTCAATGTACTTACATCTGTTATTTTTTACAGATTCTAAAAATACTGTTATATTTGCTTTACTGAATTCTCTCATTATTCCAACTTCAAAATCATATGAGATTGACAAGGCTACAAACTCAAAACGTATCTTTAAAACTTCAATAGCTGATGCCTGAAATTCATTTTTATTACTTTGCCCCAACACCAGTGACTTATACATACAGATTCAAAATAAAGTTGACAGTTATTATGAAAAGAAACAAACTTTACAGCCCTTAATCTGTATCATAGGAGATGAGTATATTGATTCTAAAGAATTGTTTGTTTACTATTTTATACATATTACAAATGCCCCAATATTGTTAAAGCTGTAGATTTATGTTTCAAAATATTTCATGTTTTTAACTTGAAGTACCCAATTGAATCTGTGTTAGTGTGGACATTTTTGCAAAATTATATTTATAATATTTATTCTGAAATGATGTAAAAAGTTCTGCCCTTATTTCTGTTATATCAGATTTATCTAACTAACTTACAATATAAAATTTGTATAGATTTAATATGAATTTGTTTTGTTTCAAATGTAATTTGTTAATTAATGATCTACAAAAATTATTTATTCATTTAAAATTATTTCATTCACTTCGTTCTAATGATAATATATATGAATGTTGTGTTCTTAATTGTACTCAGAGTTTTACATCTTTTCGCTCGTTTGCAAAGCATATGAAAACAGAAATTAATAATGTTACAATTAGTTCTCAAAGTATTTCTAGTAATAAATGTAGTATTAATGCAACTAAATTGCTAAATTCACATTATAATGATCTATACTATGATAATCATTCAAATGAAATCAAAAATGATTCTCCAGAAATAAATATTAATTTTATGCTAGATTCCGCATTAAAATTGTCTCTTAAATACTACGGAAAACTTAATCTTTCTAGAAAACAAGCTATCGAATTGCAGATTGACATTGCAGAGCTCATAACTAAAATTATTGCTATGCAAATTGAAACAAAAGTATTAGTTAGCTGTACAGATTCTAAAATAATAAAATCACTAGAAACTATTTCTCAGTTTTGTAAAAATTCATTTCAAAGTATTGATTCAGAATATAAATTTCTTAAAAATTACAAAAAAAAAAAAATTATATGAAAAACCAATTATTGTTACATTAAATAATACCATTGAAAATATTATTTTAAATAATGTTAATACTATTGATGAAAAAAAGTTGAAGGGGTTCTATTACCAATTAAATTTCAATTTCAAAAATATTTTGAGTTGCCTGGTGTGTTTTAGACTCAATTTTAGCCAATCACAGTTCTTTAAATTCTTATACTAATTAATAATTATACAAATTTTTGTAATGGTGATTTGTGGAAGCATAAGATTTCATAACATTCTGATAAAATAGTTAGTCCTTATTTTTTATATTTTGATGACTTAGAGATTAACAACCCTCTTGGTTCTCACTCATCATCAATTTTAGGGGTTTATTACTGTTTTCCTTCAGCTCCTTTTTATTTACGTTCAAATGTACGAAATATTTATATTGCTGCACTCTTCAGTTTAAAAGATGTTAAAGCTGTAGGAAATGATAAAACATTTTTTAAATTAATTGAACAACTTAATGATTTAGAAAGCAATGGTCTTCAATTAAATTTGCCAGGAAGAAATGAAAAAATATATTTTTCATTAGGACTGATTGTGTGAGATAATTTGGGTGTAAATAGTGTTTTGGGTTTTTCTAAATCATTTTCTGCTACTTTCTTCTGTCGATTTTGTCATTCTAATAAAAATAATACAAGTATTCTTGCTACTGAAGTTGTTGATTCTTTACGTAATACGCGCAATTACGAAGAAGATGTCATAAAAAATGATTACAAGCAAACAGGTATTCATGAAAACTCTGTTTTTAATTTAGTTAATTCATTTCATGTTGTTCAAAATTTTTCAGTTGATATAATGCACGGTATATTCGAGGGTGTTTGTGTGTATGATATGTGTCATATTATTTTAAATTTAATAAAATCAGGTTACTTCAATTTAGAAACTTTAAATAACCATAAACAATATTTTCAGTATGGGGAGAGTGAAATAGGTAACATATCTCCACCTTTAAAAATTCTTAATTTAAATAATATGCATATAAAAATGTCAGCCAGGGAAATGCAAACATTTGTACTCTTTTTTCCATTACTAATTGGTGACTTAGTCCCTGAGAATGATCCAACTTGGAAGTTTTTTATAAATTTAATACAAATTATAGATTTACTGTTATTATCTACATTTAACATTCAAGTTTTATTTAAATTACAAAAGTATATAGAGTATCACAACTTAAAATATGTAGAACTATTTAATGACAATCTAAAACCCAAACACCACTTTCTTACTCATTACTGTAGCATAATTAAAAAGTCTGGTCCGTTAAAATTTATTTGGTCTTACAATTTTGAATCCAAACATAAACAATTAAAGTCTTACACTAAAAATACAAATTCACGGATTAATGTATAAATTTCACTAGGCATAAAATTATCCATGCATTTTTCTGAATTTCTTCTTAATTTTAATATTAATAATTTTACCAATTATAAACTAATAGATGATGGATCTCCCATTACAACTTATGAACATTTTAATCAAATAACTTCATTAAGTTTTAATGAGTACAAGCATTTGTTACATAATGCATTATGGTACAATAAACTCTAGTATTTTAATACTAAATATTCATACAATAATGTTCTTATAACATATGAAAATGAATTAACTGTTTATTTGTTAAAACAAATTGTATGTTTTGATAAGAACACAGTTTTTATATTTTGTCAAAAAATGGATATAATTTGTTATGTAAATCATTTGACTTCTTACAAAATAAATAAAATAATTAAAAATGAATGTGAATTAAAAAATATAAAGGAGTTTAAAGGACCTCCTATTCATTTATATAGTATTCCAAATAATGCAGATGTTTATTTTATTAGATTCAAACATTTTTAAAACTGTTTACATTTTATTGTGCATTTCTTTTATATTTGTCAATAGCATTAGATAGCTTATGATTTTTTAGAATGCATAAATATTAAATTGTTTTTGAAACCTAAAAATCTTCTTAATTAATTGTGTAGTATAACAAATGTGTCTTAAGTACTTGTTTATTTTTTTTTTATTATTAATTAGCATTGTATAATATCGTAGTTATAGTAACTGAATTGACCTATTAAAATGTAATGATGTTTTATTATACCTAAATATAAATATACATTTTATCTAGCATGAATTTTGTATTCCTTTATTTCTTTGATTTAAAAAAAAAAAATCCTTTATATTTATTGCATATATAAATGCAATAGTTATTCATTCAACACCAGAGATTTTAATTTAAAGAAAAGGTAACATTGATTTAACTATATCAATATTTTATAATAAATAAAAGGTGTCATTGATTGACCATCTTCCAATAAAATGTACTATATTGTTTTCAAAGATCATTGAGAATTATATCTTTGATTTAAGACACTATGGATTTGGTTAGATTATTGATTTTTCATATATTGAATATTCTTCATCATTATTTTAAGTAAGATTATCTTTGAAATTATGAAATTTGTTCTTATTTTGATGAATAATTTAATGAAAAAATGTTCTTCAAATATATTACATAACTACATAGGCTCGAAATCATACCCGTTTTTCTTTAATTTAATATGTGTTTTTCATTAAATCCAATATATTTTTTTCTGAGAGTGAGACATAAAAACTTGATTAATAAATTCAAACATATTAAAAATTTCAGGAGAAATAATTCAGAACTGGATAACTAAGTGACTTTAATCAAATTAATATTTTGAAAATTAAAAATTTGTGCAAAAGGTCCCTAGCGCCGTGGACAAATTGCTTTAATTATTATGAAATACATTAGAAAAAAAAAAAAAAAATTGAGCAGGGGCTCCCCAGCAACCGTGGGCAAAGTTATTTTAATTTAAAGAAAAAAAATTGAAAAAAATTAAAAATTTGTGCAAAAGGGTCCCCAGCACTGAAGCCGAATTGCTTTAATTATCATGAAAAACATTACAAATGAAAAAAAATTAGAGCAGAGATTCCCCACGACAAACGCCCAAGTCATTTTAGTTATGGTAAAATAATTAAAAAATTGAACAATTTGAGCAGAGGTCTCTCGGTAGTCAAGGGAAAGTTACATTTTATTTATTATGAAATTTGTTCAAAAAATTAAAAATTTGAGCAGGGGTTCCCCGGCGCCCGAGGGCCAGGTTATTTTACTTATAACAAAAAAAAATTCCAAAATTTAAAAAGGATCCCCAGCGCTGAGGGAAAATTGCTTTAATTATTATGAAATACATTACAAACGAAAAAAAATTGGGCAGAGGTTCCCCACGCCCAAGGGACTAAATTACGTTAGTTATGGTAAAATTATTTAAAAATTGAACAATTTGAGCAGAGGATTCCCGGCCCTCGAGGGCCAAGTGATTTTAATCATTATGAAATGAATTGAAAATTATTAAAAACGTGTGCAGAGAGTCCCAAGCGCCAACGAACTATGAGATATAAAAAATTGAATACTAAATTTAAAATATTAAAAATTTCAGGAGAAATACTTCAGTTATGGAAAATTAAGTGACTTTAATCATTGCAAAGAATATTTTGAAAATCAAAAATTTGAGCAGAGGACTCTCGGTAGTCAAGGGAAAGTTACATTTTATGTATTATGAAAATTATACAAAAAAATGAAAATTTTGAACAGGGGTTTCCCGGCGCCCGAGGGCCAAGTTATTTTACTTATTATAAAAAAAAAAATTCCAAAAAAATTAGACATTTTTGCAAAGGGTCCCCAGTGCCCGAGTGCTAAATTATACAAAGAATAGTCTTGTGATTTAAAAAAATTAAAAATTTGATCAGAAGTTACCTGGTACCCGAGGACCAAGTGATATTAAGAATAATGAAAAAAATTAAAAATTTGTGCGAAAGGGTCCCCAGCGCCAAGGGTAAATTGCTTTAATTATTACGAAATACATAACAACACAAACAATAAATTGAACAGTAGTTTCCCAGCCCTCGAGGGATAAGTGATTTCAATCAAAATGAAATAAATTGAAAATTAGTAAAAATTTGTGCTAAGGGTCCCCAGCGCTGAGGGCAAATTGCTTTAATTATTATGAAATACATTACAAATGAAAAAAAAATTTGAGCAGAGGTTCCCCACGCCAAGGGCCATGTCATATTAGTTATGGTAAAATGATTTAATAATTGGACAATTTGAGCAGAGGCCTATCGGTGGTCAAGGGAAAGTCATATTTTATTTATTATGAAATTTGTTCAAAAAATTAAAAATTTGAGCAGGGGTTCCCCGGCGCCCGAGGGCCAAGTTATTTTACTTATAACAAAAAAAATTTCAAAGAATTAAAAGGGGTCCCCAGTGCCGAGGAGAAATTGCTTTAATTATTATGAAATACATTACAAATGAAAAAAAATTAGAGCAGAGGTGTCCCAGTCCTCGAGGGCCAAGTGATTTCAATCAAAATGAAATAATTTGAAAATTATTAAAAATTTGTGCAAAGGGTCCTGTAGCCCACAAAATTAGTGATGTAAAGAATTGTTTTGTAAATTTCAAATGATTAAAAATTTGTGTAGAGTTTACCTGGGGCCCAAGGGAAAAGTTTTTTTAATTATTATGAAATACATAACAAATGATAAAAAATTTGAGCAGAGGTTCCCCACGAACAAGGGCCAAGTCATTTTAGTTATGGTAAAATGATTTAAAAATTGAATAATTTGAGCAGAGGTCTACCGGTGGTCAGGGGAAAGTTGTATTTTATTTATTATGAAAATTATTCAAAAAATTAAAAATTTGATCAGGGGTTCCCCGGCGCCCGAGGGCCAGGTTATTTTACTTATAACAAAAAAAATTCCAAAAAATTAAAAATGTTAGCAACAGGGTCCCCAGCACTGAAGCCAAATTGCTTTAATTATTATGAAGTACATTACAAATGAAAAAAAATTAGAGCAGAAGTTCTCCACGACAAACGGCCAAGTCATTTAAGTAATGATAAAATAATTTAAAAATTGAACAATTTGAGCAGAGGTGTCCCAGTCCTCGAGGGCCAAGTGATTTGAATCATTATGAAATTAATTGAAAATTATTAAAAATGTGAGCAAAGGGTCCCCAGCGCCAAAGAACTATGTGATATAAAAATTTGAATATTAAATTTAAAAATATTAAAATTTCAGGAGAAAAACTTCAAAAAATTGTGCAAAAGGGTCACCAGCGCTGAGGGAAAATTGCTTTAATTATTATGAAATACATTACAAACGAAAAAAATTTTGGCAGAGGTTCCCCACGCCCAAGGGATTACATTATGTAAGTTATGGTAAAATTATTTAAAAATTGAACAATTTGAGTAGAGGATTCCCCGTGGTCAAGGGAAAGTTACATTTTATGTGTTATGAAAATTCTACAAACAAATGAAAAATTTGAGCAGGGGTTCCCCGGTGCCCAAGGGCCAAGAGATTTTAATTATAATGAAAAATATTAAAAATTTGTGCAAAAGGGTCCCCAGAGCCGAGAGCAAATTGTATAAATTATTATGAAATATATTACATAACAAAAAATTTTGAACAGAGGTTTTCCAGCCCTCGAGGGCCAACTGATTTCAATCAAAATGAAATAATTTGAAAAATATTAAAAATTTGTGCAAAGGGTCCTGGTGCCCACAAAATAAGTGATATAAAGAATTGTTTTGTAAATTTCAAATCATTAAAAATTTGAGTAGAGTTTACCTGGGGTTCGAGGGAAAATTGTTTTTAATTATTATGAAATACATAACAAATGAAAAAAAATTTGAGCAGAGGTTCCCCACGTCCAAGGGCCAAGTCATTTTAGTTATGTTAAAATAATTTAAAAATTGAAAAATTTGAGCAGAGGTCTGTCGGTGATCAAGGGAGTTATATTTTATTTATTATGAAAATTGTTCAAAAAATTAAAAATTTGAGCAGGGGTTCCCCGGCGCCCGAGGGCCAAGTTATTTTACTTATAACAAAAAAAAATTTCAAAGAATTAAAAGGGGTCCCCAGTGCCGAGGAGAAATTGCTTTAATTATTATGAAATCCATTACAAATGAAAAAAAATTAGAGCAGAGGTGTCCCAGTCCTCGAGGGCCAAGTGATTTCAATCAAAATGAAATAATTTGAAAATTATTAAAAATTTGTGCAAAGGGTCCTGTAGCCCACAAAATTAGTGATGTAAAGAATTGTTTTGTAAATTTCAAATGATTAAAAATTTGAGTAGAGTTTACCTGGGGCCCAAGGGAAAAGTTTTTTTAATTATTATGAAATACATAACAAATGAAAAAAAATTTGAGCAGAGGTTCCCAACGTCCAAGGGCCAAGTCATTTTAGTTATGTTAAAATAATTTAAAAATTGAAAAATTTGAGCAGAGGTCTATCGGTGGTCAAGGGAGTTATATTTTATTTATTATGAAAATTATTCAAAAAATTAAAAATTTGAGCAGGGGTTCCCCGGCGCCCGAGGGCCAGGTTATTTTACTTATAACAAAAAAAAATTCCAAAATTTAAAAAGGATCCCCAGCGCTGAGGGAAAATTGCTTTAATTATTATGAAATACATTACAAACGAAAAAAATTTGGGCAGAGGTTCCCCACGCCCAAGGGACTAAATTATGTTAGTTATGGTAAAATTATTTAAAAATTGAACAATTTGAGCAGAGGATTCCCAGCCCTCGAGGGCCAAGTGATTTTAATCATTATGAAATGAATTGAAAATTATTAAAAACGTGTGCAGAGGGTCCCAAGCGCCAACGAACTATGAGATATAAAAAATTGAATACTAAATTTAAAATATTAAAAATTTCAGGAGAAATACTTCAGTTATGGAAAATTAAGTGACTTTAATCATTGCAAAGAATATTTTGAAAATCAAAAATTTGAGCAGAGGACTCTCGGTAGTCAAGGGAAAGTTACATTTTATGTATTATGAAAATTATACAAAAAAATGAAAATTTTGAGCAGGGGTTTCCCGGCACCCGAGGGCCAAGTCATTTTACTTATTATAAAAAAAAAAAATTCCAAAAAAATTAGAAATTTTTGCAAAGGGTCCCCAGTGCCCGAGTGCTAAATTATACAAAGAATAGTCTTGTGATTTAAAAAAATTAAAAATTTGATCAGAAGTTACCTGGGACCCGAGGACCAAGTGATATTAAGAATAATGAAAAAAATTTAAAATTTGTGCGAAAGGGTCCCCAGCGCCAAGGGTAAATTGCTTTAATTATTACGCAATACATAACAACACAAACAATAAATTGAACAGTAGTTTCCCAGCCATCGAGGGATAAGTGATTTCAATCAAAATGAAATAAATTGAAAATTAGTAAAAATTTGTGCTAAGGGTCCCCAGCGCTGAGGGCAAATTGCTTAAATTATTATGAAATACATTACAAATGAAAAAAAAATTTGAGCAGAGGTTCCCCGGCGCCCGAGGGCCAAGTTATTTTACTTATAACAAAAAAAAATTTCAAAGAATTAAAAGGGGTCCCCAGTGCCGAGGAGAAATTGCTTTAATTATTATGAAATACATTACAAATGAAAAAAAATTAGAGCAGAGGTGTCCCAGTCCTCGAGGGCCAAGTGATTTCAATCAAAATGAAATAATTTGAAAATTATTAAAAATTTGTGCAAAGGGTCCTGTAGCCCACAAAATTAGTGATGTAAAGAATTGTTTTGTAAATTTCAAATGATTAAAAATTTGAGTAGAGTTTACCTGGGGCCCAAGGGAAAAGTTTTTTTAATTATTATGAAATACATAACAAATGAAAAAAAATTTGAGCAGAGGTTCCCCACGTCCAAGGGCCAAGTCATTTTAGTTATGGTAAAATGATTTAAAAATTGGACAATTTGAGCAGAGGCCTATCGGTGGTCAAGGGAATGTTATATTTTATTTATTTTGAAAATTGTTCAAAAAATTAAAAATTTGAGCAGGGGTTCCCCGACGCCCGAGGGCCAGGTTATTTTACTTATAACAAAAAAAAATTCCAAAATTTAAAAAGGATCCCCAGCGCTGAGGGAAAATTGCTTTAATTATTATGAAATACATTACAAACGAAAAAAATTTGGGCAGAGGTTCCCCACGCCCAAGGGACTAAATTATGTTAGTTATGGTAAAATTATTTAAAAATTGAACAATTTGAGCAGAGGATTCCCAGCCCTCGAGGGCCAAGTGATTTTAATCATTATGAAATGAATTGAAAATTATTAAAAACGTGTGCAGAGGGTCCCAAGCGCCAACGAACTATGAGATATAAAAAATTGAATACTAAATTTAAAATATTAAAAATTTCAGGAGAAATACTTCAGTAATGGAAAATTTAGTGACTTTAATCATTGCAAAGAATATTTTGAAAATCAAAAATTTGAGCAGAGGCCTATCGCTGGTCAAGGGAAAGTTATATTTTATTTATTATGAAAATTTTTCAAAAAATTAAAAATTTGAGCAGGGGTTCCCCGGCGCCCGAGGGCCAGGTTATTTTACTTATTAGAAAAAAAATTCCAAAAAATTAAAAATTTGTGGTAAAGGCTCCCCAATGCCAAAGAACAATATAAAAAATGATATAATAAAATGATAAATAAATTTAAGCATATTCAAAATTTCAGGAGAAACACTTCGGCACTATTAAAAATTTCAGGAGAAACACTTCGGCACTGGAAAATTAAGTGACTTTAATCATTTAAAAAATATTTTGAAAATTAAAAATTTGTGCAAAGGGCCCCAGCGCCGTGGGCAAATTGGTTTAAGTATTATGAAATACATTGTAAAACAAAAAAAAATTTGAACAGAGGTTTCCCACGCCCGAGGTCCAATTGATTTTAATTATAATGATATAAATTGAAAAAAATTAAAAATTTGTGCAAAAGAGTCCCCAGCGCCGAGGGCAAATTGCTTTAATTATCATGAAATACATAACAAAAATAAAAAAATTTGAACAGAGGTTCCTTGGCTTCAGAGGGCCAAGTGGTATTTATAATTATTTAATAAATTTAAAATAATTAATGTTTGAGCAGAAATAATTCAGCGCTGAAAAGCTCAGGGACTTTAATCATTTTAAAGAACATTTTAAATATTAGCAATTTGAAGTTAGGTTCCCCAGCGCTTGAGATCTAATAGGTTTTAATTAGTATGAAATGTTTTGTAAAATTTAAAAGTGATGCAGAGTTTCCACTTCCCCTGAGGATTAATTGATTCTTGTTATTAAGAAATTCAGATATAAAATGATAGTTTGTGGAGAAGTTTCTTGGCGCCCGGGTCAATGTGATATTTATCATTTTTAAATATAATTTTAAATTTTAATAAATGGAACAGGAGATCCTTTAAATTTTATCTTACTATTTGAAATTTATGTCATAAATTTAAAATTTGAGAAAAACTTCCCCTGCATTTAAAAGCTATGTTATTCAAATCATTAAGAAATAAATTTTTAACGAATTTGTGAATGAATTGGACAATTACACACACACACACACACACACACACACACACACACACACACACACACACACACACACACACACACACACACACACACACACACACACACACAGATATATATATATATATATACACACACTCACACAAACACACACGCACACACACACACACACACACACACACACACACACACACACACACAGTCTGTCTCTCTCTCGTTGGCTCCCTCTCTCCCTCCCTCTCTCTTTCTCTCTTTCTCTTTCTCTCTCTACTTTCTCTCTCTCTCTCTCTCTCTCTCTCTCTCTGTCTCTGTCTCTTACTCTGTCTCTCTCTCTCTCTCTCTCTGTCTCTGTCTCTTACTCTGTCTCTGTCTCTGTCTCTCTCTCTCTCTCTCTCTCTCTCTCTGTCTCTGTCTCTGTCTCTGTCTCTCTCTCTCTCTCTCTCTTTCCCTCATACGTACACACACACACACACACACACACACACACACACACACACACACACACACCTACACACGCACACGCACACACACACACACACACACACACACACACGCACACACACACACGCACACACACACACGCACACACACACACACACACACACATATCTAAATTTTGGGGATGAGAATTCTTCCTCGGTACATCACTCATGTCTTAAGTGGTGACTTGAATGGATTTATGTTTGGGAGGCAAGTAGAGTTTAGGAATATAAAAATCATTTGTAGCATTGAGGGACCAGGTTTCATTTGACAGACTGAACGGTTCAAAATTCTCATTCGATATCATTACAGTAGACATTCTTACGTATTTCTAAGGCTGGTATCTTCCACTGGGATTCGTTACCTATGCAGATGGAATCTGCCTCCAGGCATTTGGAGTAGCTGGTCATAGAAATTGTCCTTCCATAATATTATATTTTACAGTAATGTATTGTAAATTTGTTTTCTTATTTGCCAAATGTGCTTTTAAGAGCTCAACTGCTTAATGATAATGTTCTTAGTTGTTTCTATATATATATATATATATATATATATATATATATATATATATATATATATATATATATATATATATCTGATAAGTGTTTTAAGTTTTCATAAAATTGTTCATTTAGATGAAAAATATAAATAATGAATTAATATATGCCGAGAAGTCATTGACTATATTCTTTTAAAGTGAGGCTCCTTGAGAATTGAGATGAATGTTTCTTTTATGAAAAATTAGAAATCAATAACTGAAATAGATATAAGTTATTGATTTAGACTTTTATTTATATACATGGCTGTCGGTTTGATGCTATTTGGTTTCGTGTATTCCTTGGTTGATCCGTGGAAATATGTTTGAGCGATTTGGAAAGCAGACCAGGAATACACTACTCACGGGGGAGACCTCGGGAAGGTATAGCATCACCTCCCCCATCCTTGACATCCGCGAACATCCACTATTACGCCTTAAGTCTAGAGCTCCCATATGGCATGCAGAAACTCAAAGCGAATCAGTTGAGTACCTATGGACGAGACGCTGGGAACAGTCAGAACCCCGTAATAAAGACCTGATCAAAGAACCACTTAAAAAAGTCCCTGGCTGTGATAGCACAATTATTGAATATTGAACAACATCATTACTCGTAATCTCAATTCATTATCATATTATTCGTTATATTTTTTTAATAACGGGTTTGATGATTAATAATGTTTTATTTTTATACGTACTTTAATGTTAATAAATGTATTCAGATTGTAATATGATTTAATTTCATTAAAACATCAGTAAACTTGAAATAAATTATATAAATTACACTATGTGTACAAATAAATAGTTAAAACATAAAAATTAGCCTAGAGTATTGTAATTTTTGGTATTATACCTACAGTATGAAATATCATTTAATTATTTGTTATATTGTATTCCTTCGTTAGGTAGAATTTTATTATTATAATCTTCAGTGAATATTTTTAATATTATTTAAGAATTTCAAATTTAACAATATAAATGTACCTACATAATTTTTTTTTTTTTTTTTATTGGAGATTATGTATTGTCTTTTTTTATTTCTATAATTTGATATAGATTGGGTAATATTAAAACTTTAAATTTGTATATAAATTTAAAAAGGTTATGTGATCCTAACCTATTTTTATTACTTTATCAACATCACCTACTTATAAATTATTACTTTATTAGTTAATTATTTTTCGTTAAATATCGAAGAGAAGATATTTTATCTTGTGGAAATTGACCTAGTAATTTTGGTTCTTATATTTTCCTTAATTTATCTGAAAATCATCACAAGAAATGCTTTAACTCTATACTGATGAATAATTACAACTTTTTAGTAGATTTTTCTTTTAATTCTTTTTTATCTTATAATTTACATTTGAAATAATGAACCAAAGTAAAATTAACAAAATATTAAATGATATTTAAGTATAATATATTATATGCTCTCATGGTGTGTATCGTTATTCGTTATAACTGCGTATACTTTTTATCTTTATAAATAATATCAATATGAGCATTAAATGACAAGTCGAATGACTACAGAACGCCTAGATCCTTGATTGTAGCAGAAGTTTGTCATTCAAATCTTTTTATTTTACATGTGCTAGTAGGTTTATTTATTCGTTGGATAAATGAGATTAATTTGCAATTAAAGGGGTTGACAGAAAGATTATGACGTTCCCACCATTTGATAAATTCAGAATATTTATGTTATATTGTTTAAACTAGTCTACATGACGTTACATCTAGCTTAGTGATTTTTTATCATATTTATTAGCCAACGGTCTATAACATCTCGTCAAGTAACTAAATTTATTTTAATTCATCGTTTATTCATACGAGCTTACAAGCTATACGCCATGCCAGAGGCTCTCAGAATAAGGAAAGAGTTAATCATTTAATAAATATTTGCATAATTCATCGTTTATTCGTACGAGCTTACAAGCTTTACGCCATGCCAGGGGCTCTCCGAATAAGCTGTAAGGAATAAGGAAAAATCGTATCTTTTAACGAATATTTACAGTTTATTTGGATATGTGTATCATGAATCGGTAGTGAATAATATTAATCAATAACAAAACGTTTATCCATAAATTTAATTAAAGTATTTTTTAACTTTTTTTTTAAATTCATTAGGCATGCATTTGTCTAACCATTATTGGACGTAATCAATAATTTGAAAAATAATCCAAGTTTAAGTCGTCATATATCTGAATGAAATACATAACTACATCGGTATAGAAAAGTAAAGAAACATTATTTATAATAAATTATAAACATTATATCGTCAACATTTAAAGAATTCATGTTCGAAGATAACATTAAGAATAAAACACATTTAAGGTTACGAAAACAAAAAATAGAGCAACTATGGGAAGAATTTGATAGTACAAAGTTGAAAGCTAAGTGGCATAGACCGGACAAGGCTGATATCAGGATAGGAACTGTGGTATTGCTAAAATAAACAAAATGTACCACCTCTCGATTGGCTCATGAGGGCGAGTCATATCAGAATATCCAGGACGGGACGGAGTGACAAGAGTGGTGGAGGTCAACACGCGTGGCGGTTTTAAGAAGAGGACGGTAAGATTGGCGTGCCCATGACCCGGGCAAGACCTAAATGAAAATTAAATTTCTAAAAAACAAAAACGTATTTTTAGTTATTTTTGTATTCAGTATATTTATTTAACCTTTTTATTTTTATGTATTGGCGGTGTCAGACGTTATTTAATTTGTATTGTATAAATGGTAGTATACGTTTTTTTTCAATGTTTATGCGTAAATTTGAAACTGCGGTCCAAGGGGGTTGCATGTTAGGGTGAGCGATAAGACAAATAGCGATAAGCTGAAGTGGGCATTATTTTTGTATGCGTTGTTCAGTTCTTCGGTTGCCGTCAACCACGACGCATTGATTTAAAACATTTATTATTTGAATTAAAACTGATACTATAAATAATTGATTAATTTTTTTACATACTGATAAATAACTCTAAAATAGCCAACGTCGAACTAATATAAAGATATATTATCATTTTTAAACATGTTGTAAAAATGCAACAGTATGTATTTAAAGGATAAGTTAATAGCTATTTTCGCTAGTGTAAATTATGTCGACTGAAACATACAGACGGGCAATACGCACGATGTGAAGCCCGTGTATGCCAGGTGATAAAGAGGAGAACCTAAATTAAGGCCGGGTATAGGAGTAGCGGATGGTAGTAAAGCATAGTGGACGGGTAAAGAACCGGAAGAGCAGTGGCATGGCTTCAGAACCAACTAAATATATTTAATTATATGGGAGAGACTGTGGTAAGTTGACGAGTCGGTAAGATGAAGAAGCGATTGTATTAATTAACAAATCATGATAACAATCAATATTAGTAATCAATGATATGTATAATGTTATATAAGCAACTTATTTTCTGAAATTTATTTTATTTTGATAATACTTCGTCAACTCACCACAGTCTTCCCTACATTATCATTAATTTACAAGACATTATTTTAAAATGTAAAATAAAATAAGTTAAAACTTTAATACAAGCTATTCCCACTGAAGACAGATATGATAATGAATTGAGATTACGAGTAATGATGTTGTTCAATCTTCAAGTAATATCTAATAAAAATCTAAATCAATAACTTATATCTATTTTAGGGTGACCATACGTCCCGTATTTTCACTTTGTGTCCCGTTGTCCCGACAAAAGTTATACGGGAAGCATTTTGTCCCGTATATTCAAGTAGGTCCCATATTAATCCCGTTTTTCTCTTCATTGTTTTCAAAAAACTCGTTGCCTATCCTTATTACCTGCAATAACAAGAATTTTTGATATTTACCCGGGCTTAAAATCATACTTCGAGAAACAGGAAAAGTGTCCTACAATATTAAAATCGTTTTTTAATGATCCTATGTCTATAGTATTGTTTCATTTTATGCAAAGCCAATTAAAGGTTGTTTGTGATACTGTAACAAAAATAGAAGTAGATAAAATATCAGCCTGTGAAGTTGCAGAGGAATTAGGAATTTTAGTTGGAAAAATAAAAAATAGAAAAAATCTCAACTTCCTTAAAACAAATATTTTATCGCTTTTAAATGGTTTAAAAAACAATAATATGTATAATGAAAACTCATTCAAAAAAATTACCGATCTATTTTATAATACTTTTTTATCTTACGTAGAAAAATGGGGTTGCCACTTTGACCAGTTGAAAATATTTCGTTGGGTCCAACTAATAAACTGTCCTACTTGGGAAAATGTTCAAAAATGTATTAAATTTCTTATGGAAAACAACCGAAATAATTCTAACATAAAATTAGATGAAGATAATTTATTTGATGAATTCAGTCATGTAGAACAAATTTTTAAATCACGATTTCACGAATGGCAAAAAAATTCAGCTAAAGTAGAAGTTAAGTGGTGTGAAATATTTGTATACACTAAAGCTCACAACATTGATACAACTAACATATCAAAAATTGTAGAATATTCTTTGGCAATTCCGGGTACAAATGCTGCAGTAGAACGGATATTCTCAACCATTAATACGTTGTGGACAGATGAAAAAAATCGATTTTTGGTTGAAACTATCAAATCAATTTTAATTGTAAAAACACATTTTATAAACTTATCTTGTAATGAGTTTTATAATATTCTATTAAAAGAAACTAAGTTACTCGATGAAATCAGTTCAGCACAAAAGTATACAAAAATATTAAAAGAAGAAATTTACCTGCCATCGTCTCCAAAATAATTTTTTTTTGGATTTTTGTGTACATTTTATACTTATTAATATTTTTATTTTATTTGTATTTGAAAACTATTATACAGCATATATCTAATTTGTTTTTTTTTTTTAATATATTCAGTTAAAATTAGAATTTCTTTTTTTTTTTTTTTAGTAACTAAGTGTCCCGTATTTTTATTTTATTTTTATGGTCACCCTAATCTATTTCAGTTATTGATTTCTTATTTTTCATAAAAGAAACATTCATCTCAAAGAGCCTCACTTTAAAAGAATATAGTCAATGACTTCTCGGCATGTATTAATTCATTATTTATATTTTTCATCTAAATGAACAATTTTATGAAAACTTAAAACACTTATCAGAATACCCTACATAAATACATATTATATATATATATAATTAGATAGAAATAACTAAGAACATTATCATGAAGCAGTTGAGCTCTTAAAGGCACATTTGACAAATGAAAAAAAAAAATTTACAAGACATTACTGTAAAATATAATATTATGGACGGACAATTTCTACGACCAGCTATTCCAAATTCCTGGAGGCAGATTCCATCTGCATAGGTAGCGAATCCCAGTGGAAGATACAAACCTTAAGAATACGTGAGTATGTATACTGTAATGATATCGAATGACAATTTTGGAGCGTTCAGTAAGTCAAATGAACCCTAAGTCCTCCAATCCTACTAATGATTTTTATATACTTAAACTCCACTTGCCTCCCAAACATAAATCCATTTAAATCACCACTTAAGACATGATTGATGTACCGAGGAAGAATTCTCATCCCCAAAATTTAGATATGTGATCACACACACACACACACACACACACACACACACACACACACACACACACACACACACACACACACACACACACACACACACACACACACACACACACACACACACACACACACACACACACACACACACACCACACACCCCCACACACACATACACACACACACACACACCCACACACACACACACCACACACCCACACCCACACACACACACACACACACACACACACACACACACACACCCGCACGCACGCGCGCACACACGCACACACACACACACACACACACACACACACACACACACACACACACACACACACACACATAAACGAAAACAAAATTATTAAACTGAAGTTAATTAAAAGAAGACAAATTGTCAATGAAATTTATGACATACAAAATGAGATAACTTAATATTCGAACTAATTGAATAAATAAGTATTTAATATTCTAAGAGACTACGTTTTTAGGAATTGTCTACTTATATCACTACCTTACCTTATCTTGAGAGCACTTGTTCTTCCCGGCTTGTGTCCCAGACACGCCTCGCAGTACTTCATTGCATCATCAGGCCCTGTTGATTGACATGTCACATTTAGAATCCAACTCATATATCAAAAATTGTGTCAGTAATAAACTTAACAAAAATTAGATATTTTACAGCTCTATTTTAAGCCCGAAATTTCAAATTTTTTTCGAAGCTTTTGTAAAGTATGTAACAGTTTATCATATAATGAACATTCCAAATTTTTGGCAACATCATTTTGCGAGTTAAGATCAAATAACGAAAATCGATTTAGTGAAAGTGTCGTTTACGGGAAATTCTACCGCTTTTACTTAGTTTTTGGCAGTTTTTTCTCACACAAATAAAAAGGTGTAAAAAATTAAATTTTAACTACTATTAAAAAATGAAATGCTTTATCCTATCTATAGAGTCACTCTAAGAAACGTTTTTTTTTATTAGGCCATGATGAAATTACATTAAAATGGTAGTTATTTATTTAAACAGTTTTTAGAAAGCACATTTGAAAAAAATTAACCAAGATTCAAAATAAATGGAATCATAATGATAGAAAAGTTTATTATATTTAATTATTACATATTTATTTCAATAATTTAAAACAAGTGTAAGTAATTTATTTTAATGAATACTTATGTTTGTGAAAAGTCTAGAGTATCACATTAAACAAATATGTACCGAAAATCAATCCGTGAAAAGGTTTTAAATCAGAATAAAATTATAATGGAATACAATTAAAACAGATATTAAATTAATAAATCTAAATCTAACCTTTATGTGATGCTCTTCGGGTCTGTAGTACTAGTTTTCGCCGTTGTTGGGTTGCCAATGTCTTCACTAAAAGTAATAAAAAAAGGCAATAAAAACGTAATAGAATAAATAATAAAAACTAATTATTTCCATCAGTTATTTATAAAAAATAAATGCATCGAAGAAAAAAAAATATATTTTGAAAAGCTGTATTTTAATCGTCAAATAATTCAGTCACATACAAAAAATGAGCCGTAATTTTTCAAATGAGATTTTTACGGATTGTACAAAAGTAACATAGAGTTTAGATCATCCTTATTAAACCATAGATTATAGAATACGTTGTATACCTTTATTTCACAGTCATCGATGTAGCGTACATTTTTATGTCATCGAGATCGTATAAACACCAAAGACACCTCTCTTTAAATAAATAAAATAAACGAAAAAAATCTCAAATAAGTATAATATTATTTTAAATAGAATATGAAACTATACTTGGTATTATTTTTATACATTTCTATTTCAAACCAATTATGTTTTCAAGATAGTAAATAATACTTTGTTTAAATTTACTTCGTTGAAATTATTTTCATTTTTTTTTTGAAACTTTTGTAAAGTATCCAATTATACATCATTAATATTTAAAGTTTTTATCAACATTACTTCGTAAGTTAACATCAAATTACGAAAATATTTCGGCATGTTTTACCGTTTTTACTCGGTTTCTCGGCAGTTTTTCCGTAAACCCAGAAAAAATATTTGAGTGGATAGAAAAATCGATTATTTAAAGCACAATCTAAATGAAATATCCAATCTTTGAAGTTGTTGTATGCAACTTTTGGACTACTCTAACTACGCGAAAAAAGGTTCACAGAAAAAAATATAAAATAAACATCATTGTAAAAACAATAAAGACTATGCATCACAGTGGGATAACGATCTAAAGAAATCTGTATTTCGTATTTACTCAAATGACGACGGTACTTTATATCTTATTGAAAAAACAAGTTTAATATTATTTTTTTTAAATTACAAACGTTATAGTTTCATTAAACAATAATGAAATCATATTAATGGGTAGTGAATATTTTTAAACATTTCAGATATTAATTAGTATAGTAGTATTTGAAGAAACATAGTCAACTTAAAAAAAGCTGGTAAGTGAGATGATGGTGGTACAAGTTAGTCCTTCGTCCCTTCGGTCTTCGGACAAGATATTGGTGATGAATTTATTAAGTTTTAAAGAAATGATGACTCATTAAGTAAGTACCTACCTATACAAATAAAATAAAAACAATTCTTGAACAATTTAATCTGGACTTAATTATAAATATATCTATATACCTTAATAATAATATACCTAATAATAATAATAATAATAATAATAATATACTTAATAATAATATACCTAATATACATAGGTAGGTACTAATTATACACATAGGTATAGTTATTTAAATAGTAGGTAAGTATCTTATATAATAAAATACATTTTGTTAAGTAGAGAATTTCTTATATTGTTTATTAAAAACTGCAAGTATATAAATATATAGTTACAAAATAAAACAGCTTGTCATAGTTATATTAATATATACCTAACAAATTACATTATAGATAATAGGTAGGTACTATGATATATTTTAAGAACATATCAATAGGAATTAAAAAATATAGTAGTAATAAACAAATAAAATAGGTACCTTTTATTTATACAGCACAAATTGATCATAAAAAATAATATTTAAATGTAGGTTATAATAATATATAGGTATATACCTATCTAATAATAAGAAAATTTAATACCTACTTACCTATAATGTAGGTATATAATACACAATTTTTAGATTCTGAACGGAGTGAAGAATGTATTGATTTTACAATGATGTGTGTTTTTTTTTTTTTTTTTTTTTTTTTTTTTGTGTCTGTCGACACGATTTGGGGCAGTAAAAATGCTTCGATTGCCTTATATAGCAACTTTTCTGAAAGGAAATTGAATCTAGTTGGTACTTTGGGGGGTCAAAAGTTAAAAATTTTCAATATTTTTTTAACGCGCCGGGAAAAACCCTTAAAAAATGAGGGAAAAACGGTATATTTTACGCAAAACCAGTTTTCGACAAAATCAAATTTTTTATTTTGTTATAACTCAAAAACTAATCGGTGTAAATACTTGAAATTTTCACCAAATGTTTAGATTAGCGTTCTCTATACACCGTTAAATTTTCAAAGTATTTTGACTTTTATTGAGCAATTATAGACAATTGAAATTTTCAATTTTTTTAAGTATTTTTTTTTAAAATAACGATAAAATTTTTTTTTTTGCCAGAAAATCTTGAAAATTTAATACAAGGTTTCTTATAAGTTGTTCCATAACTGATAAAAAAAAATCCAAAATCGTAAGTCACAATTTTTTTTTATAAGTGCTCAAAGTTCCAATTTATACGAAATATGTAAAAATTGCGAAAATTTGAAGTTATTTTGCAGTTGAAAATTCATAAAATTTTAAGTATTCAAAACTAAGAATTGTAAATTCGGTACAAAGTTTGACATACGTTTTCCTTCAATTATCTGTAAAAAAATTTGCACTGGAATAAAATCAAAAATTTTTATGAGTGTTTGAAATTACAATTTTTTCACATAATCGCGTAAAATAACAATTTAGGCATCATTGATTTTTGATATTTGTTCTTATTCAAAAAGTATAGGTCGTAGAAACTTAAAACTTTTACAAAATGTTTAAATAGGCATTTTCTTTACATAGTTGTATTTTCAAAATATTTCGTTTATTTTTTAGCTATTTATAGGCATTTGAATAATTCGATTTTTCTTAGATTTTTTTTTATAAAAGTCGATAACAATTTTTTGGCCCTACCAAATCGCTTGAAAATTTAATAGAAGGTTTTGAATAAGTTGATCTAAGAGTGATTCAAAAATTATTCAAATACATAGGCACAATTTTTTTTATAAGCATCTAAAGTTCAAACGTTTACGAAATAATTACATGATTGCGTAAAATAATAATTTAGCCTTAAACGATTTTTGATATTTGTTCTTATTCAAAAAGTATAAGTCGAAAAAACTTGAAACTTTCACCAAATGTTTATATTGGAATCATCTATACGTAGTACAATTTTTGTAAACTTTAGACTTTTTTTGAGCTTTTAATAGACAATTGAAATTTTCAACTTTTCTTTGTTTTTTTTTCTAAAATGTGGATAAAAAAAATTTGACTGGACAAAAATTCTTGAAAATTTAATACAAGGTACCTAATATGTTGAACTTATCGGTATAAAAAAAAAATTCAAAGCGTAATGCACAATTTTTTTTTTATAAGCATAAAAAGTTCATATTTTTACGAAATGTGTAGAAAATCGCGAAAATTTGAAGTTATTTTGCAGTTGAAAATTCATAAAATTTTAAGTATTCAAAACTAAGAATTGTAAATTCGGTACAAAGTTTGACATACGTTTTCCTTCAATTATCTGTAAAAAAATTTGCACTGGAATAAAATCAAAAATTTTTATGAGTGTTTGAAATTACAATTTTTTCACATAATCGCGTAAAATAACAATTTAGGCATCATTGATTTTTGATATTTGTTCTTATTCAAAAAGTATAGGTCGTAGAAACTTAAAACTTTTACAAAATGTTTAAATAGGCATTTTCTTTACATAGTTGTATTTTCAAAATATTTCGTTTATTTTTTAGCTATTTATAGGCATTTGAATAATTCTATTTTTCTTAGATTTTTTTTTATAAAAG
This sequence comes from Therioaphis trifolii, assembly GCA_027580255.1. NCBI lineage: Eukaryota > Metazoa > Arthropoda > Insecta > Hemiptera > Aphididae > Therioaphis > Therioaphis trifolii. The sequence continues at coordinate 24,169,123 of CM050406.1, forward strand.
TCGATAACAATTTTTTGGCCCTACCAAATCGCTTGAAAATTTAATAGAAGGTTTTGAATAAGTTGATCTAAGAGTGATTCAAAAATTATTCAAATACATAGGCACAATTTTTTTTTATAAGCAGTTGAAGTTCAAAAATCGACCAAATTTGTCAAAATCATGAATATTTGCAAATTATTTTGTAGTTGAAAATGTATAAAAATTTTTGTATTCAAAGATAAGAAATGAAAATATAATGTAATATCACAGCTGATAAAGATAATTAATTAATTAAGTTTATTATAATATAATCAGTAGCTGACAGCTGTTCTATACAAAATATTGGTAGATTGTAAACACAAGGTGTATAACGTACCTTTACATGGTTGAATAGAACGTTACTAACTTCCAATTTCCAGTTATTTTAATGTGTGTATCAGTTCCATAAACATGCGGATTTTATATATTATTATTAATTATTAATATTTAAATATACGTAGCCACGGAGCATTCAGCATATATGGACGGCGGGGTCGGGTGATACCGTCACGATAGTGCATTTAGGCAAATAATATGGTATTTACCTACGCCCTATCTATGCACATCCTGGTTTGTCCAATGCTCACGAGCAGAAGTCACATGAATAGACAAATGTAAATTTAACCCAATCTAGGATATTAAAATAAAATATATATTACAATTTAAGGCTGACATCTTCATCTTCGTTCAGAATCGTTTTTTTTTTATAATATAAAATAATTCCAAAATCTATCCAATAATGCCTAATCTAGCAATGCATCTCGTGTATAAAAAAATTCCAAAAAATTAAAAATTTTAGCAAAGGGTCCCCAGTGCCCGAGTGCTAAGTTATACAAAGAATAGTCCTGTGATTTCAAAAAATTAAAAATTTGAGCAGAGGTTACCCGGGGCCCGAGGGCCAAGTGATATTAATAATAATGAAAAAAATTAAAAATGTTTGCGAAAGGGTCCCCCGCGCCAAGATCAAATTGCTTTCATTATTATGAAGTACATTACAAATGAAAAAAAATTAGAGCAGAGGTTCTCCACGCCCAAGGGCCAAGTCATTTTAGTTATTACAAAAAAAAAAAAAATTCCAAAAAATTAAAAATTTTTGCAAAGGGTCCCCAGTGCCCGAGTGCTAAGTTATACAAAGAATAGTCGTGTGATTTCGAAAAATTAAAAATTTGATCAGAGGTAACCTGGGGCCCGAGGGCCAAGTGATATTAATAATAATGAAAAAAATTAAAAATGTTCGCGAAAGTGTCCCCAGCGCAATGATCAAATTGCATTAAATATAATGCAATATATTACAAAACAAAAAAAAATTTGAACAGAGGTTTTCCAGCCCTCGAGGGCCAAGTGATTTCAATCAAAATGAAAAAATTTGAAAATTATTAAAAATTTGCGCAAAGGGTCCTGGTGACCACAAAATAAGTGATAAAAAGAATTTCAAATGATTAAAAGATTGAGTAGAGTTTACCTGGGGCCCGAGGGAAAAATGTTTTTAATTGTAATGAAAAAAATTGAAAATTATTAAAAATTTGTGCAAAGGGTCCTGGTGACCACAAAATAAGTGATAAAAAGAATTTCAAATGATTAAAAGATTGAGTAGAGTTTACCTGGGGCCCGAGGGAAAAATGTTTTTAATTGTAATGAAAAAAATTGAAAAAAATTAAAAATTTGTGCAACAGGGTCCCCAGCGCTGAAGCCAAATTGCTTTAATTATTATGAAGTACATTACAAACGAAAAAAATTTGGGCAGAGGTTCCCCACGCCCAAGGGACTAAATTATGTTAGTTCTGGTAAAATAATTTAAAAATTGAACAATTTGAGCAGTGGATTCCCAGCCCTCGAGGGCCAAGTGATTTTAATCATTATTAAATGAATTGAAAATTATTATAAACGAGTGAAGTGGGTCCCAAGCGCCAAAGAACTATTAGATATAAAAAACTGAATAATAAATATATAATATTAAAAATTTCAGGAGAAATACTAAAGGTAATGGAAAATTAAGTGACTTTAATCATTGCAAAGAATATTTTGAAAATCAAAAATTTAAGCAGAGGTCTCCCGGTGGTCAAGGGAAAAATACGTTTTAATTATTATGAAAATTATACAAAAAAATGAAAAATTTGAGCATTGGTTCCCCGGCACCCGAGGGACAAGTCATTTTATTTATAACAAAAAAAAAAAATTCCAAAAAGATTAAAAATTTTTGCTAAGGGTCCCCAGTGCCCGAGTGCTAAATTATACAAAGAATAGCCTTGTGATTTCAAAAAATTAAAAATTTTATCAGAAGTTTCCTGGGACCCGAGGACCAAATGATATTAAGAATAATGAAAAAAATTAAAAATTTGTGCGAAAGGGTCCCCAGCGCCAAGGGTAAATTGCTTTAATTATTACGCAATACATAAAAAAACAAACAATAATTTGAACAGTGGTTTCCCAGCCCTCGAGGGCTAAGTGATTTCAATCAAAATGAAATAAATTGAAAATTATTAAATATTTGTGCTAACGGACCCCAGCGCTGAGGGCAAATTGCTTGAATTATTATGAAATACATTTCAAATGAAAAAAAAATTAGAGCAGAGGTTCCCCACGCCCAAGGGCCATGTCATTTTAGTTATGGTAAAATGATTTAAAAATTGGACAATTTGAGCAGAGGCCTATCGGTGGTCAAGGGAAAGTTATATTTTATTTATTATGAAAATTGTTCAAAAAATTAAAAATTTGAGCAGAGGTTCCCCGGCGCCCGAGGGCCAAGTTTTTTTACTTATAACGAAAAAAAAATTCCAAGAATTAAAAGGGGTCCCCAGTGCCGAGGAGAAATTGCTTTAATTATTATGAAATACATTACAAATGACAAAAAATTAGAGCAGAGGTTCCCCACGCCCATGGGCCAAGTCATTTTAGCTATGGTAAAATGATTTAAAAATTGAACAATTGGAGCAGAGGTCTACCGGTGGTCAAGGAAAAGTTGTATTTTATTTATTATGAAAATTATTCAAAAAATAAAAAATTTTAGCGGGGGTTCCCCGGCACCCGAGGGCCAGGTTATTTTACTTATAACAAATAAAAATTCCAAAATTTAAAAAGGATCCCCAGCGCTGAGGGCAAATTGCTTTAATTATTATGAAATACATGACGAAAGACAAAATTTTACCAGTGGTTTCCCAGCCCTCGAGGGCTAAGTGATTTCAATCAAAATGAAATAAATTGAAAATTATTAAAAATTTGTGCTAACGGACCCCAGCGCTGAGGGCAAATTGCTTGAATTATTATGAAATACATTACAAACGAAAAAAATTTGGGCAGAGGTTCCCCACGCCCAAGGGACTAAATTATATTAGTTATGGTAAAATTATTTAAAAATTGAACGATTTGAGCAGAGGATTCCCAGCCCTCGAGGGCCAAGTGATTTTAATCATTATCAAATGAATTAAGAATTATTGAAAACGTGTGCAGAGGGTCCCAAGCGCCAACGAACTATGAGATATAAAAAATTGAATACTAAATTTAAAATCTTAAAATTTTCAGGAGAAATACTTCAGTTATGGAAAATTAAGTGACATTAATCATTGCAAAGAATATTTTGAAAATCAAAAGTTTGAGCAGAGGTCTCTCGGTAGTCAAGGGAAAGTTACATTTTATGTATTATGAAAATTATACAAAAAAATGAAAAATTTGAGCAGTGGTTCCCCGGCACCCGAGGGACAAGTCATTTTATTTATAACAAAAAAAAAAATTCCAAAAAAATTAAAAATTTTTGCTAAGGGTCCCCAGTGCCCGAGTGCTAAATTATACAAAGAATAGTCTTGTGATTTCAAAAAATTAAAAATTTGATCAGGGGTTCCCCGGCGCCCGAGGGCCAAGTCATTTTATTTATGACAAAAAAAAAAAAAATTCCAAAAAAATTAAAAATTTTTGCAAAGGGTCCCTAGCGCCAAGGGTAGGTCTTTAATTATTACGCAATACATAACAAAACAAGAACAATAATTTGACCAGTGGTTTCCCAGCCCTCGGGGGCTAAGTGATTTCAATCAAAATGAAATAAATTGAAAATTATAAAAAACGTGTGCAGAGGGTCCCAAGCGCCAACGAACTATGAGATATAAAAAATTGAAGACTAAATTTAAAATATTAAAAATATCAGGAGAAATACTTCAGTAATGGAAAATTAATTGACTTAAATCATTGCAAAGAATTTATTGAAAATCAAAAATTTCAGCAGAGGTCTGCCGGTGGTCCAGGGAAAGTTACATAAAGTATTATGAAAATTATACAAAAAAAATGAAAAATTTGAGCTGGGGTTCCCCGGCGCCCGAGGGCCAAGTCATTTTATTTATGACAAAAAAAAAAAAATTCCAAAAAAATTTAAAATTTTTACAAAGGGTCCCTAGCGCCAAGGGTAGGTCTTTAATTATGACGCAATACATAACAAAACAAAAACAATAATTTGACCAGTGGTTTCCCAGCCCTCGAGGGCTGAGTGATTTCAATCAAAATGAAATAAATTGAAAATTATTAAAAATTTGTGCTAACGGACCCCAGCGCTGAGGGCAAATTGCTTGAATTATTATGAAATACATTACAAATGAAAAAAAAATTTGAGCGGAGGTTCCTCACGCCCATGGGCCAAGTCATTTTAGTTATGGTAAAATGATTTAAAAATTTAACAATTTGAGCAGAGGTCTACCGGTGGTCAAGGGAAAGTTGTATTTTATTTATTATGAAAATTATTCAAAAAATAAAAAATTTTAGTAGGGGTTCCCCGGCATCCGAGGGCTAGGTTATTTTACTTATAAAAAAAAAAAAATTCCAAAATTTAAAAAGGCTCCCCAGCACTGAGGGCAAATTGCTTTAATTATTATGAAATACATTACAAACGAAAAAAATTTGGGCAGAGGTTCCCCACGCCCAAGGGACTAAATTATGTTAGTTATGGTAAAATTATTTAAAAATTGAACGATTTGAGCAGAGGATTCCCAGCCCTCGAGGGCCAAGTGATTTTAATCATTATCAAATGAATTAAAAATTATTGAAAACGTGTGCAGAGGGTCCCAAGCGCCAACGAACTATGAGATATAAAAAATTGAATACTAAATTTAAAATATTAAAAACTTCAGGAGAAATACTACAGTAATGGAAAATTAATTGACTTTAATCATTACAAAGAATATATTGAAAATCAAAAATTTGAGCAGAGGTCTGCCGGTGGTCAAGGGAAAGTTATATAAAGTATTATGAAAATTATACAAAAAAATGAAAAATTTGAGCAGGGGTTCCCCGGCGCCCGAGGGCCAAGTCATTTTATTTATTACAAAAAAAAAAAATTCCAAAAAAATTAAAAATTTTTGCAAAGGGTCCCCAGCGCCAAGAGTAAGTCTTTAATTATTATGAAATACATTTCAAATGAAAAAAAAATTTGAGCAGAGGTTCCCCACGCCCAAGGGCCATGTCATTTTAGTTATGGTTGAGTGATTTAAAAATTGAACAATTTGAGCAGAGGTCTACCGGTGGTCAAGGGAAAGTTGTATTTTATTTATTATGAAAATTATACAAAAAATAAAAAATTTAAGCGGGGGTTCCCCGGCACCCGAGGGCCAGGTTATTTTACTTATAACAAATAAAAATTCCAAAATTTAAAAAGGATCCCCAGCGCTAAGGGCAAATTACTTTAATTATTATGAAATACATGACGAAAGACAAAATTTGAGCAGAGGTGTCCCAGCCCTCGAGGGCCAAGTGATTTTAATCATTATGAAATGAATTGAAAATTATTAAAAACGTGTGCAGAGGGTCCCAAGCGCCAACGAACTATGAGATATAAAAAATTGAATACTAAATAAAATATATTAAAAATTTCAGGAGAAATACTTCAGTAATGGAAAATTAATTGACTTTATTCATTGCAAAGAATATATTGAAAATCAAAAATTTGAGCAGAGGTCTGCCAGTGGTCAAGGGAAAGTTACATAAAGTATTATGAAAATTATACAAAAAAAATGAAAAATTTGAGCAGGGGTTCCCCGGCGCCCAAGGGCCAAGTCATTTTATTTATTACAAAAAAAAAAAAATTCCAAAAAAATTAAAAATTTTTGCAAAGTGTCCCTAGCGCCAAGGGTAAGTCTTTAATTATTACGCAATACATAACAAAACAAAAACAATAATTTGACCAGTGGTTTCCCAGCCCTCGAGGGCTAAGTGATTTCAATCAAAATGAAATAAATTGAAAATTATTAAAAATTTGTGCTAACGGACCCCAGCGCTGAGGGCGAATTGCTTGAATTATTATGAAATACATTTCAAATGAAAAAAAAATTTGAGCAGAGGTTCCCCACTCCCAAGGGCCATGTCATTTTAGTTGTGGTAAAATGATTTAAAAATTGGACAATTTGAGCAGAGGCCTATCGGTGGTCAAGGGAAATTTATATTTTATTTATTATGAAAATTGTTCAAAAAATTAAAAATTTGAGCAGGGGTTCCCCGGCGCCCGAGGGCCAACTATTTTACTTATAACAAACAAAAATTTCCAAGAATTAAAAGTGTCCCCAGTGCCGAGGAGAAATTGCTTTAATTATTATGAAATACATTACAAATGAATAAAAATTAGAGCAGAGGTTCCCCACGCCCATGGGCCAAGTCATTTTAGTTATGGTAAAATAATTTAAAAATTGAACAATTTAAGCAGAGGATTCCCAGCCCTCGAGGGCCAAGTGATTTTGATCATTATCAAATGAATTGAAAATTATTGAAAACGTGTGCAGAGGGTCCCAAGCGCTAACGAACTATGAGATATAAAAAATTGAATACTAAATTTAAAATCTTAAAATTTTCAGGAGAAATACTTCAGTTATGGGAAATTAAGTGACTTTAATCATTGCAAAGAATATTTTGAAAATCAAAAGTTTGAGCAGAGGTCTCTCGGTGCTCAAGGGAAAGTTACATTTTATGTATTATGAAAATTATACAAAAAAATGAAAAATTTGAGCAGTGGTTCCCCGGCATCCGAGGGACAAGTCATTTTATTTATAACAAAAAAAAAAATTCCAAAAAAATTAAAAATCTTTGCTAAGGGTCCCCAGTGCCCGAGTGCTAAATTATACAAAGAATAGTCTTGTGACTTCCAAAAATTAAAAATTTGATCAGGGGTTCCCCGGCGCCCGAGGGCCAAGTCATTTTATTTATGACAAAAAAAAAAAAATTCCAAAAAAATTAAAAATTTTTGCAAAGGGTCCCTAGCGCCAAGGGTAGGTCTTTAATTATTACGCAATACATAACAAAACAAAAACAATAATTTGACCAGTGGTTTCCCAGCCCTCGAGGGCTAAGTGATTTCAATCAAAATGAAATAAATTGAAAATTATTAAAAACGTGTGCAGAGGGTCCCAAGCGCCAACGAACTATGATATATAAAAAATTGAATACTAAATTTAAAATATTAAAAATTTCAGGAGAAATACTTCAGTAATGGAAAATTAATTGACTTTCATCATTGCAAAGAATATATTGAAAATCAAAAATTTCAGCAGAGGTCTGCCGGTGGTCCAGGGAAAGTTACATAAAGTATTATGAAAATTATACAAAAAAAATGAAAAATTTGAGCAGGGGTTCCCCGGCGCCCGAGGGCCAAGTCGTTTTATTTATTACAAAAAAAAAAAAATTCCAAAAAAATTAAAAATTTTTGCAAAGGGTCCCTAGCGCCAAGGGTAAGTCTTTAATTATTACGCAATACATAACAAAACAAAAACAATAATTTGACCAGTGGTTTCCCAGCCCTCGAGGGCTAAGTGATTTCAATCAAAATGAAATAAATTGAAAATTATTAAAAATTTGTGCTAAGGGTCTGGGGTCTAAGGGCAAATTGCTTGAATTATTATGAAATACATTACAAATGAAAAAAAATTAGAGCAGAGATTCCCCACGCCCATGGGCCAAGTCATTTTAGTTATGGTAAAATGATTTAAAAATTGAACAATTTGAGCAGAGGTCTACCGGTGGTCAAGGGGAAGTTATATTTTATTTAGTATGAAAATTATTCAAAAAATAAAAAATTTTAGCAGGGGTTCCCCGGTGCCCGAGGGCCAGGTTATTTTACTTCTAACAAAAAAAAATTCCAAAATTTAAAAAGGATCCCCAGCGCTGAGGGCAAATTGCTTTAATTATTATGAAAAAAGTAACAAAAGAAAAAAATTTGAGCAGAGGTTTTCACGCCCATGGGCCAAGTCATTTTAGTTATGGTAAAATAATTTAAAAATTGAACAATTTGAGCAGAGGTCTACCGGTGGTCAAGGGAAAGTTGTGTTTTATTTATTATGAAAATTATTCAAAAAATAAAAAATTTTAGCGGGGGTTCCCCGGCACCCGAGGGCCAGGTTATTTTACTTATAACAAATAAAAATTCCAAAATTTAAAAAGGATCTCCAGCGCTGAGGGCAAATTGCTTTAATTATTATGAAATACATTACAAACGAAAAAAATTTGGGCAGAGGTTCCCCACACCCAAGGGACTAAATTATGTTAGTTATGGTAAAATTATTTAAAAATTGAACGATTTGAGCAGCGGATTCCCAGCCCTCGAGAGCCAAGTGATTTTAATCATTATGAAATGAATTAAGAATTATTGAAAACGTGTGCAGAGGGTCCCAAGCGCCAACGAACTATGAGATATAAAAAATTGAATACTAAATAAAATATATTAAAAATTTCAGGAGAAATACTTCAGTAATGGAAAATTAATTGACTTTATTCATTGCAAAGAATATATTGAAAATAAAAAATTTGAGCAGAGGTCTGCCAGTGGTCAAGGGAAAGTAACATAAAGTATTATGAAAATTATACAAAAAAAATGAAAAATTTGAGCAGGGGTTCCCCGGCGCCCGAGGGCCAAGTCGTTTTATTTATTACAAAAAAAAAAAATTCCAAAAAAATTAAAAATTTTTGCAAAGGGTCCCTAGCGCCAAGGGTAAGTCTTTAATTATTACGCAATACATAACAAAACAAAAACAATAATTTGACCAGTGGTTTCCCAGCCCTCGAGGGCTAAGTGATTTCAATCAAAATGAAATAAATTGAAAATTATTAAAAATTTGTGCTAAGGGTCTGGGGTCTAAGGGCAAATTGCTTGAATTATTATGAAATACATTACAAATGAAAAAAAATTAGAGCAGAGATTCCCCACGCCCATGGGCCAAGGCATTTTAGTTATGGTAAAATGATTTAAAAATTGAACAATTTGAGCAGAGGTCTACCGGTGGTCAAGGGAAAGTTATATTTTATTTAGTATGAAAATTATTCAAAAAATAAAAAATTTAAGCGGGGGTTCCCCGGCACCCGAGGGCCAGGTTATTTTACTTATAACAAAAAAAAATTCCAAAATTTAAAAAGGATCCCCAGCGCTGAGGGCTAATTGCTTTAATTATTATGAAAAAAGTAACAAAAGAAAAAAATTTGAGCAGAGGTTTTCACGCCCATGGGCCAAGTCATTTTAGTTATGGTAAAATAATTTAAAAATTGAACAATTTGAGCAGAGGTCTACCGGTGGTCAAGGGAAAGTTGTGTTTTATTTATTATGAAAATTATTCAAAAAATAAAAAATTTTAGCGGGGGTTCCCCGGCACCCGAGGGCCAGGTTATTTTACTTATAACAAATAAAAATTCCAAAATTTAAAAAGGATCCCCAGCGCTGAGGGCAAATTGCTTTAATTATTATGAAATACATTACAAACGAAAAAAATTTGGGCAGAGGTTCCCCACACCCAAGGGACTAAATTATGTTAATTATGGTAAAATTATTTAAAAATTGAACGATTTGAGCAGCGGATTCCCAGCCCTCGAGAGCCAAGTGATTTTAATCATTATCAAATGAATTAAGAATTATTGAAAACGTGTGCAGAGGGTCCCAAGCGCCAACGAACTATGAGATATAAAAAATTGAATACTAAATTTAAAATATTAAAAATTTCAGGAGAAATACTACAGTAATGGAAAATTAATTGACTTTAATCATTGCAAAGAATATATTGAAAATCAAAAATTTGAGCAGAGGTCTGCCGGTGGTCAAGGGAAAGTTACATAAAGTATTATGAAAATTATACAAAAAAATGAAAAATTTGAGCAGGGGTTCCCCGGCGCCCGAGGGCCAAGTCATTTTATTTATTACAAAAAAAAAAAAATTCCAAAAAAATTAAAAATTTTTGCAAAGGGTCCCCAGCGCCAAGGGTAAGTCTTTAATTATTACGCAATACATTACAAAACAAACAATAATTTGACCAGTGGTTTCCCAGCCCTCGAGGGCTAAGTGATTTCAATCAAAATGAAATAAATTGAAAATTATTAAATATTTGTGCTAACGGACCCCAGCGCTGATGGCAAATTGCTTGAATTATTATGAAATACATTTCAAATGAAAAAAAAAAATTTGAGCAGAGGTTCCCCACGCCCAAGGGCCATGTCATTTTAGTTATGGTAAAATGATTTAAAAATTGGACAATTTGAGCAGAGGCCTATCGGTGGTCAAGGGAAAGTTATATTTTATTTATTATGAAAATTGTTCAAAAAATTAAAATTTGAGCAGGGGTTCCCCGGCACCCGAGGGCCAAGTCATTCTACGTATAACAAAAAAAAATTTCCAAGAATTAAAAGTGTCCCCAGTGCCGAGGAGAAATTGCTTTAATTATCATGAAATACATTACAAATGAATAAAAATTAGAGCAGAGAATCCCCACGCCCATGGGCCAAGTCATTTTAGTTATTACAAAAAAAAAAAAATTCCAAAAAAATTAAAAATTTTTGCAAAGGGTCCCCAGCGCCAAGAGTAAGTCTTTAATTATTACGCAATACATAACAAAACAAACAATAATTTGAGCAGAGGATTCCCAGCCCTCGAGGTCCAAGTGATTTTAATCATTATGAAATGAATTGAAAATTATTAAAAACGTGTGCAGAGGGTCCCAAGCGCCAACGAACTATGAGATATAAAAAATTGAATACTAAATAAAATATATTAAAAATTTCAGGAGAAATACTTCAGTAATGGAAAATTAATTGACTTTATTCATTACAAAGAATATATTGAAAATCAAAAATTTGAGCAGAGGTCTGCCAGTGGTCAAGGGAAAGTTACATAAAGTATTATGAAAATTATACAAAAAAAATGAAAAATTTGAGCAGGGGTTCCCCGGCGCCCGAGGGCCAAGTCATTTTATTTATTACAAAAAAAAAAAAATTCCAAAAACATTAAAAATTTTTGCAAAGGGTCCCTAGCGCCAAGGGTAAGTCTTTAATTATTACGCAATACATAACAAAACAAAAACAATAATTTAACCAGTGGTTTCCCAGCCCTCGAGGGCTAAGTGATTTCAATCAAAATGAAATAAATTGAAAATTATTAAAAATTTGTGCTAAGGGTCTGGGGTCTAAGGGCAAATTGCTTGAATTATTATGAAATACATTACAAATGAAAAAAAATTAGAGCAGAGATTCCCCACGCCCATGGGCCAAGGCATTTTAGTTATGGTAAAATGATTTAAAAATTGAACAATTTGAGCAGAGGTCTACCGGTGGTCAAGGGAAAGTTATATTTTATTTAGTATGAAAATTATTCAAAAAATAAAAAATTTGAGCAGGGGTTCCCCGGCACCCGAGGGCCAGGTTATTTTACTTATAACAAAAAAAAATTCCAAAATTTAAAAAGGATCCCCAGCGCTGAGGGCTAATTGCTTTAATTATTATGAAAAAAGTAACAAAAGAAAAAAATTTGAGCAGAGGTTTTCACGCCCATGGGCCAAGTCATTTTAGTTATGGTAAAATAATTTAAAAATTGAACAATTTGAGCAGAGGTCTACCGGTGGTCAAGGGAAAGTTGTGTTTTATTTATTATGAAAATTATTCAAAAAATAAAAAATTTTAGCGGGGGTTCCCCGGCACCCGAGGGCCAGGTTATTTTACTTATAACAAATAAAAATTCCAAAATTTAAAAAGGATCCCCAGCGCTGAGGGCAAATTGCTTTAATTATTATGAAATACATTACAAACGAAAAAAATTTGGGCAGAGGTTCCCCACACCCAAGGGACTAAATTATGTTAATTATGGTAAAATTATTTAAAAATTGAACGATTTGAGCAGCGGATTCCCAGCCCTCGAGAGCCAAGTGATTTTAATCATTATCAAATGAATTAAGAATTATTGAAAACGTGTGCAGAGGGTCCCAAGCGCCAACGAACTATGAGATATAAAAAATTGAATACTAAATTTAAAATATTAAAAATTTCAGGAGAAATACTACAGTAATGGAAAATTAATTGACTTTAATCATTGCAAAGAATATATTGAAAATCAAAAATTTGAGCAGAGGTCTGCCGGTGGTCAAGGGAAAGTTACATAAAGTATTATGAAAATTATACAAAAAAATGAAAAATTTGAGCAGGGGTTCCCCGGCGCCCGAGGGCCAAGTCATTTTATTTATTACAAAAAAAAAAAAATTCCAAAAAAATTAAAAATTTTTGCAAAGGGTCCCCAGCGCCAAGGGTAAGTCTTTAATTATTACGCAATACATAACAAAACAAACAATAATTTGACCAGTGGTTTCCCAGCCCTCGAGGGCTAAGTGATTTCAATCAAAATGAAATAAATTGAAAATTATTAAATATTTGTGCTAACGGACCCCAGCGCTGATGGCAAATTGCTTGAATTATTATGAAATACATTTCAAATGAAAAAAAAAAATTTGAGCAGAGGTTCCCCACGCCCAAGGGCCATGTCATTTTAGTTATGGTAAAATGATTTAAAAATTGGACAATTTGAGCAGAGGCCTATCGGTGGTCAAGGGAAAGTTATATTTTATTTATTATGAAAATTGTTCAAAAAATTAAAATTTGAGCAGGGGTTCCCCGGCACCCGAGGGCCAAGTCATTCTACGTATAACAAAAAAAAATTTCCAAGAATTAAAAGTGTCCCCAGTGCCGAGGAGAAATTGCTTTAATTATCATGAAATACATTACAAATGAATAAAAATTAGAGCAGAGAATCCCCACGCCCATGGGCCAAGTCATTTTAGTTATTACAAAAAAAAAAAAATTCCAAAAAAATTAAAAATTTTTGCAAAGGGTCCCCAGCGCCAAGAGTAAGTCTTTAATTATTACGCAATACATAACAAAACAAACAATAATTTGAGCAGAGGATTCCCAGCCCTCGAGGTCCAAGTGATTTTAATCATTATGAAATGAATTGAAAATTATTAAAAACGTGTGCAGAGGGTCCCAAGCGCCAACGAACTATGAGATATAAAAAATTGAATACTAAATAAAATATATTAAAAATTTCAGGAGAAATACTTCAGTAATGGAAAATTAATTGACTTTATTCATTACAAAGAATATATTGAAAATCAAAAATTTGAGCAGAGGTCTGCCAGTGGTCAAGGGAAAGTTACATAAAGTATTATGAAAATTATACAAAAAAAATGAAAAATTTGAGCAGGGGTTCCCCGGCGCCCGAGGGCCAAGTCATTTTATTTATTACAAAAAAAAAAAAATTCCAAAAACATTAAAAATTTTTGCAAAGGGTCCCTAGCGCCAAGGGTAAGTCTTTAATTATTACGCAATACATAACAAAAAAAAAACAATAATTTGACCATTGGTTTCCCAGCCCTCGAGGGCCAAGTGATTTCAATCAAAATGAAATAAATTGAAAATTATTAAATATTTGTGCTAACGGACCCCAGCGCTGAGGGCAAATTGCTTGAATTATTATGAAATACATTACAAATGAAAAAAAATTAGAGCAGAGATTCCCCACGCCCATGGGCCAAGTCATTTTAGTTATGGTAAAATGATTTAAAAATTGAACAATTTGAGCAGAGGTCTACCGGTGGTCAAGGGAAAGTTGTGTTTTATTTATTATGAAAATTATTCAAAAAATAAAAAATTTTAGCGGGGGTTCCCCGGCACCCGAGGGCCAGGTTATTTTACTTATAACAAATAAAAATTCCAAAATTTAAAAAGGATCCCCAGCGCTGAGGGCAAATTGCTTTAATTATTATGAAATACATTACAAACGAAAAAAATTTGGGCAGAGGTTCCCCACACCCAAGGGACTAAATTATGTTAATTATGGTAAAATTATTTAAAAATTGAACGATTTGAGCAGCGGATTCCCAGCCCTCGAGAGCCAAGTGATTTTAATCATTATCAAATGAATTAAGAATTATTGAAAACGTGTGCAGAGGGTCCCAAGCGCCAACGAACTATGAGATATAAAAAATTGAATACTAAATTTAAAATATTAAAAATTTCAGGAGAAATACTACAGTAATGGAAAATTAATTGACTTTAATCATTGCAAAGAATATATTGAAAATCAAAAATTTGAGCAGAGGTCTGCCGGTGGTCAAGGGAAAGTTACATAAAGTATTATGAAAATTATACAAAAAAATGAAAAATTTGAGCAGGGGTTCCCCGGCGCCCGAGGGCCAAGTCATTTTATTTATTACAAAAAAAAAAAAATTCCAAAAAAATTAAAAATTTTTGCAAAGGGTCCCCAGCGCCAAGGGTAAGTCTTTAATTATTACGCAATACATTACAAAACAAACAATAATTTGACCAGTGGTTTCCCAGCCCTCGAGGGCTAAGTGATTTCAATCAAAATGAAATAAATTGAAAATTATTAAATATTTGTGCTAACGGACCCCAGCGCTGATGGCAAATTGCTTGAATTATTATGAAATACATTTCAAATGAAAAAAAAAAATTTGAGCAGAGGTTCCCCACGCCCAAGGGCCATGTCATTTTAGTTATGGTAAAATGATTTAAAAATTGGACAATTTGAGCAGAGGCCTATCGGTGGTCAAGGGAAAGTTATATTTTATTTATTATGAAAATTGTTCAAAAAATTAAAATTTGAGCAGGGGTTCCCCGGCACCCGAGGGCCAAGTCATTCTACGTATAACAAAAAAAAATTTCCAAGAATTAAAAGTGTCCCCAGTGCCGAGGAGAAATTGCTTTAATTATCATGAAATACATTACAAATGAATAAAAATTAGAGCAGAGAATCCCCACGCCCATGGGCCAAGTCATTTTAGTTATTACAAAAAAAAAAAATTCCAAAAAAATTAAAAATTTTTGCAAAGGGTCCCCAGCGCCAAGAGTAAGTCTTTAATTATTACGCAATACATAACAAAACAAACAATAATTTGAGCAGAGGATTCCCAGCCCTCGAGGTCCAAGTGATTTTAATCATTATGAAATGAATTGAAAATTATTAAAAACGTGTGCAGAGGGTCCCAAGCGCCAACGAACTATGAGATATAAAAAATTGAATACTAAATAAAATATATTAAAAATTTCAGGAGAAATACTTCAGTAATGGAAAATTAATTGACTTTATTCATTACAAAGAATATATTGAAAATCAAAAATTTGAGCAGAGGTCTGCCAGTGGTCAAGGGAAAGTTACATAAAGTATTATGAAAATTATACAAAAAAAATGAAAAATTTGAGCAGGGGTTCCCCGGCGCCCGAGGGCCAAGTCATTTTATTTATTACAAAAAAAAAAAAATTCCAAAAACATTAAAAATTTTTGCAAAGGGTCCCTAGCGCCAAGGGTAAGTCTTTAATTATTACGCAATACATAACAAAACAAAAACAATAATTTAACCAGTGGTTTCCCAGCCCTCGAGGGCTAAGTGATTTCAATCAAAATGAAATAAATTGAAAATTATTAAAAATTTGTGCTAAGGGTCTGGGGTCTAAGGGCAAATTGCTTGAATTATTATGAAATACATTACAAATGAAAAAAAATTAGAGCAGAGATTCCCCACGCCCATGGGCCAAGTCATTTTAGTTATGGTAAAATGATTTAAAAATTGAACAATTTGAGCAGAGGTCTACCGGTGGTCAAGGGAAAGTTATATTTTATTTAGTATGAAAATTATTCAAAAAATAAAAAATTTTAGCAGGGGTTCCCCGGTGCCCGAGGGCCAGGTTATTTTACTTATAACAAAAAAAAATTCCAAAATTTAAAAAGGATCCCCAGCGCTGAGGGCTAATTGCTTTAATTATTATGAAAAAAGTAACAAAAGAAAAAAATTTGAGCAGAGGTTTTCACGCCCATGGGCCAAGTCATTTTAGTTATGGTAAAATAATTTAAAAATTGAACAATTTGAGCAGAGGTCTACCGGTGGTCAAGGGAAAGTTGTGTTTTATTTATTATGAAAATTATTCAAAAAATAAAAAATTTTAGCGGGGGTTCCCCGGCACCCGAGGGCCAGGTTATTTTACTTATAACAAATAAAAATTCCAAAATTTAAAAAGGATCCCCAGCGCTGAGGGCAAATTGCTTTAATTATTATGAAATACATTACAAACGAAAAAAATTTGGGCAGAGGTTCCCCACACCCAAGGGACTAAATTATGTTAATTATGGTAAAATTATTTAAAAATTGAACGATTTGAGCAGCGGATTCCCAGCCCTCGAGAGCCAAGTGATTTTAATCATTATCAAATGAATTAAGAATTATTGAAAACGTGTGCAGAGGGTCCCAAGCGCCAACGAACTATGAGATATAAAAAATTGAATACTAAATTTAAAATATTAAAAATTTCAGGAGAAATACTACAGTAATGGAAAATTAATTGACTTTAATCATTGCAAAGAATATATTGAAAATCAAAAATTTGAGCAGAGGTCTGCCAGTGGTCAAGGGAAAGTTACATAAAGTATTATGAAAATTATACAAAAAAAATGAAAAATTTGAGCAGGGGTTCCCCGGCGCCCGAGGGCCACGTCATTTTATTTATTACAAAAAAAAAAAAATTCCAAAAACATTAAAAATTTTTGCAAAGGGTCCCTAGCGCCAAGGGTAAGTCTTTAATTATTACGCAATACATAACAAAAAAAAAACAATAATTTGACCATTGGTTTCCCAGCCCTCGAGGGCCAAGTGATTTCAATCAAAATGAAATAAATTGAAAATTATTAAATATTTGTGCTAACGGACCCCAGCGCTGAGGGCAAATTGCTTGAATTATTATGAAATACATTTCAAATGAAAAAAAAATTTGAGCAGAGGTTCCCCACGCCCAAGGGCCATGTCATTTTAGTTATGGTTAAGTGATTTAAAAATTGAACAATTTGAGCAGAGGTCTACCGGTGGTCAAGGGAAAGTTGTATTTTATTTATTATGAAAATTATACAAAAAATAAAAAATTTAAGCGGGGGTTCCCCGGCACCCGAGGGCCAGGTTATTTTACTTATAACAAATAAAAATTCCAAAATTTAAAAAGGATCCCCAGCGCTAAGGGCAAATTACTTTAATTATTGTGAAATACATGACGAAAGACAAAATTTGAGCAGAGGTGTCCCAGCCCTCGAGGGCCAAGTGATTTTAATCATTATGAAATGAATTGAAAATTATTAAAAACGTGTGCAGAGGGTCCCAAGCGCCAACGAACTATGAGATATAAAAAATTGAATACTAAATAAAATATATTAAAAATTTCAGGAGAAATACTTCAGTAATGGAAAATTAATTGACTTTATTCATTGCAAAGAATATATTGAAAATCAAAAATTTGAGCAGAGGTCTGCCAGTGGTCAAGGGAAAGTTACATAAAGTATTATGAAAATTATACAAAAAAAATGAAAAATTTGAGCAGGGGTTCCCCGGCGCCCGAGGGCCAAGTCGTTTTATTTATTACAAAAAAAAAAAAATTCCAAAAAAATTAAAAATTTTTGCAAAGGGTCCCTAGCGCCAAGGAAAAGTCTTTAATTATTACGCAATACATAACAAAACAAAAACAATAATTTGAACAGTGGTTTCCCAGCCCTCGAGGGCTAAGTGATTTCAATCAAAATGAAATAAATTGAAAATTATTAAAAATTTGTGCTAAGGGTCTGGGGTCTAAGGGCAAATTGCTTGAATTATTATGAAATACATTACAAATGAAAAAAAATTAGAGCAGAGATTCCCCACGCCCATGGGCCAAGTCATTTTAGTTATGGTAAAATGATTTAAAAATTGAACAATTTGAGCAGAGGTCTACCGGTGGTCAAGGGAAAGTTATATTTTATTTAGTATGAAAATTATTCAAAAAATAAAAAATTTTAGCAGGGGTTCCCCGGTGCCCGAGGGCCAGGTTATTTTACTTATAACAAAAAAAAATTCCAAAATTTAAAAAGGATCCCCAGCGCTGAGGGCTAATTGCTTTAATTATTATGAAAAAAGTAACAAAAGAAAAAAATTTGAGCAGAGGTTTTCACGCCCATGGGCCAAGTCATTTTAGTTATGGTAAAATAATTTAAAAATTGAACAATTTGAGCAGCGGATTCCCAGCCCTCGAGAGCCAAGTGATTTTAATCATTATCAAATGAATTAAGAATTATTGAAAACGTGTGCAGAGGGTCCCAAGCGCCAACGAACTATGAGATATAAAAAATTGAATACTAAATTTAAAATATTAAAAATTTCAGGAGAAATACTACAGTAATGGAAAATTAATTGACTTTAATCATTGCAAAGAATATATTGAAAATCAAAAATTTGAGCAGAGGTCTGCCGGTGGTCAAGGGAAAGTTACATAAAGTATTATGAAAATTATACAAAAAAATGAAAAATTTGAGCAGGGGTTCCCCGGCGCCCGAGGGCCAAGTCATTTTATTTATTACAAAAAAAAAAAAATTCCAAAAAAATTAAAAATTTTTGCAAAGGGTCCCCAGCGCCAAGGGTAAGTCTTTAATTATTACGCAATACATAACAAAACAAACAATAATTTGACCAGTGGTTTCCCAGCCCTCGAGGGCTAAGTGATTTCAATCAAAATGAAATAAATTGAAAATTATTAAATATTTGTGCTAACGGACCCCAGCGCTGATGGCAAATTGCTTGAATTATTATGAAATACATTTCAAATGAAAAAAAAAAATTTGAGCAGAGGTTCCCCACGCCCAAGGGCCATGTCATTTTAGTTATGGTAAAATGATTTAAAAATTGGACAATTTGAGCAGAGGCCTATCGGTGGTCAAGGGAAAGTTATATTTTATTTATTATGAAAATTGTTCAAAAAATTAAAATTTGAGCAGGGGTTCCCCGGCACCCGAGGGCCAAGTCATTCTACGTATAACAAAAAAAAATTTCCAAGAATTAAAAGTGTCCCCAGTGCCGAGGAGAAATTGCTTTAATTATCATGAAATACATTACAAATGAATAAAAATTAGAGCAGAGAATCCCCACGCCCATGGGCCAAGTCATTTTAGTTATTACAAAAAAAAAAAAAATTCCAAAAAAATTAAAAATTTTTGCAAAGGGTCCCCAGCGCCAAGAGTAAGTCTTTAATTATTACGCAATACATAACAAAACAAACAATAATTTGAGCAGAGGATTCCCAGCCCTCGAGGTCCAAGTGATTTTAATCATTATGAAATGAATTGAAAATTATTAAAAACGTGTGCAGAGGGTCCCAATCGCCAACGAACTATGAGATATAAAAAATTGAATACTAAATTTAAAATATTAAAAATTTCAGGAGAAATACTTCAGTAATGGAAAATTAATTGACTTTAATCATTGCAAAGAATATATTGAAAATCAGAAATTTGAGCAGATGTCTGCCGGTGGTCAAGGGTAAGTTACATAAAGAATTATGAAAATTATACAAAAAAATGAAAAATTTGAGCAGGGGTTCCCCGGCGCCTGAGGGCCAAGTCATTTTATTTATAACAAAAAAAAAAAATTCCAAAAAAATTAAAAATTTTTGCAAAGGGTCCCCAGCGCCAAGGGTAAGTCTTTAATTATTACGCAATACATAACAAAACAAAAACAATAATTTGACCAGTGGTTTCCCAGCCCTCGAGGGCCAAGTGATTTCAATCAAAATGAAATAAATTGAAAATTATTAAATATTTGTGCTAACGGACCCCAGCGCTGAGGGCAAATTGCTTGAATTATTATGAAATACATTTCAAATGAAAAAAAAATTTGAGCAGAGGTTCCCCACGCCCAAGGGCCATGTCATTTTAGTTATGGTTAAGTGATTTAAAAATTGAACAATTTGAGCAGAGGTCTACCGGTGGTCAAGGGAAAGTTGTATTTTATTTATTATGAAAATTGTACAAAAAATAAAAAATTTAAGCGGGGGTTCCCCGGCACACGAGGGCCAGGTTATTTTACTTATAACAAATAAAAATTCCAAAATTTAAAAAGGATCCCCAGCGCTGAGGGCAAATTACTTTAATTATTATGAAATACATGACGAAAGACAAAATTTGAGCAGAGGTGTCCCAGCCCTCGAGGGCCAAGTGATTTTAATCATTATGAAATGAATTGACAATTATTAATAACGTGTGCAGAGGGTCCCAAGTGCCAACGAACTATGAGATATAAAAAATTGAATACTAAATAAAAAATATTAAAAATTTCAGGAGAAATACTTCAGTAATGGAAAATTAATTGACTTTATTCATTGCAAAGAATATATTGAAAATCAAAAATTTGAGCAGAGGTCTGCCGGTGGTCAAGGGAAAGTTACATAAAGTATTATGAAAATTATACAAAAAAAATGAAAAATTTGAGCAGGGGTTCCCCGGCGCCTGAGGGCCAAGTCATTTTATTTATAACAAAAAAAAAAAATTCCAAAAAAATTAAAAATTTTTGCAAAGGGTCCCCAGCGCCAAGGGTATGTCTTTAATTATTACGCAATACATAACAAAACAAACAATAATTTGACCAGTGGTTTCCCAGCCCTCGAGGGCTAAGTGATTTCAATCAAAATAAAATAAATTGAAAATTATTAAAAATTTGTGCTAAGGGTCTGGGGTCTAAGGGCAAATTGCTTGAATTATTATGAAATACATTACAAATGAAAAAAAATTAGAGCAGAGATTCCCCACGCCCATGGGCCAAGTCATTTTAGTTTTGGTAAAATGATTTAAAAATTGAACAATTTGAGCAGAGGTCTACCGGTGGTCAAGGGAAAGTTGTATTTTATTTAGTATGAAAATTATTCAAAAAATAAAAAATTTTAGCGGGGGTTCCCCGGCACCCGAGGGCCAGGTTATTTTACTTATAACAAATAAAAATTCCAAAATTTAAAAAGGATCCCCAGCGCTGAGGGCAAATTGCTTTAATTATTATGAAATACATTACAAACGAAAAAAATTTGGGCAGAGGTTCCCCACACCCAAGGGACTAAATTATGTTAATTATGGTAAAATTATTTAAAAATTGAACGATTTGAGCAGCGGATTCCCAGCCCTCGAGAGCCAAGTGATTTTAATCATTATCAAATGAATTAAGAATTATTGAAAACGTGTGCAGAGGGTCCCAAGCGCCAACGAACTATGAGATATAAAAAATTGAATACTAAATTTAAAATATTAAAAATTTCAGGAGAAATACTACAGTAATGGAAAATTAATTGACTTTAATCATTGCAAAGAATATATTGAAAATCAAAAATTTGAGCAGAGGTCTGCCGGTGGTCAAGGGAAAGTTACATAAAGTATTATGAAAATTATACAAAAAAATGAAAAATTTGAGCAGGGGTTCCCCGGCGCCCGAGGGCCAAGTCATTTTATTTATTACAAAAAAAAAAAAATTCCAAAAAAATTAAAAATTTTTGCAAAGGGTCCCCAGCGCCAAGGGTAAGTCTTTAATTATTACGCAATACATAACAAAACAAACAATAATTTGACCAGTGGTTTCCCAGCCCTCGAGGGCTAAGTGATTTCAATCAAAATGAAATAAATTGAAAATTATTAAATATTTGTGCTAACGGACCCCAGCGCTGATGGCAAATTGCTTGAATTATTATGAAATACATTTCAAATGAAAAAAAAAAATTTGAGCAGAGGTTCCCCACGCCCAAGGGCCATGTCATTTTAGTTATGGTAAAATGATTTAAAAATTGGACAATTTGAGCAGAGGCCTATCGGTGGTCAAGGGAAAGTTATATTTTATTTATTATGAAAATTGTTCAAAAAATTAAAATTTGAGCAGGGGTTCCCCGGCACCCGAGGGCCAAGTCATTCTACGTATAACAAAAAAAAATTTCCAAGAATTAAAAGTGTCCCCAGTGCCGAGGAGAAATTGCTTTAATTATCATGAAATACATTACAAATGAATAAAAATTAGAGCAGAGAATCCCCACGCCCATGGGCCAAGTCATTTTAGTTATTACAAAAAAAAAAAATTCCAAAAAAATTAAAAATTTTTGCAAAGGGTCCCCAGCGCCAAGAGTAAGTCTTTAATTATTACGCAATACATAACAAAACAAACAATAATTTGAGCAGAGGATTCCCAGCCCTCGAGGTCCAAGTGATTTTAATCATTATGAAATGAATTGAAAATTATTAAAAACGTGTGCAGAGGGTCCCAAGCGCCAACGAACTATGAGATATAAAAAATTGAATACTAAATAAAATATATTAAAAATTTCAGGAGAAATACTTCAGTAATAGAAAATTAATTGACTTTATTCATTACAAAGAATATATTGAAAATCAAAAATTTGAGCAGAGGTCTGCCAGTGGTCAAGGGAAAGTTACATAAAGTATTATGAAAATTATACAAAAAAAATGAAAAATTTGAGCAGGGGTTCCCCGGCGCCCGAGGGCCAAGTCATTTTATTTATTACAAAAAAAAAAAAATTCCAAAAACATTAAAAATTTTTGCAAAGGGTCCCTAGCGCCAAGGGTAAGTCTTTAATTATTACGCAATACATAACAAAACAAAAACAATAATTTAACCAGTGGTTTCCCAGCCCTCGAGGGCTAAGTGATTTCAATCAAAATGAAATAAATTGAAAATTATTAAAAATTTGTGCTAAGGGTCTGTGGTCTAAGGGCAAATTGCTTGAATTATTATGAAATACATTACAAATGAAAAAAAATTAGAGCAGAGATTCCCCACGCCCATGGGCCAAGTCATTTTAGTTATGGTAAAATGATTTAAAAATTGAACAATTTGAGCAGAGGTCTACCGGTGGTCAAGGGAAAGTTATATTTTATTTAGTATGAAAATTATTCAAAAAATAAAAAATTTTAGCAGGGGTTCCCCGGTGCCCGAGGGCCAGGTTATTTTACTTATAACAAAAAAAAATTCCAAAATTTAAAAAGGATCCCCAGCGCTGAGGGCTAATTGCTTTAATTATTATGAAAAAAGTAACAAAAGAAAAAAATTTGAGCAGAGGTTTTCACGCCCATGGGCCAAGTCATTTTAGTTATGGTAAAATAATTTAAAAATTGAACAATTTGAGCAGAGGTCTACCGGTGGTCAAGGGAAAGTTGTGTTTTATTTATTATGAAAATTATTCAAAAAATAAAAAATTTTAGCGGGGGTTCCCCGGCACCCGAGGGCCAGGTTATTTTACTTATAACAAATAAAAATTCCAAAATTTAAAAAGGATCCCCAGCGCTGAGGGCAAATTGCTTTAATTATTATGAAATACATTACAAACGAAAAAAATTTGGGCAGAGGTTCCCCACACCCAAGGGACTAAATTATGTTAATTATGGTAAAATTATTTAAAAATTGAACGATTTGAGCAGCGGATTCCCAGCCCTCGAGAGCCAAGTGATTTTAATCATTATCAAATGAATTAAGAATTATTGAAAACGTGTGCAGAGGGTCCCAAGCGCCAACGAACTATGAGATATAAAAAATTGAATACTAAATTTAAAATATTAAAAATTTCAGGAGAAATACTACAGTAATGGAAAATTAATTGACTTTAATCATTGCAAAGAATATATTGAAAATCAAAAATTTGAGCAGAGGTCTGCCGGTGGTCAAGGGAAAGTTACATAAAGTATTATGAAAATTATACAAAAAAATGAAAAATTTGAGCAGGGGTTCCCCGGCGCCCGAGGGCCAAGTCATTTTATTTATTACAAAAAAAAAAAAATTCCAAAAAAATTAAAAATTTTTGCAAAGGGTCCCCAGCGCCAAGGGTAAGTCTTTAATTATTACGCAATACATAACAAAACAAACAATAATTTGACCAGTGGTTTCCCAGCCCTCGAGGGCTAAGTGATTTCAATCAAAATGAAATAAATTGAAAATTATTAAATATTTGTGCTAACGGACCCCAGCGCTGATGGCAAATTGCTTGAATTATTATGAAATACATTTCAAATGAAAAAAAAAATTTGAGCAGAGGTTCCCCACGCCCAAGGGCCATGTCATTTTAGTTATGGTAAAATGATTTAAAAATTGGACAATTTGAGCAGAGGCCTATCGGTGGTCAAGGGAAAGTTATATTTTATTTATTATGAAAATTGTTCAAAAAATTAAAATTTGAGCAGGGGTTCCCCGGCACCCGAGGGCCAAGTCATTCTACGTATAACAAAAAAAAATTTCCAAGAATTAAAAGTGTCCCCAGTGCCGAGGAGAAATTGCTTTAATTATCATGAAATACATTACAAATGAATAAAAATTAGAGCAGAGAATCCCCACGCCCATGGGCCAAGTCATTTTAGTTATTACAAAAAAAAAAAAAATTCCAAAAAAATTAAAAATTTTTGCAAAGGGTCCCCAGCGCCAAGAGTAAGTCTTTAATTATTACGCAATACATAACAAAACAAACAATAATTTGAGCAGAGGATTCCCAGCCCTCGAGGTCCAAGTGATTTTAATCATTATGAAATGAATTGAAAATTATTAAAAACGTGTGCAGAGGGTCCCAATCGCCAACGAACTATGAGATATAAAAAATTGAATACTAAATTTAAAATATTAAAAATTTCAGGAGAAATACTTCAGTAATGGAAAATTAATTGACTTTAATCATTGCAAAGAATATATTGAAAATCAGAAATTTGAGCAGATGTCTGCCGGTGGTCAAGGGTAAGTTACATAAAGAATTATGAAAATTATACAAAAAAATGAAAAATTTGAGCAGGGGTTCCCCGGCGCCTGAGGGCCAAGTCATTTTATTTATAACAAAAAAAAAAAATTCCAAAAAAATTAAAAATTTTTGCAAAGGGTCCCCAGCGCCAAGGGTAAGTCTTTAATTATTACGCAATACATAACAAAACAAAAACAATAATTTGACCAGTGGTTTCCCAGCCCTCGAGGGCCAAGTGATTTCAATCAAAATGAAATAAATTGAAAATTATTAAATATTTGTGCTAACGGACCCCAGCGCTGAGGGCAAATTGCTTGAATTATTATGAAATACATTTCAAATGAAAAAAAAATTTGAGCAGAGGTTCCCCACGCCCAAGGGCCATGTCATTTTAGTTATGGTTAAGTGATTTAAAAATTGAACAATTTGAGCAGAGGTCTACCGGTGGTCAAGGGAAAGTTGTATTTTATTTATTATGAAAATTATACAAAAAATAAAAAATTTAAGCGGGGGTTCCCCGGCACCCGAGGGCCAGGTTATTTTACTTATAACAAATAAAAATTCCAAAATTTAAAAAGGATCCCCAGCGCTGAGGGCAAATTACTTTAATTATTATGAAATACATGACGAAAGACAAAATTTGAGCAGAGGTGTCCCAGCCCTCGAGGGCCAAGTGATTTTAATCATTATGAAATGAATTGACAATTATTAATAACGTGTGCAGAGGCTCCCAAGTGCCAACGAACTATGAGATATAAAAAATTGAATACTAAATAAAAAATATTAATAATTTCAGGAGAAATACTTCAGTAATGGAAAATTAATTGACTTTATTCATTGCAAAGAATATATTGAAAATCAAAAATTTGAGCATAGGTCTGCCGGTGGTCAAGGGAATGTTACATAAAGTATTATGAAAATTATACAAAAAAAATGAAAAATTTGAGCAGGGGTTCCCCGGCGCCTGAGGGCCAAGTCATTTTATTTATAACAAAAAAAAAAAATTCCAAAAAAATTAAAAATTTTTGCAAAGGGTCCCCAGCGCCAAGGGTATGTCTTTAATTATTACGCAATACATAACAAAACAAACAATAATTTGACCAGTGGTTTCCCAGCCCTCGAGGGCTAAGTGATTTCAATCAAAATAAAATAAATTGAAAATTATTAAAAATTTGTGCTAAGGGTCTGGGGTCTAAGGGCAAATTGCTTGAATTATTATGAAATACATTACAAATGAAAAAAAATTAGAGCAGAGATTCCCCACGCCCATGGGCCAAGTCATTTTAGTTATGGTAAAATGATTTAAAAATTGAACAATTTGAGCAGAGGTCTACCGGTGGTCAAGGGAAAGTTATATTTTATTTAGTATGAAAATTATTCAAAAAATAAAAAATTTTAGCAGGGGTTCCCCGGTGCCCGAGGGCCAGGTTATTTTACTTATAACAAAAAAAAATTCCAAAATTTAAAAAGGATCCCCAGCGCTGAGGGCAAATTGCTTTAATTATTATGAAAAAAGTAACAAAAGAAAAAAAATTGAGCAGAGGTTTTCCCGCCCAAGGGCCAAGTCATTTTAGTTATGGTAAAATGATTTAAAAATTGGACAATTTGAGCAGAGGCCTATCGGTGGTCAAGGGAAAGTTACTTTTTATTTATTATGAAAATTATTCTTAAAAATTAAAAATTTGAGCAGGGGTTCCCCGACACCCTTGGGCCATGTTATTTTACTTATTAGAAAAAAAATTCCAATAAATTAAAAATTTGTGGTAAAGGCTCCCCAATGCCAAAGAACTATATAAAAAATGATATAATAAAATGATAAATAAATTTAAGCATATTCAAAATTTCAGGAGAAACACTTCGGCACTATTAAAAATTTCAGGAGAAACACTTCGGCACTGGAAAATTAAGTGACTTTAATCATTGAAAAAATATTTTGAAAATTAAAAATTTGTGCAAAGGGGCCCAGTGCCGTGGGCAAATTGGTTTAAGTATTATGAAATACATTAAACAAAAAAAAAATTTGAACAGAGGTTTCCCACGCCCGAGGTCCAATTGATTTTAATTATAATGAAATAAATTGAAAAAAATTAAAAATTTGTGCAAAAGGGTCCCCAGCGCGAGGGCAAATTGCTTTAATTATCATGAAATACATTACAAAAATTAAAAAATTTGAACAGAGGTTCCTTGGCTTCAGAGGGCCAAGTGGTATTTATAATTATTTTATAAATTTAAAATAATTAATGTTTGAGCAGAAATAATTCAGCGCTGAAAAGCTCAGGGACTTTAATCATTTTAAAGAATATTTTAAATACTAGCAATTTGAACTTAGGTTCCCCAGCGCTTGAGATCTATTAGGTTTTAATTAGGATGAAATGTTTTGTAAAAATTAAAAGTGATGCAGAGTTTCCACTTCCCCTAAGGATTAATTGATTCTTGTTATTAAGAAATTCAGATATAAAATGATAGTTTTAGTGGAGAAGTTTCTTGGCGCCCGGGTCAATGTGATATTTATCATTTTTAAATATAATTTTAAATTTTAATAAATGGAACAGGAGATCCTTTAAATTTTATCTTACTATTTGAAATTTATGTCATAAATTTAAAATTTGAGAAATGATTCCCCTGCATTTAAAAGCTATGTTATTCAAATCATTAAGAAATAAATTTTTAAATTTAAATTTAACCTGGATATATACATTGTGAATGAATTTGACAATTACACACACACACACACACACACACACACACACACACACACACACACACACACACACACACACACACACACACACACACACACACACACACACACACACACACACACACACACACACACACACACACACACACACACACACACACACACACACACACACACACACTCACACACACACACACACACACACACACACACACACACACACACACACACACACACACACACACACACACACACACACACACACACACACACACACACACACACACACACACACACACACACACACACACACACACACACACACACAGTCTGTCTCTCTCTCTTTGGCTCCCTCTCTCCCTATCTCTCCCTCTCTCTTTCTCTCTCTCTCTCTTTGGCTCCCTCTCTCCCTTTCTCTCCCTCCCTCTCTCTCTCTCTCTCTCTCTCTCTCTCTCTCTCTCTCTCTCTCTCTTTCTCTCTCTCTCTGTCTGTCTCTGTCTCTTACTCTGTCTCTTTCTCTGTCTCTGTCTCTGTCTCTGTCTCTGTCTCTGTCTCTCTCTCTCTCTCTCTGTCTCTGTCTCTGTCTCTCTCTCTCTCTCTCTCATACGTACACACACACACACACACACACACACACACACACACACACACACACACACACACACACACACACACACACACACATACACACACGCACGCACGCACGCACACGCACACGCACACGCACACGCACACACACACACACACACACACACATATCTAAATTTTGGGGACGAGAATTCTTCCTCGGTACATCACTCATGTCTTAAGTGGTGACTTAAATGGATTTATGTTTGGTAGGCAAGTAGAGTTTAGGAATATAAAAATCATTTGTAGCATTGAGGGACCAGGTTTCATTTGACAGACTGAACGGTTCAAAATTCTCATTCGATATCATTACAGTAGACATTCTTACGTATTTCTAAGGCTGGTATCTTCCACTGGGATTCGTTACCTATGCAGATGGAATCTGCCTCCAGGCATTTGGAGTAGCTGGTCATAGAAATTGTCCTTCCATAATATTATATTTTACAGTAATGTATTGTAAATTTTTTTTCTTATTTGCCAAATGTGCTTTTAAGAGCTCAACTGCTTAATGATAATGTTCTTAGTTGTTTCTATCTATATATATATATATATATATATATATATATATATATATATATATATATATATATATATATATATATATCTGATAAGTGTTTTAAGTTTTCATAAAATTGTTCATTTAGATGAAAAATATAAATAATGAATTAATATATGCCGAGAAGTCATTGACTATATTCTTTTAAAGTGAGGCTCCTTGAGAATTGAGATGAATGTTTCTTTTATGAAAAATAAGAAATCAATAACTGAAATAGATATAAGTTATTGATTTAGACTTTTATTTTTATACATGGCTGTCGGTTTGATGCTATTTGGTTTCGTGTATTCCTTGGTTGATCCATGGAAAAATGTTTGAGCGATTTGGAAAGCAGACCAGGAATACACTACTCACGGGGGAGACCTCGGGAAGGTATAGCATCACCTCCCCCATCCTTGACATCCTCGAACATCCACCATTACGCCTTAAGTCTAGAGCTCCCATATGGCATGCAGAAACTCAAAGCGAATCAGTTGAGTACCTATGGACGAGACGCTGGGAACAGTCAGAACCCCGTAATAAAGACCTGATCAAAGAACGACTTAAAAAATTCCCTGGCTGTGATAGCACAATTATTGAATATTGAACAACATCATTACTCGTAATCTCAATTCATTATCATATTATTCGTTATATTTTTTTAATAATGGGTTTGATGATTAATAATGTTTTATTTTTATACGTACTTTAATGTTAATAAATGTATTCAGATTGTAATATGATTTAATTTCATTAAAACATCAGTAAACTTGAAATAAATTATATAAATTACACTATGTGTACAAATTAATAGTTAAAACATAAAAATTAGCCTAGAGTATTGTAATTTTTGGTATTATACCTACAGTATGAAATATCATTTAATTATTTGTTATATTGTATTCCTTCGTTAGGTAGAATTTTATTATTATAATCTTCAGTGAATATTTTTAATATTATTTAAGAATTTCAAATTTAACAATATAAATGTACCTACATAATTTTTTTTTTTTTTTATTGGAGATTATGTATTGTCTTTTTTTATTTCTATAATTTGATATAGATTGGGTAATATTAAAACTTTAAATTTGTATATAAATTTAAAAAGGTTATGTGATCCTAACCTATTTTTATTACTTTATCAACATCACCTACTTATAAATTATTACTTTATTAGTTAATTATTTTTCGTTAAATATCGAAGAGAAGATATTTTATCTTGTGGAAATTGACCTAGTAATTTTGTTTCTTATATTTTCCTTAATTTATCTGAAAATCATCACAAGAAATGCTTTAACTCTATACTGATGAATAATTACAACTTTTTAGTAGATTTTTCTTTTAATTCTTTTTTATCTTATAATTTACATTTGAAATAATGAACCAAAGTAAAATTAACAAAATATTAAATGATATTTAAGTATAATATATTATATGCTCTCATGGTGTGTATCGTTATTCGTTATAACTGCGTATACTTTTTATCTTTATAAATAATATCAATATGAGCATTAAATGACAAGTCGAATGACTACAGAACGCCTAGATCCTTGATTGTAGCAGAAGTTTGTCATTCAAATCTTTTTATTTTACATGTGCTAGTAGGTTTATTTATTCGTTGGATAAATGAGATTAATTTGCAATTAAAGGGGTTGACAGAAAGATTATGACGTTCCCACCATTTGATAAATTCAGGATATTTATGTTATATTGTTTAAAACTAGTCTACATGACGTTACATCTAGCTTAGTGATTTTTTATCATATTTATTAGCCAACGGTCTATAACATCTCGTCAAGTAACTAAATTTATTTTAATTCATCGTTTATTCATACGAGCTTACAAGCTATACGCCATGCCAGAGGCTCTCAGAATAAGGAAAGAGTTAATCATTTAATAAATATTTGCATTATTCATCGTTTATTCGTACGAGCTTACAAGCTTTACGCCATGCCAGGGGCTCTCCGAATAAGCTGTAAGGAATAAGGAAAAATCGTATCTTTTAACGAATATTTACAGTTTATTTGGATATGTGTATCATGAATCGGTAGTGAATAATATTAATCAATAACAAAACGTTTATCCATAAATTTAATTAAAGTATTTTTTAACTTTTTTTTTAAATTCATTAGGCATGCATTTGTCTAACCATTATTGGACGTAATCAATAATTTGAAAAATAATCCAAGTTTAAGTCGTCATATATCTGAATGAAATACATAACTACATCGGTATAGAAAAGTAAAGAAACATTATTTATAATAAATTATAAACATTATGTCGTCAACATTTAAAGAATTCATGTTCGAAGATAACATTAAGAATAAAACACATTTAAGGTTACGAAAACAAAAAATAGAGCAACTATGGGAAGAATTTGATAGTACAAAGTTGAAAGCTAAGTGGCATAGACCGGACAAGGCTGATATCAGGATAGGAACTGTGGTATTGCTAAAAGAAACAAAATGTACCACCTCTCGAATGGCTCATGAGGGCGAGTCATATCAGAATATCCAGGACGGGACGGAGTGACAAGAGTGGTGGAGGTCAACACGCGTGGTGGTTTTAAGAAGAGGACGGTAAGATTGGCGTGCCCGTATGTATTTAAAGGATAAGTTAATAGCTATTTTCGCTAGTGTAAATTATGTCGACTGAAACATACAGACGGGCAATACGCACGATGTGAAGCCCGTGTATGCCAGGTGATAAAGAGGAGAACCTAAATTAAGGCCGGGTATAGGAGTAGCGGATGGTAGTAAAGCATAGTGGACGGGTAAAGAACCGGAAAAGCAGTGGCATGGCTTCAGAACCAACTAAATATATTTAATTATATGGGAGAGACTGTGGTAAGTTGACGAGTCGGTAAGATGAAGAATCGATTGTATTAATTAACAAATCATGATAACAATCAATATTAGTAATCAATGTCATGTATAATGTTATATAAGCAACTTATTTTCTGAAATTTATTTTATTTTGATAATACTTAACTTCGTCAACTCACCACAGTCTCCCCTACATTATCATTAATTTACAAGACATTATTTTAAAATGTAAAATAAAATAAGTTAAAACTTTAATACAAGCTATTCCCACTGAAGACAGATATGATAATGAATTGAGATTACGAGTAATGATGTTGTTCAATCTTCAAGTAATATCTAATAAAAATCTAAATCAATAACTTATATCTATTTTAGGGTGACCATACGTCCCGTATTATACGGGATTGTCCCGTATTTTCACTTTGTGTCCCGTTGTCCCGACAAAAGTTATACGGGAAGCATTTTGTCCCGTATATTCAAGTAGGTCCCATATTAATCCCGTTTTTCTCTTCATTGTTTTCAAAAAACTCGTTGCCTATCCTTATTACCTGCAATAACAAGAATTTTTGATATTTACCCGGGCTTAAAATCATACTTCGAGAAACAGGAAAAGTGTCCTACAATATTAAAATCGTTTTTTAATGATCCTATGTCTATAGTATTGTTTCATTTTTTGCAAAGCCAATTAAAGGTTGTTTGTGATACTGTAACAAAAATAGAAGTAGATAAAATATCAGCCTGTGAAGTTGCAGAGGAATTAGGAATTTTAGTTGGAAAAATAAAAAATAGAAAAAATCTCAGCTTCCTTAAAACAAATATTTTATCGCTTTTAAATGGTTTAAAAAACAATAATATGTATAATGAAAACTCATTCAAAAAAATTACCGATCTATTTTATAATACTTTTTTATCTTACGTAGAAAAATGGGGTTGCCACTTTGACCAGTTGAAAATATTTCGTTGGGTCCAACTAATAAACTGTCCTACTTGGGAAAATGTTCAAAAATGTATTAAATTTCTTATGGAAAACAACCGAAATAATTCTAACATAAAATTAGATGAAGATAATTTATTTGATGAATTCAGTCATGTAGAACAAATTTTTAAATCACGATTTCACGAATGGCAAAAAAATTCAGCTAAAGTAGAAGTTAAGTGGTGTGAAATATTTGTATACACTAAAGCTCACAACATTGATACAACTAACATATCAAAAATTGTAGAATATTCTTTGGCAATTCCGGGTACAAATGCTGCAGTAGAACGGATATTTTCAACCATTAATACGTTGTGGACAGATGAAAAAAATCGATTTTTGGTTGAAACTATCAAATCAATTTTAATTGTAAAAACACATTTTATAAACTTATCTTGTAATGAGTTTTATAATATTCTATTAAAAGAAACTAAGTTACTCGATGAAATCAGTTCAGCACAAAAGTATACAAAAATATTAAAAGAAGAAATTTACCTGCCATCGTCTCCAAAATAATTTTTTTTTGGATTTTTGTGTACATTTTATACTTATTAATATTTTTATTTTATTTGTATTTGAAAACTATTATACAGCATATATCTAATTTGTTTTTTTTTTTTAATATATTCAGTTAAAATTAGAATTTCTTTTTTTTTTTTTTTAGTAACTAAGTGTCCCGTATTTTTATTTTATTTTTATGGTCACCCTAATCTATTTCAGTTATTGATTTCTTATTTTTCATAAAAGAAACATTCATCTCAAAGAGCCTCACTTTAAAAGAATATAGTCAATGACTTCTCGGCATGTATTAATTCATTATTTATATTTTTCATCTAAATGAACAATTTTATGAAAACTTAAAACACTTATCAGAATACCCTACATAAATACATATTATATATATATATATAATTAGATAGAAATAACTAAGAACATTATCATGAAGCAGTTGAGCTCTTAAAGGCACATTTGACAAATGAAAAAAAAAATTTACAAGACATTACTGTAAAATATAATATTATGGAAGGACAATTTCTACGACCAGCTATTCCAAATTCCTGGAGGCAGATTCCATCTGCATAGGTAGCGAATCCCAGTGGAAGATACAAACCTTAAGAATACGTGAGTATGTATACTGTAATGATATCGAATGACAATTTTGGAGCGTTCAGTAAGTCAAATGAACCCTAAGTCCTCCAATCCTACTAATGATTTTTATATACTTAAACTCCACTTGCCTCCCAAACATAAATCCATTTAAGTCACCACTTAAGACATGATTGATGTACCGAGGAAGAATTCTCATCCCCAAAATTTAGATATGTGATCACACACACACACACACACACACACACACACACACACACACACACACACACACACACACACACACACACACACACACACACACACACACACACACACACACCACACCCACACCCACACACACACACTCACACACGCACGCACGCACGCGCACACACACACACACACACACACACACACACACACACACACATAAACGAAAACAAAATTATTAAACTGAAGTTAATTAAAAGAAGACAAATTGTCAATGAAATTTATGACATACAAAATGAGATAACTTAATATTCGAACTAATTGAATAAATAAGTATTTAATATTCTAAGAGACTACGTTTTTAGGAATTGTCTACTTATATTATATCACTACCTTACCTTATCTTGAGAGCACTTGTTCTTCCCGGCTTGTGTCCCAGACACGCCTCGCAGTACTTCATTGCATCATCAGGCCCTGTTGATTGACATGTCACATTTAGAATCCAACTCATATATCAAAAATTGTGTCAGTAATAAACTTAACAAAAATTAGATATTTTACAGCTCTATTTTAAGCCCGAAATTTCAAATTTTTTTCGAAGCTTTTGTAAAGTATGTAACAGTTTATCATATAATGAACATTCCAAATTTTTGGCAACATCATTTTGCGAGTTAAGATCAAATAACGAAAATCGATTTAGTGAAAGTGTCGTTTACGGGAAATTCTACCGCTTTTACTTAGTTTTTGGCAGTTTTTTCTCACACAAATAAAAAGGTGTAAAAAATTAAATTTTAACTACTATTAAAAAATGAAATGCTTTATCCTATCTATAGAGTCACTCTAAGAAACGTTTGGACTCCTCAACATTCTTGGAAAAGTGATCATAAATTTTAAATAAATTAAGAATACAACATAATTGTAAAACCCATAGATCCTTCACATAACTTAAAATTTAAAAATTAAAGCGGAATTACTATTTTATGAATTTCATAGGAAACTGTGTTTAGTATTTACTCGAATGTCTACAAAACTTTATCATCTTATAGATAACCCAATTTAAAAAAATGTATTATAAAAACGTATTTTTTTTTATTAGGCCATGATGAAATTACATTAAAATGGTAGTTATTTATTTAAACAGTTTTTAGAAAGCACATTTGAAAAAAATTAACCAAGATTCAAAATAAATGGAATCATAATGATAGAAAAGTTTATTATATTTAATTATTACATATTTATTTCAATAATTTAAAACAAGTGTAAGTAATTTATTTTAATGAATACTTATGTTTGTGAAAAGTCTAGAGTATCACATTAAACAAATATGTACCGAAAATCAATCCGTGAAAAGGTTTTAAATCAGAATAAAATTATAATGGAATACAATTAAAACAGATATTAAATTAATAAATCTAAATCTAACCTTTATGTGATGCTCTTCGGGTCTGTAGTACTAGTTTTCGCCGTTGTTGGGTTGCCAATGTCTTCACTAAAAGTAATAAAAAAAGGCAATAAAAACGTAATAGAATAAATAATAAAAACTAATTATTTCCATCAGTTATTTATAAAAAATAAATGCATCGAAGAAAAAAAAATATATTTTGAAAAGCTGTATTTTAATCGTCAAATAATTCAGTCACATACAAAAAATGAGCCGTAATTTTTCAAATGAGATTTTTACGGATTGTACAAAAGTAACATAGAGTTTAGATCATCCTTATTAAACCATAGATTATAGAATACGTTGTATACCTTTATTTCACAGTCATCGATGTAGCGTACATTTTTATGTCATCGAGATCGTATAAACACCAAAGACACCTCTCTTTAAATAAATAAAATAAACGAAAAAAATCTCAAATAAGTATAATATTATTTTAAATAGAATATGAAACTATACTTGGTATTATTTTTATACATTTCTATTTCAAACCAATTATGTTTTCAAGATAGTAAATAATACTTTGTTTAAATTTACTTCGTTGAAATTATTTTCATTTTTTTTTTGAAACTTTTGTAAAGTATCCAATTATACATCATTAATATTTAAAGTTTTTATCAACATTACTTCGTAAGTTAACATCAAATTACGAAAATATTTCGGCATGTTTTACCGTTTTTACTCGGTTTCTCGGCAGTTTTTCCGTAAACCCAGAAAAAATATTTGAGTGGATAGAAAAATCGATTATTTAAAGCACAATCTAAATGAAATATCCAATCTTTGAAGTTGTTGTATGCAACTTTTGGACTACTCTAACTACGCGAAAAAAGGTTCACAGAAAAAAATATAAAATAAACATCATTGTAAAAACAATAAAGACTATGCATCACAGTGGGATAACGATCTAAAGAAATCTGTATTTCGTATTTACTCAAATGACGACGGTACTTTATATCTTATTGAAAAAACAAGTTTAATATTATTTTTTTTAAATTACAAACGTTATAGTTTCATTAAACAATAATGAAATCATATTAATGGGTAGTGAATATTTTTAAACATTTCAGATATTAATTAGTATAGTAGTATTTGAAGAAACATAGTCAACTTAAAAAAAGCTGGTAAGTGAGATGATGGTGGTACAAGTTAGTCCTTCGTCCCTTCGGTCTTCGGACAAGATATTGGTGATGAATTTATTAAGTTTTAAAGAAATGATGACTCATTAAGTAAGTACCTACCTATACAAATAAAATAAAAACAATTCTTGAACAATTTAATCTGGACTTAATTATAAATATATCTATATACCTTAATAATAATATACCTAATAATAATAATAATAATAATAATATACTTAATAATAATATACCTAATATACATAGGTAGGTACTAATTATACACATAGGTATAGTTATTTAAATAGTAGGTAAGTATCTTATATAATAAAATACATTTTGTTAAGTAGAGAATTTCTTATATTGTTTATTAAAAACTGCAAGTATATAAATATATAGTTACAAAATAAAACAGCTTGTCATAGTTATATTAATATATACCTAACAAATTACATTATAGATAATAGGTAGGTACTATGATATATTTTAAGAACATATCAATAGGAATTAAAAAATATAGTAGTAATAAACAAATAAAATAGGTACCTTTTATTTATACAGCACAAATTGATCATAAAAAATAATATTTAAATGTAGGTTATAATAATATATAGGTATATACCTATCTAATAATAACAAAATTTAATACCTACTTACCTATAATGTAGGTATATAATACACAATTTTTAGATTCTGAACGGAGTGAAGAATGTATTGATTTTACAATGATGTGTGTTTTTTTTTTTTTTTTTTTTTTTTTTTTTTGTGTCTGTCGACACGATTTGGGGCAGTAAAAATGCTTCGATTGCCTTATATAGCAACTTTTCTGAAAGGAAATTGAATCTAGTTGGTACTTTGGGGGGTCAAAAGTTAAAAATTTTCAATATTTTTTTAACGCGCCGGGAAAAACCCTTAAAAAATGAGGGAAAAACGGTATATTTTACGCAAAACCAGTTTTCGACAAAATCAAATTTTTTATTTTGTTATAACTCAAAAACTAATCGGTGTAAATACTTGAAATTTTCACCAAATGTTTAGATTAGCGTTCTCTATACACCGTTAAATTTTCAAAGTATTTTGACTTTTATTGAGCAATTATAGACAATTGAAATTTTCAATTTTTTTAAGTATTTTTTTTTAAAATAACGATAAAATTTTTTTTTTTGCCAGAAAATCTTGAAAATTTAATACAAGGTTTCTTATAAGTTGTTCCATAACTGATAAAAAAAAATCCAAAATCGTAAGTCACAATTTTTTTTTATAAGTGCTCAAAGTTCCAATTTATACGAAATATGTAAAAATTGCGAAAATTTGAAGTTATTTTGCAGTTGAAAATTCATAAAATTTTAAGTATTCAAAACTAAGAATTGTAAATTCGGTACAAAGTTTGACATACGTTTTCCTTCAATTATCTGTAAAAAAATTTGCACTGGAATAAAATCAAAAATTTTTATGAGTGTTTGAAATTACAATTTTTTCACATAATCGCGTAAAATAACAATTTAGGCATCATTGATTTTTGATATTTGTTCTTATTCAAAAAGTATAGGTCGTAGAAACTTAAAACTTTTACAAAATGTTTAAATAGGCATTTTCTTTACATAGTTGTATTTTCAAAATATTTCGTTTATTTTTTAGCTATTTATAGGCATTTGAATAATTCGATTTTTCTTAGATTTTTTTTTATAAAAGTCGATAACAATTTTTTGGCCCTACCAAATCGCTTGAAAATTTAATAGAAGGTTTTGAATAAGTTGATCTAAGAGTGATTCAAAAATTATTCAAATACATAGGCACAATTTTTTTTATAAGCATCTAAAGTTCAAACGTTTACGAAATAATTACATGATTGCGTAAAATAATAATTTAGCCTTAAACGATTTTTGATATTTGTTCTTATTCAAAAAGTATAAGTCGAAAAAACTTGAAACTTTCACCAAATGTTTATATTGGAATCATCTATACGTAGTACAATTTTTGTAAACTTTAGACTTTTTTTGAGCTTTTAATAGACAATTGAAATTTTCAACTTTTCTTTGTTTTTTTTTCTAAAATGTGGATAAAAAAAATTTGACTGGACAAAAATTCTTGAAAATTTAATACAAGGTACCTAATATGTTGAACTTATCGGTATAAAAAAAAAATTCAAAGCGTAATGCACAATTTTTTTTTTATAAGCATAAAAAGTTCATATTTTTACGAAATGTGTAGAAAATCGCGAAAATTTCAATTTTCTGTCGACACGATTTGGGGCAGTAAAAATGCTTCGATTGCCTTATATAGCAACTTTTCTGAAAGGAAATTGAATCTAGTTGGTACTTTGGGGGGTCAAAAGTTAAAAATTTTCAATATTTTTTTAACGCGCCGGGAAAAACCCTTAAAAAATGAGGGAAAAACGGTATATTTTACGCAAAACCAGTTTTCGACAAAATCAAATTTTTTATTTTGTTATAACTCAAAAACTAATCGGTGTAAATACTTGAAATTTTCACCAAATGTTTAGATTAGCGTTCTCTATACACCGTTAAATTTTCAAAGTATTTTGACTTTTATTGAGCAATTATAGACAATTGAAATTTTCAATTTTTTTAAGTATTTTTTTTTAAAATAACGATAAAATTTTTTTTTTTGCCAGAAAATCTTGAAAATTTAATACAAGGTTTCTTATAAGTTGTTCCATAACTGATAAAAAAAAATCCAAAATCGTAAGTCACAATTTTTTTTTATAAGTGCTCAAAGTTCCAATTTATACGAAATATGTAAAAATTGCGAAAATTTGCAAATAATTTTGTTGTTGAAAAATCGTAAAATTTTTTTCTTTTATAACTAAGTTTTGAAAATTTGGTACAAGGTTTTTCATTAGTTTTTCTTCAATTATCTGCAAAAAAAACTCTACCGGATTCAGACAAAAAAATTTTATGAGTGTTTGAAATTTAAATTTTTACAAAAACACGTTAAACAACGGTTTAGCCTCAAACGATTTTTGCTATTTGTTTTTTTTTCAAAAAGTATAAGTTGTAGAAACTTGAAAATTTTATCAGTTGTTTATATTGGCATTTTCTTTATATAATTTTATTTTCAAAAGATTTCACTCATTTTTAATCAATTTATAGGCATTTGAAATATTCGATTTTTTTTATTTTTTTTTTTATAAATGTTGATAAAAAAAATGTAGCTCGGACGAAATACTTGAAAATTTAATAGAAGGGTCCACATAAGTTGTTCTAACTCCCATTCAAAAATTATAAAAATACATAGGCACAAAATTTTTTTATAAGCGTTTATGAGTGCTAATATTGACAAAATTCGTCAAAATCATGTATATTTGCTATGTATTTAAAAAAGTATTCAATACTTCAAAAAGTATTTGAATACTTTTACCCAAATCCTTTTACTCAAATACTTTACAACACTGACCATGCCGTATGCAAATGCGTCCTAATTGAAAAATAAAATACTTGTTTCAAAATAGAATATATTACAATATTTAAATATAATATATCCTAGACTATTTTTTATATGCAGTTGAAGTTCAAAAATCGACAACATTTGTAGTTGAAAATGTATAAAAAATTTCTATTTAAAGTTAAGAAATGAAAATTTAATACAAGGGTGTTCATAAGTTTTTCTTGCAAAAAGTATAAAAATATCATGATCGGTTCAATTAAAAAATTTTAACGAGCGTCTGAAACTAATAATATAAAAAAATGGATAATCAAACATGGGCGAATGATTAAATTTAATTGCTTCAATTTTAATCTCACCATTAAAATATTTTGCTATTTTGGTAACTTCAACTATATCATTATTTTGCAACATAAAATATTTATCTTTAACACTTTTGGAACTTATCACAAATTGCTCTAATGCAACTTGTTCATACAAAGTTTCAGTTAATGAATTATTTAAATTATAATTGAATTTTAACTCTCGTTTCAATATTGGATAAACAAGAGGTATAGTTTTAATTTAAACGTTCATTTTTCTATGGTGCGATTATATGCATCTTGGAGAGGAAATCTATCATTTTTACAACTTTTTTTTAAAAACTGTAAATAGTTCTCATACTTAAACGCACTAAATAATTCTAAATGTCCATGTATTAGAACAAAATCAGCTACATGTATTAAACCATGGACATTATATCCAACATACCCTTCACCATAATAAGATCCATATTCACATACAAATCTTATTAACATGTCTTTAGCCAAATTGTTATAAGCATGACAACTTTCCGAAGAAATAAGAAGTCTTATGGCATAGTTTAAAAGCATAAAATGTTTAAATAGAGGTTTTTTCAATCTTCCTTTTAACACAATAGGACCTGTATAAAGAAGGAAAGTGCGAAATTCTGTTGCCTTCCAATGTTCACATTCTTCAAGTGATCTGGGCGAGCGATTAAATTCTGATGGTAAATGACATTTAAGATTATTCAATTCTTCTGAAACAGTATTTGGATCTACTAAACGAACAGATTTGTTACCTTTCACCTAAAATACAATTAGCTTCTTCATTACCCCTAAACAAATATTATGCATATATTCGAGTACGACTGTAGATGTTATATCAGTTGGAAATTCTTCTAAGGGGCTCGAGTCTTTGTGATTAAATGAATCCTGTTTATCTCGAAAAGATTGATTTGATCTTAAAGGGGCATTTAAATCTAGGTGAGCCATCCTTTTATTATCAATATATGTTCCTTCAACAATACAGGAATTACACCCATGATAGGCATTATGACCTTTCACGTTTAAAATAAATGATTTTGCAGGTGCATCACACACAATTTGACTAATTTCAAATTTTAATAATTTATTTTTTATACATACTCCATTTGTTAAAATCATTTTCATTTCAGAAGTAAAATATTGTAAAAATTCATGACTAGATGACGGTTTTTTATACTTGCCATGATAAATACCCACCGGTATTACAATATTGAATAACTGAGGAATATTTACGAAGCTTAAAAGAATTGGCCAAAAACTTGATTTTGAACTTGATGTTAGAGGAATGCCATCAATATTAAACCCAAGTTGTATTAAAGTATTTTGTTCAATAAAACCAAGATTCGCAGTTAAGATTTTAGTTAACATAAATTCTACTCCAAGGTGTATATATGATACGGGGTGAATATTTATTATGCTATGTTCATGAGCTTTAGGTGTTTTCAATAATGTCCTGGCATCTTTAGGCAATTTTAATCCTTCTGATCTCAAAATTGACAAAAGTGAATTTACACAATTATGAGAAACATGATAATCACTTATCCACTGTTGTAATTTTTTTTTTAATGGATTTTCATCATCAGAATAATTATCATTTAAGTTATTACTAATAATATTATTAGAATCACTAACTTCAGAATTATCTACATTGGAGAAGTTATCAAATAAAACTAGTGATAATGAATTAGATGCAATTGGTATTTGTAAATCCATATTTGAAAAATCATTTAAATTGTCTGTTGTTGGGTTCATTTCAGGTTCTTGTAACCTGACATTAGTGTTTGTAATTTGATTATCGAATGATAGTTGATTTCATATAATATCACTTTCAATGTAGCTTAAAAAACGCCTTTTTGTTGTAGAATGTATAGCTTTCTTTTTTCGAAACTAAAATTCAAAGATTAATTATCATATAAACAGAGAATACAAACACATCTGTTAAAATTTAAATAAATACCTTATTAACAGCTATAAATTGTAATTATTTATTTTATCATTATACCTATTTGGTTAACAAGCCTTGAGGACCTTTGCTTCTAAAAATAATTTTACCATTCTTGTCTTATGTATAAGCTATACTTATCCAATTTCCCCTTTTAATCTGGTTTTAACACCATCACATGTTTTTTTTTTAACTGATAATAGCCTAACCACCTTTGCTTTGGTCAATGATCTTATTCTACCTATTCAGTACTTGTGTCTTGTTTAGTTCTAGATTTGAAGCATATTTTGTTTAGGCAATGGATGGGTTAATCATTAAAAATAGGCGAAGTTCAAACATTTTGACAAAAACACAATTAGTATAATATTATGTTGATGATGTTGATATTTTAAGTAATAATATTTTAAATAAGTCATAACTGCAAATCATGTTATATAACAAAAACATAATTTATAATATAATCACTTTTTCTTTATTATAATAATTAACAAACATGTAAAAATTGTAACAGAGCACATTATTGTATTGTCCTTAAAAAAATAAATAAAATAAACATCTCTGAATATTTTAAAATGCAAATGTTAGATTGTTCATAATCTATTAAAGTATAAAATAAAATAATTTCTTCTTTGTAATAATAATTAACAAAAAAAAAAAAAAAAAAAAAAAAAAATTAATACCTTTTAATGTAATAAATACTTAAGAATTTAATGCTTATGAAGATTCTTTTTGTTGTTCTCTGCTATATCTTTGAGAGCCATGACGGAACCAATCTTTAGTATGTGCTTCAAAATTAGCTTTAGTTTAGGAAAAAGTACTAATGGCAACATCTAATAATGATACAAAATAGTGAGTTTTGTAAACAATAATATTGACAAAATTAATTATTTGTTTATAAATAAATAACCTTCCATGATTTTTATGATTTTTAAATTTCTAAGGGCATAGTTATCTTTAAAACCTGTCCATGAATATTTTGTAGATAGTTGATTAGTGAATAATCTTTCCAACACCCTTTTAATAAAAATTTTAAGATCTGTGCCTCCAATTTTTTGCAAGAAATTTGTCCATAAAAATAACAAAAGAAATAAATAATTATACTAATAACTTAAATATTATTATAATATCTAAATACCAATGGAACAGAAGTGTTTTCATCCAAATTTAATTTATTTTCCATATCATCCACAGATTCTACATTTTCAAATGGAAATATTTTGTCAAAGGCGTTATTTACAGTTAAATTTTTTTTTATATTTTGATTGGTTTGAATTAAGGAATCTATCTTGCTGTCCAACCGTTTTACATATGCAAGTATAGAAATGACATTTTTAAATACATTTTGCATCATATTGTCACCATTCTTATTAATTGACTCTTCCCCATTTTCTGTTAATTTGCCTATATTATAAATTATTTTACTAATAATTGTAAAGCGTATATTTTAAACAACTGCATGTTTTAAATAACAAATATAACACATACTTGACATGGAATGATCCATACTTGGAATGTTAAATTCACACAAAGGAATAGGCAAATTTTTTTCAACGGTATAACAATTAGTATCATACTGCAAAGTGTCCACAGATGCTAAACATATAATATTATTAATATTTATTGTTATCATCAGTAAATTATAACTAAATTTAATACATACAAGAAATACAGTTGATGAGCAATAACTGATGGGAAAAT
Source organism: Therioaphis trifolii (assembly GCA_027580255.1). Lineage (NCBI taxonomy): Eukaryota > Metazoa > Arthropoda > Insecta > Hemiptera > Aphididae > Therioaphis > Therioaphis trifolii. The sequence goes on from CM050406.1 coordinate 24,212,853, forward strand.
TGGTTATTTTGCAGTTCAATATAGTTTGAAGATCCACTTTGTTGTAAGTCCACTACATGATTGGTTTTCAACACTTTTATGGGAGTTGTGTGTGTACTACTACAAGCTGTAATGCAAAAATTAGTATATTTTAACAATAAGTACTAAGTAGATAATATGTAAAATGTACCTATGCATAATTTACCAATTTTGGAAAATTAAAATCATATGACTTACCACTGTCACTTTCTTCAACAGTTTGTGCTGGATAAGACTTTTTTTTTCTTTCTTTTTTTTCTGGACTTTCAGATTTTGATGCAGACAAGAACAATTCTCTTTCTTTAGCATCTTCAAATGTATCTATAATTTTCAAAATAAAAAATTGTTCAACAAAGGAGTATATTAAATATAATTTAATTAATAAACATAATTTGCCTATATTGCATAATATTATAAATATTTTATATTTCTCACTAACTTAATTATATTTTAAAAAGAAATGACTACTGATTTGAACATAAAATTGTATTTTGAGCATTTAATAGTTAGTTTGTAATAGGTACTTATTGAAAATTTGTGAAACTATTTTCACAGGAAATGTTGGCCAATCTAGCTCTGGATCACTTGCTTCGGTAATCATTGTGTTTACTATGCCAGATATTGGCCATTTAGTAAAGTAAACTTTACCTCAGTTTAAAATCCAAGTGAATAGAATTACAGAATATTTATTTTCTTTTGTGAAATACCCTACGACCCACTGCAAAATTACAAAATATGCATTCAACTTATAGATATAAAAACAAAACGGTTAGGTGAGCTAATTGGTAGGTACCTACCTACATAAGTAATTCAATTTGAAAATCAACATTAATCAATTAGTTATTAATTTGTCCTGATAACTTAATACCAATCTAACTTGAATTAAGTAAAACATTAAAATATTAGGTATAGTTCTGATATTTAAGCAATTGTAATTCGGCTTTTAAGTCCAAGAGAAAAACAAGAAAAAGTACTACCATTACGTTAAGCTTCTTTCTATTATTTTGTTTTTTGACTGCATATAACGCTCAACTTTTTTCTTATGAATCGTGTAGTCTACTTGACAAGAATCTTTAGGATTTACTTTTAGTTTTTGATCCCATTCAGTGCAAAAATCACATACATCTGTTTTTGGAACACTGAAGCCAAAATTAAGAGATTTAAAATACTTAAAGTATGTTTTATAAGCCATTTTTAAGTTCTCACCAGTATTATTTTCCTCATAAAACTCTTGAAACAAAAGAAACAGTTTTTTAATGTTAAGTTCGGAATTTTCAAAATAATTCATCTGGGATTTGTGAATAGAATAGTGACTTTTCTTAGACAGGATGGAGGTTAAGTGTGTTTTTAATAGATCCAATACGTCATATTTTAACTTATGGGGCCTGTTTGTGTGTGAGCCTCGATTTTCTTCAAAAGAAAATCCTCCCAACACTTTACTTTGTACAACACGAATGCGTTTAATAGCAATTTGAAACAACGCCTGAATCATTCCACAACAAACTTTAATACTCATTCCTTTATCCGGTAAAATGTATTCCCAAACATTATCACGCAAAACTTTTGGACTTACTGTGTTTCGTTGTGTTATGCCAACATATTTTTTCACGCACTCACCAATGAAACCATCTTGTTGAGGTTTATTCTGAAAATAAAACCAAAGAAACTTTTCCTTCTGCAAATCTGCGTCTACTTGGCGCCAACAATGCTTATTGTAAAATTAACATTTTTGTTCAACCTTAAATGATTTTTCATCGATTTGTTGACCAGATCTTGATGTATACGATTTTCCAGATTGTTTTTTAATTTTTTTCACTTCGCGGTTAATACTACTCTTTTTTTATTGCAACAAATAATCCCTAACATCCATTTCAACTGAATCCATACTAAAGTAATTTAATGTTATAAAGTTACATTAAATACATTAAATCAAAAATAAAAACAGAACACTAAAATAATAATGCACGACAACGAAAACACACAGTATCAAAATTATTAATGATATTTGAATTAAAAATAATATTTTTTTACTATCATAACTCTGTACAGTGTTGCCACATCAAAACGAAAATTTTACCATAGATACATACAACGTGGCGGTAAATTTAAAACAATCTCCGGAAAAAAGGCCTATCCTTCTATGAGCCTTTTGTCCGGAGAACGCCTCAATTATTATGAAACATTTTTAGATTCTGAGTGAAGCGAAGGATCTTATGGTTTTACAATGATGTTTTTTTTTTTTCTGTAAACACTTTTTTGTATAGAAATCCTTGTCCAAAAGTTTCATCCAGCAACTATTTAGATTTGAAATTGAACTGAGATTGGTACTTTAGCAGAGGCGGCTTGTTATAAGATTACAAGGAGCAGTTGCTCCTGGTCCAAAAAGGGGTGGGTGTGTATCTAATACAAGTAGTTAATCAAAGTTTATGCTTTGTACCTATTACAATTAATCTACAGCAGGATAGGTGATCATATTATATTTATAGAAAGGAAGGTAGGTTAATCTATAACCTACTTCTAATTACCTACTGAATAAAAAAGTTAGTAATATGAATAACGTATAATAAGTAATAATAAAGCAATAGGGGCGTGTTTTTTTTTAAACCAACTATTTTATGTTTTGTACTTGTGAAGAACCTAAAAAAATAATATCCAACAGCTTTATAAATGTGGTAGAGTAGAGTAGAGTAGGGTGACCATATGTTCCGTTTAAAACGGGATTGTTCGTTTTGAATTCCGAGTGAAGCTTAAGTACTGTTAGTGGTTTAAATGTTAATATTCCTATTTTTCAAATATTAAGAACTAGGTACCTATACATATAAGAGAGTTTACACAAATTAATATTTATATCTTAATAATATTCTTGGTTTGAAATAGGAATGTAAAAAAAATAAAACTAAGTATATTAGATTCAGAGTTAAGCGAAGGATCTCATGGTTTTACAATGATGTTTATTTTTTTTTTTTTTTTTTATCTGTAAACACTTTTTCGTATAGAAATCCTAGTCCAAAAGTTTCGTCCAGCAACTTTTTATATTCGAAATTGATATGAGATGGTACTTTAGAGAGTTCATTTTTCCAAAATCTCCAGTTTTTCCAGTAATCAAGAATAACAATCGAAAAACTGAGTAAAAACGGTAAAAATCCGCCGTAAACGAGATTTTCACTGTTCAGATTTTAGGTATTTAGTTATAAATCGAAAATTATTGAAGCTAGAAACTTGAAAATTTTATCCAATATCAAATACATACTTTTTTATATTGGACAACATTTTCAGAACAATTATTGCACTTTTGACTTAAATATCCCTAGTAGCACAAGGACACCTAGAGGAGTCCTGGGTGGGAGATTAGGGATACCCAAGGGACTCCGTGTAGTGTCCCTCTAGTTTTTGAATGCATGCCACAGCCCACAAGGAATCCTGTTTGGGAGTCCCGCTTTGGACTCCTGAGGGTGTCCCATTACTGTCCAATGTTGTTCTATAGGGATTCCTTAAGGATACCTGTGGATGTCCTGAGCAGAAGTGAGGTTACCCTGGAGACTACACGAAAGATCCCTCTAATTTTGAATGCTAGCCACAAGACCTGTTTGAAAGTTAAATGTCCATTCAGTGTCCCATCAAAAATGTACCAAATCACTTACAATTTCCTATAATTGTCTTGGGTTGGTTAACACTAAACAGAGTCGGTTGGTGAATGTTACTACTTACATTACCTACTATATGGAAAAATACAATGTTTAAAATTTTACATTAAATAGATGACTATTGAAAATAACTCATTTTATCAGTTAATGTATATACAGTTCATTTTCATGAAGTTGGCAAAATTAAAAATGAATAATAATATAATATTATTGTGAAATTGATCATTTACAAGTTCTTTTAAAAAAAATTTTAACAGCAACTACTATTTTTTGTTTATATATAATTCAATTAATTTTAGAGTAAAATATGGTCTCCTAAATATTCATTATTAAGTATTTTACTAACTAAATGGTTGTTAACTACATTGTCAATTAAAGAATTACTAAATAAATGTTAGCATATATGAATGCAAGATAAACACAATTATATTTTGAGTCAATTTTTATTCAAAATTAAGATAAGGTATAGTTGAATCAATAAAACAGAACACATAAAGAATGTAACCTTTTATTATATACAATCACTTAAAAAATAAAAAATTGATATCAATTTATATCATTGTTTTTCTAGAATATCTCTCCAATGAATGGCTTAACCAACTACTAATTTGATTGTTGATGCAGTCTATAGAAGTTGCAGGAAATTTCTTTGAACAACATCTATAAATATTAAATAATATTATATACAATTTTAATAGTATGAATTAAAATATATTCACACACCACCATACACATTTTTTAAATTAAATCATTTATTATTTATAATAATCTATCAAAATACAATGAATTAGAAATATAGTTTTGATTATAAAAATATTGTTAAGAATAGGATTTAGACAACCTTTTTATGAAGCACTAGCCCAAAGATTAAATATTTATTATAAATTGTTGAAATTCAATAAAAATCTTCTTAAAATTAAATCCGAACAGTATAAATAAAAAAACTAATCACAATAAGAATTATATCTCATAACAATTTATTTAACAAAAATAATAACATAATACTTGCCAATTATTAATTGATAGAGATATAATTTCACAAATCCTATTTTATTTGGGTCTTCTTTACGTTTTTATTTCCTGTAAAGTTTATTTTACTGCCAAATTGATCTGTCAAGGAATGCTCTAAAATCCTTTTCAATAATATGGAATAATTGAGGCCACCATAGTTTTTAAACCAATCACGCTATACAAAATTAATATGAAATCATATAACTGATTATTCCAGAATGATAAATTTTAAGTTTATTCTTACCAGTTGCTTTGCAAAATATTTATCAGTTAACTCTTTTTCTATAATTATTAGTTGGCTTTCATTTGAAGCTGGAAATAATTCATTAAATTTAGATAAAAATGATGTATTTTCTTCACATGTAGGTTTAGAGCTGCTGTTATTACATTGCAGTAATTTATCTAATTTTCCAATGATTAAGGCTTGGTTCCTAATGATTACTTTGGCAAACTCTTGTGAACAAAAAAAAATTCAAAATAATGAAATTAAATACTTTTAATAAAATTACAAATTAATAATCTTTAATGAGGTACCTACCAGGTATTTGATTGTGGATTTTATTGCTTGTTGACATTGTAACACAATTTTTATCTGAAAAAAAAAATAGTTATACATTAAAATATACTTACTAGCTAACAATCAACGAGGTAAATATTAATTAGTAGTCAAATAATTGAATTATTGAAAATGATATGTTCGGGACAAAAGAAAAATTAAATTTTTTTAAGTTTTAACTATATGTATATTATTTTATAAAGTAGATACTTGAATAAAAATAAAACAAACTATTAAACTAGAGATTTTAAACAGCTTAAATTGAATAATACAAATTCATATAAAATAATTTAATATACATAATTGCTAAATAAATAATTAATACATATAATTACCATAATTTTGATCATTTTTGGTTGAAGAGTTTCTTTTTTCAGGGCTTGTAGAAAATAATTTAATGCTCAAGTCTGAAAAATATTTTTACAATAAAGCAATTAATAAATATTTAGTGGATAGCAAAATTAGCTTAACAAATAAATTCACCAATATTTTGACTTTGAAATTTAGTAGGAGTTTTAAATACTGGACTTGGAGAACATTTTGTTTCATATTGACCTAAACAAGTTTTTATACCTACATATGCTATGAATTTATATATGATCCAAAATAAGTTTTATATTTTATAATTAGTTATATTTTTATAATTAAGTCACCTATGTCATTTGAATTTTGAAAACCACTTTGAGTTGAAGTATTTTGATCAATCAAAATTTGAGAAAATAGTTCAGCCGTTCAGGACTCAATTCTGAAATAAAAATGAGCATGCAATAATATATATATCTTTCTTATAAATTACAAAACATAATACATAACAAATCAATTATAAATTAATTGTTTAATAAATATAACCCTAAGTAAAAATATAGTGATATAGTATAATAACAAGTAATTAAAAATCATAAGCTTACCCACACTATCAGTATTTTGAAAGTCTTTATTTGATTTGTTTTTATTTTCAGAATAACCTGAGAACAATTGCCGTTTAACACTTAAAAGAAAAAACCATTAATGTACCTATACACGTCATTTATTCAACAGATACTCATTTCTTAGCCAATTTTCATGTTCCTTAATATTTTTTGATTATTTTTAACTTATGTAAATAACAACTATTTTTTATTTTTATTCTGATATAGAATAATCAATTATTTGTTATTAATTATTGTTTTATAAAATCAATAGTTTAAGGGTGATAATTATTTTTAACTTAAAAACAGAGAAGTTGTTTCGGTTAAAAATAATATTTTGCATGTGAACTCTCAAAGGCAACTTGTTTAAAATTGAATAGTGTATAACTAATAAATTATTGTTATATACTATATAGGTACTTATAGAAATACTAATACAATAAAATTTGTCTTAAAATATGACATTAATGAAAAAAACTTTAACTTAACTGTGATCATGATTTTTGTTTTTCAAAATAATATATTCATACAAATATAATATTAAAATATATCAAGTAGGTATGTAAAAACAACCAATTTAAAAATATAAATTAAATTCATTGAAAAACAATATAAATGGATTTTTCTAGATTATTATACTATAAAAAAATATATTATATTGTAACTTTTTTATTTACATATAATCCATCTATATCATTATTTCTCAATAAATGTAATTTATATTTTGTAATATAATAGTATTATATTTTTTTAAACAATTGTATTGTTTAAATTATTGAAAAATCCTGATTTCAGAAAATCAATTACTGTTAATATTAATCACACACATACACTACATAAAATTTTAAATTATTAATCAAAATTTGTGAAAATGTAACATTAAACAAATTACCAGAACTGGTAGAACTCTGTAAGCCAAGTTTTGTAGAACATTGTGGATATGATGGTATAGTTTTAAGAGTATGATTGTTTTTTTTTTAATTCTTCTGTAAACAATAAAAAAAAAAAAAAACTTAATGTTGTATCCCTGTTGTCTCCAGCGAAAGTGTTTAAAAAAAGTTACCATCACACATGGAAATGTCACTGTCAGATTGAGGACTTTGATATTTCAACTTTTTAGCTCTATTTTAACGAGTTTGTTTTTGAGTAAGATTATCATCCGTTGTAACAGACGACAAGTTGTATTGAACTAAATCTTTTAATTTATTAATTCCTCTTTCATAAGAATCTAAAACATTAAATTTACACAAGCAAAACTTGAGTTTATAAGTTAAGTATTATACTACTTACCTTAAGGTTAAAAATAAAATACAGTAGAATAATATTGGTACACTAAAGTAAATATATTTATTATATAAACAAGGTTAGGAACTTTATATACCTAGTGTTAATAGGTGTTTCAATTTTTGATGAAAATAATATGCCTACAGTTATTCAATGTTAATTTAAATTTTAAAATAATTCATAAGAAAATATAATGATATACCTACTTTTATGTAACAAATGTATACTACCTTAGTCAAAATATTATTTTAAAGATACTTAAGTATTTTTGTTTTATTTTTTTATTTTATTTTATATACCCTCGAGGGCTAAGTGATTTCAATCAAAATGAAATAAATTGAAAATTATTAAAAATGTGTGCTAACGGACCCCAGCGCTTAGGGTAAATTGCTTGAATTATTATGAAATACATTTCAAATGAAAAAAAAATTTGAGCAGAGGTTCCCCACGCCCAAGGGCCATGTCATTTTAGTTATGGTAAAATGATTTAAAAATTGGACAATTTGAGCAGAGGCCTATCGGTGGTCAAGGGAAAGTTATATTTTATTTATTATGAAAATTGTTCAAAAAATTAAAAATTTGAGCAGGGGTTCCCCGGCGCCCAAGGGCCAAGTTATTTTACTTATAACGAAAAAAAAATTCCAAGAATTAAAAGGGTCCCCAGTGCCGAGGAGAAATTGCTTTAATTATTATGAAATACATTACAAATGAAAAAAAATTAGAGCAGAGGTTCCCCACGCCCATGGGCCAAGTCATTTTAGCTATGGTAAAATGATTTAAAAATTGAACAATTTGAGCAGAGGTCTACCGGTGGTCAAGGGAAAGTTGTATTTTATTTATTATGTAAAAAATTCAAAAAATAAAAAATTTTAGCAGGGGTTCCCCGGCGCCAAAGGGCCAAGTTATTTTACTTATAACAAAAAAAAATTCCAAAATTTAAAAAGGGTCCCCAGCGCTGAGGGCAAATTGCTTTAATTATTATGAAATACATTACAAACGAAAAAAATTTTTGCAGAGGTTCCCCACGCCCAAGGGGCTAAATTATGTTAGATATGGTAAAATTATTTAAAAATTGAACAATTTAAGCAGAGGATTCCCAGCCCTCGAGGGCCAAGTGATTTTAATCATTATCAAATGAATTGAAAATTATTTAAAACGTGTGCAGAGGGTCCCAAGCGCCAACGAACTATGAGATATAAAAATTTGAATACTAAATTTAAAATCTTAAAAATTTCAGGAGAAATACTTCCGTTATGAAAATTAAGTGACTTTAATCATTGCAAAGAATATATTGAAAATTAAAAATTTGAACAGAGGTCTGCCGGTGGTCAAGGGAAAGTTACATAAAGTATTATAAAAATTATACAAAAAAATGAAAAATTTGAGCAGGGGTTCCCCGGCGCCCGAGGGCCGGGGTCATTTTATTTATTACAAAAAAAAAAATTCCAAAAAAATTTAAAAATTTTTGCATAGGATCCCCAGGGCCAAGAGTCAGTCTTTAGTTATTACACAATACATAACAAAACAAACAATAATTTGACCAGTGGTTTCCCAGCCCTCGAGGGCTAAGTGATTTCAATCAAAATGAAATAAATTGAAAATTATTAAAAATGTGTGCTAACGGACCCCAGCGCTTAGGGTAAATTGCTTGAATTATTATGAAATACATTTCAAATGAAAAAAAAATTTGAGCAGAGGTTCCCCACGCCCAAGGGCCATGTCATTTTAATTATGGTAAAATGATTTAAAAATTGGACAATTTGAGCAGAGGCTTATCGGTGGTCAAGGGAAAGTTATATTTTATTTATTATGAAAATTGTTCAAAAAATTAAAAATTTGAGCAGGGGTTCCCAGGCGCCCGAGGGCCAAGTTATTTTACTTATAACGAAAAAAAAATTCCAAGAATTAAAAGGGTCCCCAGTGCCGAGGAGAAATTGCTTTAATTATTATGAAATACATTACAAATGAAAAAAAATTAGAGCAGAGGTTCCCCACGCCCATGGGCCAAGTCATTTTAGCTATGGTAAAATGATTTAAAAATTGAACAATTTGAGCAGAGGTCTACCGGTGGTCAAGGGAAAGTTGTATTTTATTTATTATGTAAAAAATTCAAAAAATAAAAAATTTTAGCAGGGGTTCCCCGGCGCCAAAGGGCAAAGTTATTTTACTTATAACAAAAAAAAATTCCAAAATTTAAAAAGGGTCCCCAGCGCTGAGGGCAAATTGCTTTAATTATTATGAAATACATTACAAACGAAAAAAATTTTTGCAGAGGTTCCCCACGCCCAAGGGACTAAATTATGTTAGATATGGTAAAATTATTTAAAAATTGAACAATTTAAGCAGAGGATTCCCAGCCCTCGAGGGCCAAGTGATTTTAATCATTATCAAATGAATTGAAAATTATTTAAAACGTGTGCAGAGGGTCCCAAGCGCCAACGAACTATGAGATATAAAAATTTGAATACTAAATTTAAAATCTTAAAAATTTCAGGAGAAATACTTCCGTTAGGGAAAATTAAGTGACTTTAATCATTGCAAAGAATATATTGAAAATTAAAAATTTGAACAGAGGTCTGCCGGTGGTCAAGGGAAAGTTACATAAAGTATTATAAAAATTATACAAAAAAATGAAAAATTTGAGCAGGGGTTCCCCGGCGCCCGAGGGCCAAGTCATTTTATTTATTACAAAAAAAAAATTCCAAAAAAATTTAAAAAATTTTTGCATAGGATCCCCAGGGCCAAGGGTCAGTCTTTAGTTATTACACAATACATAACAAAACAAACAATAATTTGACCAGTGGTTTCCCAGACCTCGAGGGCTAAGTGATTTCAATCAAAATGAAATAAATTGAAAATTATTAAAAATTTGTGCAAAGGGTCTCCACCGCCAAAAAACTATGTGATATAAAAAATTTAATATTAAATTTAAAAATATTAAAATTTTCAGGAGAAAAACTTCAATAAATTGTGCAAAAGGGTCCCCAGTGCCAAGGGTAAATTGCTTTAATTATTACGCAATACATAACAAAACAAACAATAATTTGAACAGTGGTTTCCCAGCCCTCGAGGGCTAAGTTATTTCAATCAAAATTAAATAAATTGAAAATTATTAAAAATTTGAGCTAACGGTCCCCAGCGCTGAGGGCAAATTGCTTGAATTATTATGAAATACATTACAAATGAAAAAAAAATTAGAGCAGAGGTTCCCCACGCCCAAGGGCCATGTCATTTTAGTTATGGTAAAATGATTTAAAAATTGGACAATTTGAGCAGAGGCCTATCGGTGGTCAAGGGAAAGTTATATTTTATTTATTATGAAAATTGTTCAAAAAATTAAAAATTTGAGCAGAGGTTCCCCGGTGCCCGAGGGCCAAGTTTTTTTACTTATAACAAAAAAAAAAATTCCAAGAATTAAAAGGGGTCCCCAGTGCCGAGGAGAAATTGCTTTAATTATTATGAAATACATCACAAATGAAAAAAATTTAGAGCAGAGGTTCCCCACGCCCATGGGCCAAGTCATTTTAGTTATGGTAAAATGATTTAAAAATTGAACAATTTGAGCAGAGGTCTATCGGTGGACAAGAGAAAGTTGTATTTTATTTATTATGAAAATTCTTCAAAAAATAAAAAATTTTAGCGGGGGTTCGCCAGCACGCGAGGGCCAGATTATTTTACTTATAACAAAAAAAAATTCCAAAATTTAAAAAGGATCCCCAGCACTGAGGGCAAATTGCTTTCATTATTTTGAAATACATGACGAAAAACAAAATTTGAGCAGAGGTGTACCAGCCCTCGAGGGCCAAGTGATTTTAATCATTATGAAATGAATTGAAAATTATTAAAAACGTGTGCAGAGGGTCCCAAGCGCCAACGAACTATGAGATATAAAAAATTGAATACTAAATTTAAAATATTAAAAATTTCAGGAGAAATACTTCATTAATTGAAAATTAATTGACTTTAATCATTGCAAAGAATATATTGAAAATCAAAAATTTGAGCAGAGGTCTGCCGGTGGTCAAGGGAAATTTACATAAAGTATTATGAAAATTATACAAAAAAATGAAAAATTTGAGCAGGGGTTCCCCGGCGCCCAAGGGCCAAGTCATTTTAGTTATGGTAAAATGATTTAAAAATTGGACAATTTGAGCAGAGACCTATCCGTTGTCAAGGGAAAGTTATATTTATTATGAAAATTGTTCAAAAAATTAAAAATTTGAGCAGGGGTTCCCCGGCGCCCGAGGGCCTGGTTATTTTACTTATAACAAAAAAAAATTCCAAAATTTAAAAAGGATCCCCAGCGCTGAGGGCAAATTGCTTTAATTATTATGAAATACATTACAAACGAAAAAAATTTGGGCAGAGGTTCCCCACGCCCAAGGGATTAAATTATGTTAGTTATGGTAAAATTATTTAAAAATTGAACAATTTGTGCAGAGGATTCCCAGCCCTCGAGGGCCAAGTGATTTTAATCATTATGAAATGAATTGAAAATTATTAATAACGTGTGCAGAGGGTCCGAAGCGCCAATGAACTATGAGATATAAAAAATTGAATACTAAATTTAAAATATTAAAAATTTCAGGAGAAATACTTCAGTAATGGAAAATTAATTGACTTTAATCATTGCAAAGAATATTTTGAAAATCAAAAATTTGAGCAGAGGTCTGCCGGTGGTCAAGGGAAAGTTACATAAAGTATTATGAAAATTATACAAAAAAATGAAAAATTTGAGCAGGGGTTCCCCACGCCCATAGGCCAAGTCATTTTAGTTATGGTAAAATGATTTTAAAATTGAATAAATTTGAGCAGAGGTCTACCGGTGGTCAAGGAAAATTTGTATTTTATTTATTATGAAAATTATTCAAAAAATAAAAATTTTTAGCAGGGGTTCCCCGGCGCCCGAGGGCCAGGTTATTTTACTTATAACAAAAAAAAATTCCAAAATTTAAAAAGGATCCCCAGCGCTGAGGGCAAATTGCTTTAATTATTATGAAATACATTACAAACGAAAAAAAATTTGGGCAGAGGTTCCCCACGCCCAAGAGACTAAATTATGTTAGTTATGGTAAAATAATTTAAAAATTGAACAATTTGAGCAGAGGATTCCCAGCCCTCGAGGGCCAAGTGATTTTAATCATTATGAAATGAATAGAAAATTATTAAAAACGTGTGCAGAGGGTCCCAAGCGCCAACGAACTATGAGATATTAAAAATTGAATACTAAATTTAAAATATTAAAAATTTCAGGAGAAATACTTCAGTAATGGAAAATTAATTGACTTTAATCATTGCAAAGAATATATTGAAAATCAAAAATTTGAGCAGAGGTCTGCCGGTGGTCAAGGGAAAGTTACATAAAGTATTATGAAAATTATACAAAAAAATGAAAAATTTGAGCAGGGGTTCCCCGGCGCCCGAGGGCCAAGTCATTTCAGTTATGGTAAAATGATTTAAAAATTGGACAATTTGAGCAGAGGCCTATCCGTGGTCAAGGGAAAGTTATATTTTATATATTATGAAAATTGTTCAAAAAATTAAAAATTTGAGCAGGGGTTCCCCGGCGCCCGAGGGCCAGGTTATTTTACTTATAACAAAAAAAAATTCCAAAATTTAAAAAGGATCCCCAGCGCTGAGGGCAAATTGCTTTAATTATTATGAAATACATTACAAACGAAAAAAATTTGGGCAGAGGTTCCCCACGCCCAAGGGATTAAATTATGTTAGTTATGGTAAAATTATTTAAAAATTGAACAATTTGTGCAGAGGATTCCCAGCCCTCGAGGGCCAAGTGATTTTAATCATTATGAAATGAATTGAAAATTATTAATAACGTGTGCAGAGGGTCCGAAGCGCCAATGAACTATGAGATATTAAAAATTGAATACTAAATTTAAAATATTAAAAATTTCAGGAGAAATACTTCAGTAGGTAATGGAAAATTAATTGACTTTAATCATTGCAAAGAATATTTTGAAAATCAAAAATTTGAGCAGAGGTCTGCCGGTGGTCAAGGGAAAGTTACATAAAGTATTATGAAAATTATACAAAAAAATGAAAAATTTGAGCAGGGGTTCCCCACGCCCATAGGCCAACTCATTTTAGTTATGGTAAAATGATTTTAAAATTGAATAAATTTGAGCAGAGGTCTACCGGTGGTCAAGGAAAATTTGTATTTTATTTATTATGAAAATTATTCAAAAAATAAAAATTTTTAGCAGGGGTTCCCCGGCGCCCGAGGGCCAGGTTATTTTACTTATAACGAAAAAAAATTCCAAAATTTAAAAAGGATCCCCAGCGCTGAGGGCAAATTGCTTTAATTATTATGAAATACATTACAAACGAAAAAAATTTGGGCAGAGGTTCCCCACGCCCAAGTGACTAAATTATGTTAGTTATGGTAAAATAATTTAAAAATTGAACAATTTGAGCAGAGGATTCCCAGCCCTCGAGGGCCAAGTGATTTTAATCATTATGAAATGAATAGAAAATTATTAAAAACGTGTGCAGAGGGTCCCAAGCGCCAACGAACTATGAGATATAAAAAATTGAATACTAAATTTAAAATATTAAAAATTTCAGGAGAAATACTTCAGTAATGGAAAATTAATTGACTTTAATCATTGCAAAGAATATAGTGAAAATCAAAATTTTGAGCAGAGGTCTGCCGGTGGTCAAGGAAAAGTTACATAAAGTATTATGAAAATTATACAAAAAAATGAAAAATTTAGAGCAGAGGTTCCCCACGCCCATGGGCCAAGTCATTTTAGTTATGGTAAAATGATTTAAAAATTGAACAATTTGAGCAGAGGTCTACCGGTGGTCAAGAGAAAGTTGTATTTTATTTATTATGAAAATTCTTCAAAAAATAAAAAATTTTAGCGGGGGTTCGCCAGCACGCGAGGGCCAGATTATTTTACTTATAACAAAAAAAAATTCCAAAATTTAAAAAGGATCCCCAGCGCTGAGGGCAAATTGCTTTAATTATTTTGAAATACATGACGAAAAACAAAATTTGAGCAGAGGTGTAACAGCCCTCGATGACCAAGTGATTTTAATCATTATGAAATGAATTGAAAATTATTAAAAACGTGTGCAGAGGGTCCCAAGCGCCAACGAACTATGAGATATAAAAAATTGAATACTAAATTTAAAATATTGAAAATTTCAGGAGAAATACTTCATTAATTGAAAATTAATTGACTTTAATCATTGCAAAGAATATATTGAAAATCAAAAATTTGAGCAGAGGTCTGCCGGTGGTCAAGGGAAATTTACATAAAGTATTATGAAAATTATACAAAAAAATGAAAAATTTGAGCAGGGGTTCCCCGGCGCCCGAGGGCCAAGTCATTTTAGTTATGGTAAAATGATTTAAAAATTGGACAATTTGAGCAGAGGCCTATCCGTTGTCAAGGGAAAGTTATATTTATTGTGAAAATTGTTCAAAAAATTAAAAATTTGAGCTGGGGTTCCCCGGCGCCCGAGGGCCAGGTTATTTTACTTATAACAAAAAAAAATTCCAAAATTTAAAAAGGATCCCCAGCGCTGAGGGCAAATTGCTTTAATTATTATGAAATACATTACAAACGAAAAAAATTTGGGCAGAGGTTCCCCACGCCCAAGGGATTAAATTATGTTAGTTATGGTAAAATTATTTAAAAATTGAACAATTTGAGCAGAGGATTCCCAGCCCTCGAGGGCCAAGTGATTTTAATCATTATGAAATGAATTGAAAATTATTAATAACGTGTGCAGAGGGTCCGAAGCGCCAATGAACTATGAGATATAAAAAATTGAATACTAAATTTAAAATATTAAAAATTTCAGGAGAAATACTTCAGTAATGGAAAATTAATTGACTTTAATCATTGCAAAGAATATATTGAAAATCAAAAATTTTAGCAGGGGTTCCCCGGCGCCCGAGGGCCAGGTTATTTTACTTATAACAAAAAAAAATTCCAAAATTTAAAAAGGATCCCCAGCGCTGAGGGCAAATTGCTTTAATTATTATGAAATACATTACAAACGAAAAAAATTTGGGCAGAGGTTCCCCACGCCCAAGGGATTAAATTATGTTAGTTATGGTAAAATTATTTAAAAATTGAACAATTTGAGCAGAGGATTCCCAGCCCTCGAGGGCCAAGTGATTTTAATCATTATGAAATGAATTGAAAATTATTAATAACGTGTGCAGAGGGTCCGAAGCGCCAATGAACTATGAGATATAAAAAATTGAATACTAAATTTAAAATATTAAAAATTTCAGGAGAAATACTTCAGTAATGGAAAATTAATTGACTTTAATCATTGCAAAGAATATATTGAAAATCAAAAATTTTAGCAGGGGTTCCCCGGCGCCCGAGGGCCAGGTTATTTTACTTATAACAAAACAAAATTCCAAAATTTAAAAAGGATCCCCAGCGCTGAGGGCAAATTGCTTTAATTATTATGAAATACATTACAAACGAAAAAAATTTGGGCAGAGGTTCCCCACGCCCAAGAGACTAAATTATGTTAGTTATGGTAAAATAATTTAAAAATTGAACAATTTGAGCAGAGGATTCCCAGCCCTCGAGTGCCAAGTGATTTTAATCATTATCAAATGAATTGAAAATTATTGAAAACGTGTGCAGAGGGTCCCAAGCGCCAACGAACTATGAGATATAAAAAATTGAATACTAAATTTAAAATCTTAAAAATTTCAGGAGAAATACTTCAGTAATGGAAAATTAAGTGACTTTAATCATTGCAAAGAATATTTTGAAAATCAAAAGTTTGAGCAGATGTCTCTCGGTAGTCAAGGAAAAGTTACATTTTATGTATTATGAAAATTATACAAAAAAAAGAAAAATTTGAGCGAAAGGATCCCCAGCGCCAAGGGTAAATTGCTTTAATTATTACGCAATACATAACAAAACAAACAATAATTTGAACAGTGGTTTCCCAGCCCTCGAGGGCTAAGTTATTTCAATCAAAATGAAATAAATTGAAAATTATTAAAAATTTGTGCTAAGGGTCCCCAGCGCTGAGGGCTAATTGCTTGAATTATTATGAAATACATTACAATTGAAAAAAAAATTAGAGCAGAGGTTCCCCACGCCCATGGGCCAAGTCATTTTAGTTATGGTAAAATACGGAGAAATACTTCATTAATTGAAAATTAATTGACTTTAATCATTGCAAAGAATATATTGAAAATCAAAAATTTGAGCAGAGGTCTGCCGGTGGTCAAGGGAAATTTACATAAAGTATTATGAAAATTATACAAAAAAATGAAAAATTTGAGCAGGGGTTCCCCGGCGCCCGAGGGCCAAGTCATTTTAGTTATGGTAAAATGATTTAAAAATTGGACAATTTGAGCAGAGGCCTATCCGTTGTC